>WBMV01004566.1:157713-307947 GCA_013396655.1 Campylorhamphus procurvoides
GAGCGGCGCTCGGCAGGAGGAGGAGGAGACATGGCGGAGGCCGCGGGCAGGAGCGGCTGGCGCCGGCGCCCCGCAGGTGAGGCGCTGCTCCGGCCCGGCCCGCTGGGCCCAGGGACGGACGGAGGGAGGGAGNGGGGGCGCTCCGAGCCCGCTGCCCGCCGGGCTGTGCGGGGGCTGTGTGGGGGCTGTGCTCTCCCTGCAGCCGGGGCTGTGCGGGGGGTTGTGCTCCCCATGCCGCCGGGGCTGTGCTAGTGCCGGGCGGGGCTGTGCTCCCCATGCCGCTGGGGCTGTGCGGGGGGCTGTGCCGGGGCTGTGTGTGGGCTGTGCTTCCTATGTCGCCGGGGCTGTGCGGGGGGCTGTGCTCCCCCTGCCCCCGGCCTGGGGCAGCCGGAGGGGGCGGCAGAGCCGGACTGTGCCCGCCGGAGCGGAGAGACCCCCCTTCCTCCCCCTTCCACGGAGGGTCCGCGCCGCGGTTCCCGGAGCGGCGCTGGGCGCTGTGAAAGCCTCTCCGAGGGCTCGGAGGGGGCGGCGAGCTCCGGCGGGCGAGCACGGGGGGAGCCCCGTCCGTGCCGAGGGTCGCGGTGCCTCCGCGGGGAGCCAGCCCAGCCCACCCCGCCGCGGGGCCCGCGGCTCAGATGGGTGCGGGAGATGGGATGCTGCAGTGCCCCGTGTCCTGCAGGGACGGCCTGGCATCGCCTCGAAAGAGGGATGCGCGCTGCGGGAGCTTTTTAACGCGCTTTTATTCTGGCCCTAAGGGTGAGGAAGGGTGCACAGGGAGGAGATTTTGGCTTACGCAAGCGGATCGAGCGCTGTATCACTGTTGCAGGCGCGGATGCTGTTTGCTTTTGTGGGCAGCTGAGGGGGTTGCCTTTCTGGCACGTTCACTGGGAGTGCTGCTTGCTGAACTGTGAAGTCTGACTCCAACTTTCCGTCCTCTCCTCTTATTCTTTTTCTATCTCCTTCCACAGTACAATTCCACTCACCTTTGCTAGACCTTCTTTAGCATACGTCTAAGCTGATCTTGGAACCCAAGCTTTTTCATCAAAACAACATACGAATAGGCCATATGGCTGTTGGTTAATTGACTGTGTTTCCACAGTGTAATATTTTTAATACGTACTTTATATAACATGGGCATGCAGTCACAAGCAGCAACTGTGGGCAGACCCGTCCAAATGCTGTCTTTGTTAAACGTTAAAGTTATGGTGGGTTTGCTCAGGAATTCTTCTTAAAGTCACTCCTGGGCATCACTCTGAAGTCCAGCTTCAGAAAGGATGTGCATCTGGTTTTTCTGTGTTTCAGACTTTGTAACTTTATTAACTTTGCTTTCCATGGGGAAGAACTGATTGCCAGTGTATTTTTAAAGCCAAGTCTAACAAATTCATATCACATTTTTACACTGCTAGTGTGATTTTATTTTTTTAAACTCTTTTATCAATCTCTTTCTACTTCCTTACCAAAACTGGAGACAAGCCAACAGGTGACAGGTATTTTACACATGTACAGTTTTAAAAGGACTTATGTGCCTATATTTATTCTGAGTTTGCTTTATAGTTTCATTTCATTCTAGTAAGTTGAACTTTTACTCGTTATGGGACATATTTGTAGACAGGAGGTGGATCTGCTTACATGAGTTGTTGACCATTTTGAATTTAAACTGCTTTTTGCTGTTAAAGTTCATTGGAAACTTCCTCATGTGTGAAATATCCAAGTTAAACTTCTGTGAAGTTGTTTGTTGTCTGTTGAGATTCTTTTAGATCTCCCAATTGTCATGGGCCCCTTTCCAGGTATTTACAAACAGGAACAACCTCGTAACATGTCAGGGAGCTGTTCCGGGGCTGTTTGGTGCAAGAGGGAGCAGATATGTGTGCCCGGGGAGGGCCATGCAGATGGCTTTGATTGCAGTCTGCTCCGCAGGTGGAATACCTGTGTTTGGATCTGAATCCTCGTGAAGGTCAACATCCTCTTCTTGTTTGAGGAAATTACCTACTGGTTGACTTACTGCCTCTGTTTAAAAAACAGAGCAAGCCATCTAAATACCTCCCTGTCTGTTGTGGTGTGTGTCTGGTTGGGGTTTTTTTCCCCCCTCTCCTCTGGCTACACACAAGTGACTGTCATGGCTGATCTTGGGGAAAGCTTTAACAGCACCATAAGGACTTTGCAGGGAGATGTTACAAGTGGCTCCTTTTATTGTTGGGTGGATGATCTGCTGCACTTAACTAGCTTTTTCAGGTAAATGGCTTAATTACCAGAGTGATGGTTTGTTTTTTTTTTTTACTTTGCCATTCATAAATGTATAGATGGTGAAATGAGTACAGTGCTCAGGGAGTATACTAACTTATATCAGTTTAAATTTTTTAATCATAATAACACCAGCATTTTATAGTGCTAAAAAAGCTTTTCAGTGATTCCTGAAATGAGAAGGGCCCTCTTGTGGAGAATAACACATGGAGAAGCTTCTAAGGGACCTCATTTTATGGCTGCCCACCCATCAACATAGGCATGCCTCTGGTTGTGAGAGTTTCCCCACGCGTTTTTCCTCTGGGCTGCCTTGGCCAGCTCTGTGCACAGTTAACAATTTGCTTAGATGCTGGGAGACCAAAGAGATCAATGTGTTTGGGTCATTGCAAAGGAGCTTTGATGCCATGATTTTGTGTACTGTTACTGCTCTCTTCTGAGTGACTTTATTATTATTCCTTTCTTTTTGCAACAAAACAAGTCTTCACTTTAAATGATATCAGTGATCGGTGGCTTGTGAAAGCTATGCGTTTGAGGTGTTCACTCTGTAACTGCTGGTGGGAGTTGATTGCTTGCTTATCCTGGTATTTTCTCCATCTGAGAGTAAATCACATCCTGACTCCCCATGGCTCTTTCCCAACGGTGCCTGCGTGTTTTGCTGGGGAGGATTTTTGCAGTGGTGTTGTGACACATGGGTTTCTTCTCTCTGCCGACTGAGGCAGTCCGTGTTCCCTGCAAGGGGGGTGCAGGGTGCCGGTGTCCCCGCGTCGCTGTGCTGTGTCCGTGTCCGTGCCCGGCCGCGTGCTCCGCGGGGATGTCCCAGCGCTCCACCACAGGCTGCGCTGCCCTCCGAGGGTCAGCCCCGTGCCGGCCACGGCGCTTTGCGCTCTCTCGTACCATAAACAGCGACTGTCAGAGCGCCAGGTGTCGGCAGGATAACGGGGATCTGCAGCCAAATGTTGCGTCGCCACAAGGGTATATGCTTACAAATGCTGAAAGTGCTGAAGGTTTGCGTGTTTGTCAGCATGCTTTAATTTCCATCCGTAAATATCTAAACGTTAGTCTACTGGGAGTATTTTCTATCTCTTAATATATAAATTAAATTGTGGATCTGTAATTCTTCTATTGCCACCCCTCTCTGATGAAAACTGATTCAGACTTTGAAATTGGGTGTCAGACTTTACGATTACTTATTTGGTCTTGTGTTAATAATTTTTGTGTCACTGACGAATTCATAGAGACTCGGATTTATCAGTAGCTTGTAGAATGAAAATGATGTAACTAAATAAAAATTATTACTGTGGATGAGAGGGTTAAAATCCTTATAGAAGCTGCCCCTCAGCTCTAGAAAGTTTCTAAAGCACTGTCTCTTGGTATCTTTCATCGGTCATATAGTGTCTGTGCAAGGACTAGATACTGTGGAAGAGTTTGAACAAGCCTTTTTATATGTATATTATGTAATGTGAGTCAGGCTGTCTTTCTCTACCCACCCACACCCAGCACTTCTAATGTAAAAAAAAAAAAACCCTCAAAAACAAACCACAAAAAGGGGGGGAGGGGAGGAGATGAAACAAACCACAACAAACACAAACTCCAACAAAACCCCAACACTCACCCCAAAAAAAACAAACCAAAAGTGATTTTAAAAAAAAGAAATCAAAACTAAATGAACACAAAAAAAATTCCAGCACAAGAAACCCCCAAAGCCAAACACTGCCAGAAAAAAAATAAAATCTGAGTTAATCAAAAATCAAGCCTGATAAATGATGGAGGAGCAGCTGGCTTAAGTGGTACTTCCAGTACAGGAAGAGAGCTTCAAATAATCTAACTAAAGTAATATACATTGTCATTTTACTTGGGCTTTATTTTGAAAAGGGAGGTACTTTTGCATGTGATAATTCAAACTGTAAAAATTGTAAAATTATGGTAAGCTGAGATGGCAACCATTTTACTTGTATGATGACTGTTACTACCACAGATAAACAAGTTTAATACTTACAGATGAAAATTATTTGTTGTGTTAAAGGCAATTAAATGATCAAAGCAATAATTGCCTCAATTACGTAAATACTCTGTAATCTTGCAACAGCATACTTTCTTTTCCACTTGAAAAAAACCTGTGTAAGTCTTGATCCACAATACAAACCACACTGTGCTGCTGGTGTCTTTGCACTTTTCCCCAGGACAGAGACCCTCTGTATGTGACTTCTGTTAGACAAATGTAGTGATCTGTTAGTATTGTGGCAGAACAGGCCACGTATGTATCAAGGTCTTTTTCACCTTAGGCACGTATGAGAAGTGGTGCATTTGTTAAACTGGTTCAGATTAATTCTTCAGTTTTCCTTGAGTGTTGATTCCATGAGTGGAGTCATGCCGTATTTGTTTATTAAAATAAGTAGAAGATGTATTTATACACTTTGTGGCTTTAGGGAGCAATCTTGAAAATGTGTATCCTAGGATATCTGTCAGAGTTCAAGGAAAACAACCGCAGGTTGTCTGCCAAGATGACATATAGGACTAGGCTGTCTCACTATTCAAATGAATGGAGTTTGGAAAATCTGACTCTTGTTGACAATGAGTTTGTTCAGAGATGTGATAGAATGGTTAATGCTCCAGGCTGAGAGTCAGCAGGAGACTAGATTATTGAGCAGAGAAATAAAGTACTGATGTCTCCAAATATTTCTCACGTCTCTGAAACTCTTAATATGTTCTCCCTTATCCAAAAGTCCAGATGTCTTGGTCACCTTCTAAGAAGCAGGTTGGGAACTAAAATGATAGGAAAGTACTGGTAATTCACACAGCACAAAATGGTTCACAGGATTCTATCAATGAGATACTGTCAGTAATACAACAATGGAGAAAATTTTAATTTGGTCTTGGCATATTGCCTTTTCTTTCAAGTTCACATTTCTATGAAAAAGCTTAGAGTCTTTTCTTTGAAGTATGTTCACATTTCCAACAAAAAGCTTAGAATGTACATGTGCTGTACAAGTGTTTGATTCTCTTGACATGTATGAAAAACAGGTACTTTAAATAATAAGCTTTTTGCCGCCTTTTTTTCCCCCTCCCCTCACAGACAGAAGCAGTGGCAACACTGCCCTCGCTAGTAGTTGTAGGAAAATTGGCATTTCTGTCTTCTACTGAATTCCTGTTTCCTCCTGTCCTGTGAAGTTCCAGTTCCTCACTGCTTTTTCTTACTTACCTGGCCATTGGTTGAAGTTACATGATATGTTCTACTGTAGGGCCTGATCCAGTATCATTCTGTTATATATAAAGAGTATTGGCCAAGAATGACTTAATATGCCTTCTACTCATTGGGGTATGCCTTGTGTAATGTGTGTAATTAGTCATACTATGCAAATTAATTAAAAAATTACTTGTTAATATACATCTTATATTTGATTGTTTTATTGGTGTGTATGTGTTCAAAGTGTTTGTGAACCATGAGACTCTTACCTTTGTGGTCACATGTCTTTTGCATTGATAAATGAGTTTGAGTCAGAACAGGGCAGGGCTTCCAGCCTTCTCCTAAATTTTTCCTATGCATGGAAATGCACACAGGTTTAGTCTTTGAAAAAAGGGAAAATAGTCAACACTTACCTTCTGTCTAGTCAATTCTGAGGAGCTCTTAACAACCATTGACCCAGTGTGTGCCACTGTGCATGTCAGAGAGTCAGCAAACCGGGAAGAATTCACCTCTAAGAAAAGCTTTCTGCATCTGAGCATGTGTACGGATGTGTGTTTGTTGGTGGAGTTGCCTCCTGCTCTAGGCTCTTGTAGGCAGAGAGGCTGCTGGCACAGCTGCCTGCTGGTGATTCACCAGAACTGTGGTGAATAGAGACTGGAGGTGGGGACTGGATAAGCAAGTCTCCTACATCACATTGAGGGCATTTCCATGGGTACTCTTAACACCCTGATAGTTCTGCTGCTGAGGAATATGTCATCTTACTGTATTTATTAAAGTAGTATCTAGAATGTGCACAGTCTTTCCAGGATGTGCAATGGAGTGCACAAGCAGATGACTAAGCTAAAGGAGCCAAAGTAGTCAGGACAGTTGACAGGAAAATAAAGACCTGGTGACTGCTTTCTGTTTCCACACTTAGCTTATATAAAATCTATTGTCTTTTAAGCAGGTATAGATGATAATCCTAAATTCAGTTTATTGGAAAGGGAGATACTGGGAAATGAAACCAGAATAAAGATGTCTGTTTAAACTCCAGAAGAGAAAGATGCGAAGAGCTAAACCTGCCTATGTTTAGTTTCTGAAGAATCTTAATAATCCACTGTTGCTCCCCAGTTTCCCCAGAACATATTTATGTGGATGGTTGTTTAGCAAAGCTGTACAGTTCTGCACTTTCTTGAGGCACCAAATTCAGTAGATCAATGAAGAATAAGTACATGCAACTACTGTCATTTTATGGCTTGATTTTTAGAAGAGTGTTGACTCACTTCTTATTTAAAGCTATACAGAGTGCATCTATACCCTTGATGACAGGACTTCCCATTAGTCATAAAAAGGTTTCCCATGTTATTCTCTAAAATTTTGTATTCTAACTGATAAATGCAAGGGGCCTTTTTTCCTTCCAAGAAGGTGAAAAGAAGAGATCAATTATTATGTCAGATATTTATATACTAAATACTGAAGTTGTTTTAAAAAAAATAACATAATGCTGTAAAAATAATCTACCAATCCTCTATTATCTTGTATATAAAAGTGAGGCTTTAGAGTTCTCTTTGAAGAGAAACTTAGAAATCTCTATAATGACAAGGTTCTTTTTTGAAAATAAGAGGTAGAGGGAAGAGAAATAGAAGAGTAGCAGTGGGAAAAAATTAGGTGTGCATGATGTTTGGTGCAGTGGTTGACTTTAATTGAAGCAAGTGTTTTTTCTGATACAGTGGTTTTTTTTTTGCTATTTCCAAGTTAACGGTTAAAAAAAAAAAGAAAAAGTGAGAGAGGGATATAGCAGGGCGGGGGGAGGGGGGAATCCTGCCTGTCTTTTTAAGGCTAGTTTATTTTGTCCTAGATATACATGCCATTGAAAAGAAGGTTTCCAATCCTTTCATACTGAGTTTTCTCACATGAGGAGGGGGTAAAAAAAAAAAAGCCCTACTTTCTCAATTTTTTTTTGTCCTAATTTAAGACCTAGTGAAATAGAAAGCAATTAGAGATGTGATTCCTGAAGGAAACTAGGGAGAAAGTTTGGAGTTTAGTGAGTGTTTCTGTATTCCAACATTGTTCTGCAAGGAATAGGGAGTTGGAGTTCATGATCTTTATGGATCTCTTCCAATTAGAGGTACTCTGTGATCTAGCCCTGTCTATATTACATATTTTTCAAATGAGTTCTTACAAAAAGTTTTTTACATAGATGATTGATGTTGAAAATTCCCATACAAAATATGATTATGTGTTTTGATGGGTAGGTACATTGACATTTTTTTGTTGTAATGTTTTTGCAGAACAGAATGGGAGATTTTAATCATATCTTAAATGTTCTGATACTTTTTTCCCAAGAAAGAAACATTGGGAACCTGGTTCCCAATGGAACCCTATTGTTTAATGATTGGAAAACATCACTATAAAAGTGCGATATTTTTTCTTGACATAAGTATATAAGATAAATACCTACCTTGCCCTGAACCTCCCAGTTCTAAGAAAATGAGAAATAACAATGAAATATTGGCAATCTGTAAAGGAGTTACTTAATCTTTTTCATGATATAAAATACATTTAAGCTGAGGGGAAATTTTCCTTGTATGTTAGAAGGCTTTGAATTGGCATCCAAGAGAAGAAGTGCTCTTCAGCATCTTCATAAATGACTTGGATGCAGGGCTGGAAGGGATACCAAGCAAGTGTGCAAACTATAAAAAACTAGGAGCTGTTGACTCCCTCAAAGGCAGGGAGGGCCCTGCAGAGAGACCTCAACAAATCAGAGGACTGGACAATCACCAACCATGTGAAGTTCTACAGGAGAAAGTGCTGGATTTTGCACCTGGAATGAGGCAACCCTGGATGTTCATACAGACTGGGGAATGAGACGCTGGAAAGCAGTGCCATGGAAAGGGACCTGGATGCCCTGGTCATTGGCAAGTTGAATATGAGTCAGCAGTGCCCTGGCAGCCAGGAGGGCCAACTGTGTCCTGGTGGCATCAGGCAAAACATTGCCAGTCAGTCCAAGGGAGGGGCTTGTCCCGTTCTGCTCTGCACTGGTGCAGCCTCACCTTGAATATTGTGTGCAGTTTTGGGCACTGCAATATAGGAAAGGTATTAAACCGTTAGAGAGAATCTGAAGGAGGGCAATGAAGATGGTGATGGGCCTTGAGGGAAAGCTGTATGAGGAGTGGCTGAGGTCACTCGGTGCGTTCAGCCTGGAGAAGAGGAGGCTGAGGGGAGACCTCATTGCAGTTACAACTTCCTGGTGAGGGGAAGAGAGGAGGGGCAGGCACTGATCTCTGTGGTGACCAGTGACAAGATCTGAGGGAATGGCCTGAAGTTGTCTCAGAGGAGGTTGAGGTTAGATATTAGGAAAAGGTGCTTCACCCAGAGGATGGTTGGGCACTGGAACAGGTTCCTCAGGGAAGTGGTCCCAGCACCAAGGCTGACAGAGTTCAAGAAGTGTTTGAACAATGCTCTTTGGTACACGGTGTGACTCTTGAGGATGCTCCTGTGTGGAGCTTACTGTTGAACTTGATCCTTGTGAGTCACTTCCATCTCACCATGTTCTGTGATTCTATGAATGTATAATTCCTTTACAAATACATGTATCGAATTTGTTGTTGTTGAGGTTTTGGGTTTTTTGTTGGTTGTTTTGGGGGGGGGTTTTGTACTCTACAAGAGAATGACCTTCAGCTGTTGGCAGTTTTGGATAGAATTGAAAAACAGGATAAGAAAAGGATTATGGATAATGTTCTAAAAGCACTAAGGCACATGTGTAACTTCTTTGTTCAGCTTTTGGTTTTCATAGTCCAAATTCGTCTTTCTTTTATTGTTTCAATAGTTGAATAGTTCCTTAGTAGCTCTTATAAAGTAAGGTCATGCAAAGTATCTTAAAGAAAAGTATTTTATAAGAATTACTGAGTTCTTTTTGGAGAATTCTTCTTCTAAATCTTTTATTTCATTTTATAACTGGAGAAACCAGGGCTAGCAATTGTAACTTATTTCAGGCTTTGGAAAGCTTGAGTGTCAGAAAGAAGAGCAGTGGTGAGCAGGTTGCCTTGTCTTCTGAAACTGGCTTGGTGTATCTGTGCTTCAGAGCTTTTTTTAACCCTTCTGCCTGGCAGTGGAGGAAAAAGGGAGCTTGAAGGCTGTAGATTAACTAGTGCTCTATTCAATGAATGATCATAACTGGGTTTCATAATAATGACAGACAGTAGTTTTCTGGTGTCTTAAGACAGAGCTTATTAGACCTGGAAGTGCTGAGGAATTGGGTAGTTTGTTTGGGTGGGGTGTTTTTGTTTTGGGGTTTCTGTTTGTTTGGTTGTTGTGTTGTTGTTGTTTTGTTGTTGCTGTTTTTAAAATTTTATTTTAATGTTGGCTTTTTTTTTTTGATTGGAGGTAGTGTGGGGTGTGTGACATGAGCATGTATGGTCTCCTGTCAGACCCTGACTTCTTGATTCCTTCCTGATTTGGTATGGTGTTCTTTTAAGACAGTATTATAACTGTTCTTATGCTAAGAAAATAGTAGGTGAAAGACATAAGATTCCCATAAAATCTAGCTTGATGATCATACAGTGCGTGTTCATGGAGTGAGAGGAAAAATCTGTCTTGATTGTTTCTGTTTGTAGGGCTTTTCATAGGCAATTTCTCTTAAAGTTTCTTTTGTCTCTTCTGCAACAGTATGTGATCCTGCATTGAACTGGCTTGATTTTCTATTATGTAACCTGGCATACACAATGATCCAAGATGACTTTTGGTGACACCAAGTGCGGTTATTTTCCTTTTAAAATATACAGTTGTAGTTACCACAGCCTGCCAGTTCTAGTGAAAGATACAAATTGTCTTGTTTTCACAACGTTTTTCTTTTCTGTTAGTTACCTGACTTGCACTGAATGCTGCTTTTTGTCTTCCTTCCTCCCTAAGAATCAGCTGGATTGGAAAAGACCTTTGAGATCACTGAGTCCAACTTATGACCGAACACCTCCATGTCAATTAGACCATGGCACTATGTGCCACATCCAGTCTTTCCTTTCATGTGCTGTTTGAATAGTTTACAGGGACTGGAACAATCCTATCAGTGAAAGAAGATTGTAAATCTAGAGTTCAGCCATTGCAAATTATCAGGTTACCCCGAGTAGACTGCATGTAGGTTTCATGGTGACTGGCTGCAACTTGCTTTTCATTTCAGAGGTAGAGATATGAAGTGTTACTATGTGATGGTAAAGCAGAAACATCACTCAGCATGTTGTTATAAATATTTATATTTCCCACATCATGATTAATTGCCTTAATAGTCCTTGTTCAAAGTGCTGTTTAAGACTGTTGCGTATCAGATGATGTTTTGTGCAGGTAATTATGCTTATAAAATCCAGTGGATGGAAGTGAGTGTGTTTAAGTATAGTGGTTTATCTGCAAACCTGGGTTTGTAGGTGTTGTAAAAAGGAAAACCCGAAAATTATTCACTGCACTCAAGATAAGCAGTTGCTCTCATTCCATCTCTTGAGAGTGTCTCACCACATTGGTAAGAGCTCCGCTGTGGTTGTAGTAGTACAACTAATGGTTAGAGGGGGGGAAAATTGATAATAGGGGTTTATGTAAACAATTGTTGCTTTGGGGTTTTTCTTTTTTTAAAGAATTTAACAGCCTTGTTACTAAAACTGTCCACCGCCTTGTTCCCTCAAGGAAATGTTGCTTTCATCTGAGTTTTCTTATAGAAGCTCCTAAGCAGCTGAGACAATGCTAGAATAAGCAAAGCTTTCCTGCTAGGTCTGCCTCCGGAATTTCTTTTTCCTCCCTAAACCAGTGGATGGAGAGAGAGGGGATTGTCAGTACAGTCTGTTTTTATGCAGTGTTGGTACCTTTAATGCACATTTTAGTTGTGTTACTAGGAATGTTTTTCAAAACAAACAAACAAAAGACCCCATATACGTAAAGTTATGTGGTGTCCTTTTTTTGTAATAAGTTGCATTTTATTAGGCATTTGGAAACATGTTGTGGGCTGGCATAGTTTTTGAACCACAGGAGTCTTGAAATAAAATCCTGCTGCATAAGCTGGATGTACTGTTGATAGTTTTCCTCTGTCACCTCTGCATTACTAAGTCAACAGGCAACACCTCAGTCACCTGTGTCATTGCCCAAATCCATCTTCACCAGTCCCTGAAGCATCAAAGTTAGTCATTACTACATTTTGTACTCAGAGCAAGTCGCTCTTATGGGTGCAGGGGATCCTGCAAGGACCAAGGAAGTAACTCTCAGTTTACTGCAGCTGCTCTGTATGACTTCTTCGATGACAGGAAATGGAGATGCTGAAACAGTCATCATACATGTAAGCTGGGAAGCCCCTCCAGTCAGGTGTAGTTTTGTGTGTTACATACTTCTTATGTGTTTTAAAATACCTGTTTAAGGAGTTTAGCAGTTAAAGGTGATTAAACATAATATTTAGAAGGGTAGGAATCCTTTCTTAATGACTTAAAACATTGAAATGGGGTGAAACAATATTTAAGTAAGGGGTCATATAAATATGGTTTTCTGTTACTTTAGTTCTGTTGGCAACAGTCTTGGCACATATGAAAAGTATTGATGGTACTAACTGCTATCCACTTTATGTGGGGATATGTGTACTGTTATGTAGTATTTATGGGAGGCATTAGGAGGATGGGATTTGAGGAATGAGGGTATTTCTCTTTACAGGATAAGGCAGTATCCTGCATAAACACCAGAAGGCTAATTGCTGAACTAAAGAACAGCTTGTGTTAGAGCTTTCTTCCTTAGTATTTATTTTTTGGAGGGCACACCCTTTAGTACAAGGTGTCTCCAACTGTAGACAAATGCCATCGTGTTTAGCTTCCGTGTACACCCAGAGAGTCCAAGGTGTAGTCAAGTGGCAGGATGTAGCCAGGAGGAAATACATACTAGAAGTGGCTCTGGGCTCAGTTGAGAAATGGTGTCCTGCTGCAAAAGGGTTCTGATTTGGATGGGTGTTTAGTGCCTGTGCTGGAGAAGAAGGAAGAACAGTGCAGCTGAGCCTTCAGGTGGTGCTGTGTCCATCTGCATCCGCTGTGTTACTGGCTTATGAGCCTAAGATGTGCGAGAACAGAACTGTCCTAACAGCTGAGCATGATCCAGGACTCCTCTGTGAAGAGCATTGCAGGCCACTGTGATATATACCATATTGCATATATTGCATACCATAAACAATTACCCTTCTTCAGTATTGTTACCTGTGTTGTTCAAGTGATCGTATACATCTGTATGTGTTTTCAATGAGCCACAGACAGACTTGTCGACTAATGTCTGTGCCATCTTGTGGTGGCTGATCAGGTTACATCAAGATGCTCTTAAAAATGAAAACAAAACCCTGAAGTGAGGAAAAATCATGTAACTTTAACATTACAGTGTGATTGTAACTTGCAGTTTTTCTTTGTTGGCATTTTGAAATGGTGATCACACATTGAATTATAGAGGTATAAGTGGATGAAGATTAAGACGTCTCTCAGGTGAAACATCCAGCATGTTGTGTAGTGGCATTGGAGCTGTGCAGAATGGAACGTGCTCATAAGTTTTGCAGTCTGCAAGTACTTGGTCTTAAATGGGTGAAGAAAATCCAGAATGCCAGCATATGAGGGAAATCAATTAATTAAAGCCACTCAGGCTGTTCGGACTTTGCTTATTTTGTGAAGTGTATGTTAATGGTTGGTGCTGTAAAACTAATGGTGTGGTACAGAATATTCATTCTGAAAGTGATTTTGTTGTCCTGTGTTGTCCATACAAACTAGAAATTGTCATTGGTTTTGGGGTTGTTTTTTTTTTTTGAGTTTTCACGCATGGAAAAGAATGTTCCAACACCTGCCTATAATTGTGGGTGTATGCATTCCTAATGCAAAAGGTATGTAATGCATAAGAAAGTGATTAAGGGGGTGGTGTCACAGATGACACCTAACACATTCATATATGGAAGAAGACTCATCCTCATTGTTTTAGGTTAGGCTAAAATTTCTAAACGTGAATAAACAGAGCAGCAAAGCAAAAATCAGGTTCATGCCTGGAGCCTTCCAGGCTTCTTTCCACTCAGTGCTCATCCGCTTGTGCAAGCACAGCTCCATTCTCCCGCCGCCCTGCGAGGAGGAAGGAGCAGCCCCTGCTGCCGAGGTGCTTCCAGCTCTCCGCAAGCGTGCAGGAGACAGCGTTCCCAAGGCCGGCTTGCTGCAGCTGAGGAGACAGCACTCATAGACCCCCCTTTGATTAGGATGTGTCAGTGTTGTCAGGGCAACTGTTAACAGCAGCGTATCATATTTTCTCCTCTTGTGTTGCGTGCTGAATATTTTAGTGCGCTGTAGCTGGAAGAGGGTTGCAGGGAAGAAGGTGCTGCAGCAAGAAACCTGGAGCTGTGGGCTGGGATCTGATTGAACAGGTTAAGACGGAGAAGAGCTGCATCCAAACCAATGTGCCTTTAACTGGGGCTTTTCTTCAAGGTGGGGAAAGACTGCGAGCCTTTCGCTGCCGACTGGATGTTGGTATTTGTCAGCTGTTTGCATACTGCTTATCCATAGGGGATCTGTTACAAGTGCTCCAATGAACAGACAGCGTTGCAGCTAGCGGCTAAGCAGGGGCTGGAGTTTCTTACTTTTTGTTTTTAATAAGCAAGAGGCTACAGCAACATGCCTGGTTCAACTACTGCCCTCCGACAAGAAAGACTGAAGAAAAGTTCCAGGCCAAATCCCCCGGGTTTATTTACCATTAATGAAGAGGATGAGCTGCAAAAGAATGGGAATTCCAAAAGACTGAAAGGTATGTTGCAGTTCTGCAGTGTGATCAGGTCTGTGTGTGGGATATGCTGCACAGCAGGCACAGTGTTTTATTAGCTCTTCTGTGTGCTACAGAGAGTCTGTAAGTGATTGGTGCAGTTTGGCAATTCGTATTGGCACCCACAAATGCTCTTTGTATGATAGGTGTCTGCATTTAAATCCCCTGGCTTGTTATGCAATCAACTGCTTTGACTAGGAAGAAAAAAAATACTTTTTAGTTATTAACCCCATTTCTTCTGGTAGGGACAAGGGTCCTGCATCAGAAATACACTGGGGAATTTCTGTGTGTTTGCTTTCATTTCTGTTCACATCCTGGATAAGTAACTATTACAAGCAAGGTGATCGTAGTCTTGGAGAGTACAGAATGCAATACCAGCCCGTTATTGAAGACAGCTTTGCCAAAGACATTGTAAAACTGTATATACTTCCATTTCTGTGCAGGAGGGGCAGTGTGCCTTTGGTAGAGTATAGAAAAATACACATTGCTCAAATTCTGTAAGTCTGGCAATAAAACAAAGAGAAAACCCAAGCACAAATAAACCCTAACAAATCGTAACTGTTAAAGAAAAATATTTATGATGCTTAAGGTAGGTGAGTGGTGGTAGCAGAGGGATCCTCATGGCCATTGATTTATAACAGGTCTGTCAAGCCTGTGTAGCCACTGTCAATCATATCATTTAATTACTGTTTCCTTCATGGATCCTGCAACTTACAATTGTGACTGGAATTTTTATTCTTTTTCTGTGATCAAGTGATTCTATTTAAATGATCACTCCTTTTTGTGGTCTTATTGGGGGGGAGGAGGATAAATTATATCAGGTTTTGTTTACAGAACAAATGTCAGTTTGTTGCCTCAAGATACTGTTTTAAATTTCAGGTGTTAACATTTTTACCATGTAACAGGAGAGGCTAGAAAGCATTTAAATAGCAAAGTTGTACTATGTTTATTTATTAGAGCTGAATAATTTACAGCTAACTGATTTCTTTTTCTGAAGGAAAAAGGTAGCTTGGTAGCTTTTACAAACAAATCCAGAATACAAGATTTTATTTTTTTTTTCAGTTTGCAGCTTGTACTTTTTTTTCCTCTTAGAATGGATTTGAGCATCATGATAAAATATATATTACATAGTTAATGTGCCTGTTGTGTCAAGGTCTTGTGTACATAGTTACCTGCTGTTCTGTATATTTGAAACTGTCCATATAAAATGGAGATACAAACTCTAGAGTGAGGTTATTGAGTTTTTAATGTTTTAAGAAGCATATGACTTTCCTTTATCACCCACTGGATGGCTTCCAGAGTCAACAGTCCATAAAGCTAAAAATCAATGATTTCCCTGGTTTTGTTCAATGGCACTGATAGTTTCCCAGGGTAAAAGTTCTTCACTTAGCTTCTCTTTTTTACTTGCAGCAGTTATAGAGATGTGCTTGTCCTTTGTCTCTCTTGTTTTAACTGAGATTTGATTTTTGATTATTCCTTTATTTTTTCTTATTGCTGTGAAATATAAGTAGATGAATGTGCACAGGAGTACACACAGCAAGCAAACAAGTGCACGTGGTTTCAATAAGATAAAAATTTGGCAGTTTATCTTGACTGCTCCTAGTGAGAAATAAGAAACTACAAAATCTTTTGGAAGTATATAATTTGCTTCTCTTTTAGTAAATACTTAAAAGGGCTTATACTGTCTCTAGAACAGAACATTATTTGCACACCTACACGTGTGGTTAAATAACTGCATTTGTACATGTGTTATCAGTCACTAGGTGGGTTAGAGCTGGAATTCCTGGCAGTGGGGAATGCATGTACTCAGGGTGGTGTTCTCTATACCTGATATCAAGTAAGGTCACTCCAGTGCAGCTCTGACTGTGTGAAGGACCCATGTGAGGTCTTCTTGAGTCTTTAGTGTCTGTTGTTCTATTGCTACTTTACCACGTTTGCCCTCAGTTCTGTAGCTGTCCTGTTTGCTTAGCAAGCACCTGCAGCTGCTGAGATGTTTCTTTTTTTTTTTCTTTCCTCTCTAGCATAGTCTAAGTCAGTGTCATCTTTGTGGGAGGTGGGCTTTGTGTTGTCTTCATCTGCAGTTTCTGTTATGCTGCTGGACCCGTCTGTGTACAGCAGTACAAAACCCAAGGGACCTTTAATGGATCTGGTACTCCAAAGTAATAAAGAAGTTCCTTCCTCCTTTAAGAACATTTGAATATCATCACAAGATTTTAAATAGCCAATATTTTCCTAGTTCAGGTCTTCTTAGAATGCTAAGACTTGATTAGACTTTGTTTGAGAGTCGTTTTTCTCATCTGGGAAACAAGTATTTATATGGATCTTAAAGTGGCTAGCATTTGTGAGTTTTTCTGTAAATTGATTTTTATATGGCCATTCCTTTTCTACTTTTTAGCTGTCTCTATTATAATTGGAGAAGTCTGGTAGGCAATGAGGTTTTTTCTCCAGTGTGAGCAAATAATGACAATGTTAAGGATATTTTTTTCAGTCTGGAGATATTAAAAATCTGCAGTGACCTTTGTAGCCATGTGCTCCTGATACTTCCTTTCCTTTGATGTGAATTGTATTTGCTTCTTTTTCACCAAATATTTTAACTTCCTTTCCTCCTCTTGTCTTTGGGACAAGGCCTGCATTTTTGTTATGTATCTGTATAGCACTCACTATTGAAGGGTTTGGCGATCCAGTTGTTGTGTAATAGACGGA
Source organism: Campylorhamphus procurvoides (assembly GCA_013396655.1). Classification (NCBI taxonomy): domain Eukaryota; kingdom Metazoa; phylum Chordata; class Aves; order Passeriformes; family Dendrocolaptidae; genus Campylorhamphus; species Campylorhamphus procurvoides. The sequence goes on from WBMV01004566.1 coordinate 174,611, forward strand.
TACAAATAAAAATTACTTTAAATATCCTTTTTAACCTTTATTAACAGTCTTTGTTCTCCTTTCCCTTTATAACATACAGGAAAGAATTTTGCTACATAGTGCGCTCTTCAAATACAATTTCTGTGGGTTTATAGAAGCTTTATTTTGCAGTAGAATTGGTTTTTGCTTTAGTTACCATCTTCCCAGCAGTTCTGCAACTGTATCCACAGAGGAATCAGACAAAACAGGAGAACCAGGCACTTAACAGTTTCAGTGTTTCCTTAAAGTTTGTGTTGTAAAACAAACACTTTCTGTGACTAAAGATGTGTGACTCATACTTCTGGATTATGAATTTGAATACTTAATAACTGAAATAGTTACAACATTTATGACAAATCAGTAGAAAGTCTCAAGTAACTTAGCAATTGAATCCTGCTTATTTAAAACTGATCAAGGGAGTCTACCTCTAATCTGCTGAGTGAGTATTGCTAATACAAAGCTAGACATACATGCCTTAGTTTTCTGAAAAGTAACACTGATTCTTTGTCATTTTGAAAAGAAGAGAAGGGCTTTTTGCAGTCCTTTGATGAATGGCAGTGATGTCAGTGATTACCAGCAGATTTTGCCACTGTTGTGTGGATGTTAATGTTTGTGTGTATTGGTCATTTCAGATGTAAGGTTTGTTCCTCCAGAGACATGAGATTTCTTCTAACAAGACTGTTTATGTGCATAATCTCCATGTTCTGCATGTATTAGGGAAATACATATTCCTTTTTAAACTCAGATTGTCTAACTTGTAGTTCAGTTGTTGTTTTGTTGCTGTATGTCTATTCTCAAGTGCAAACTTAAGATATCTGAAAGAAAAGGGAACTTGGCATCTTCAAGGGCATTAAACTGGTAGTCCTGGAAACTGAAACTGGATACTTACAAAACAGGTATTGCATGGGGTGTGGAAGTGTAATTTTATCCCACGCTACAGAGTCTGTGCTTCAGGCAGGATCCAGAATGACAGCTTGGTTTTTGGCTTCCACCACACTTTAAACCAGCAAAACTGCCTGGGATGGTGATTCTCTCAACGGTGCCTCTTGATGCTAGTCAGTAGGCTGACCTCCAGTTTGTTTTGGGCAGAACTGTAAGCAATTGTTAAAGGCTGATGAACTGGCTTGCCAAAATCAAGTACTGGATTGTGTACCAAATCAAGTTGGTAGCCTTATCTCATCCACCTGCATTTGAGGCAAAGTGAAGGGAAAGAGTTGGTAGAAACAAAGAAAGGTACCAATTCTCATTACGATGCTGGTTGTTTAAAGGGGCAGGGCTGAGACCCTGAACAATGTGGTTTGTCTTCCTGCACCTTCCAGTGAGTTCTGCTAATGTTTCTCTGCACTTCCTCTTTCTGCTAGCCAAGGCCAGGAGAAGAAGGGTCCAAAAGTATCTGATTTTTCCGGACATTTATTTAAAAACAACTCTCAAAGTCTCTGGGAGGTATGTTCTTAAAAAGCGATATATTCATTGCCTATTTTGCAGCTGTTGGGGGTACAGAAGGAAGGTGTGTTTCTTTTCAGGAAACTACTTTAAAGCGGTCTCATTTGTAGAATTCCTCCATTCATAGATGTCTGCACCAGGTAGCAGGAAACATCCCATTTGTAATAATGACACGAAGATATCCTAACATGAAGTAATTTACTAGCAGTATAGCAAAGAGATTGTGCTGAAAGTCTGAGGGATAGCAGGGAATATGTCTGCAGACCAGTGGAGCAAATCTGATTTGTTCAGTCCCTCTGGCTTTCAAAGTGAAAGTCCCAGGTCTGAGGACTTGGCTTGTGTTGTAACATAGTCTGTTCATCAAAGTGTGTGCTGGGATTACCGACAGTGCTTATCTATGCTGGGTAAGAATCATCTTACACTTCTGGGTCAGCACTGTGAGAAGAGGCTTCCACTGCTGATGCTGGAGGATTGTGTTCAGATATTTTGTCAACTATTTTTTCAGGGGGGGAAATAGCCTATGGTCTATTATGTGCTTAGGGAGCATACTTGACATTGAGTATGTCAATAGCAAAAGTGAAAAAAGTACAACGTTAACAATCTTTAAAGCTTAAGATATTTGTTAAAGCAAATTCAGTTTAGCTTGGCCTGTGAACTGAGGGTTAATCCCATGTAAGGAAAGACTGAATTTTGCAAAGTAACTTTTCTAAGTAAACAGGGTTATTTCAACCAAGATCTAAATGATAACACAGTATTCAGCAGAGCTGTCCTTGTGAGAACAGGGTGTAGTATTTGGCTACTGTACTTGCAGGACAGAATGCTTACTGAAGGTGCAAAAAAGGTTGAAGTTCAGTTTATTTTGGATAACTTTTAAGAAAGCTTTGTATAAGAAACACGATTCATGAAAGATTGATAGCAAACAGTGGAGTTTCTTCCTTATTCACTATTACCACTGTAAAAGTCATGACTTTAAAAATCTTGCATTTAGTATATGTTCTAACAATGTGGAAAATACATATAAAGGGAATACAGATTTATGGTCATTTCTTATGGGAGAGAAACCTGGAAAGTGGTAGATCTATCCAAGAATCTTTAATTTCTCTGAGGTCTTGCTGTCTTTTTTTTTTTTCCCTGAAAATATGCAAATAATACTCTTTCAAGGGGTTTATACAGTAACATGTCCTTGGAATAACTTTACAGCAAGAAAACATGGATTTCTGTGCCCTATTGTACCGCATTACACATGCCTGGGTAGTACTATGTTTTTATTTTGGAGTGGAAAATTGAGGCAGTAGCTAAGCATGTGTTTTTAAAAGAAATACCTTGCAGTTAGATCCCCTGATGTTTTTGTGATTGTAGTTTTGTCAAGAGTCTTGGCACTCTGGCTGCTTTTTGCAAGCTTGCTCAGAAACTGCTGTATCTGTTCACTCCAAAATTGGCTTTGTATCCAGGTATGCAGAAGTCTGGCTTTATTTTTAAGAGAAAATCTTTTGCTTGTCATAGTGAACTCCAGAGAAATCAATGAGCACTAGCCTAGGGCATTGCTTCTGGCAATGAGCAAGTGACAGTAGAGCTCTGCATAATACTGGGCTCAGCTCAATCAGTGGGAAAACATAATTTTTCTTCCTGCACAAACTCACATATGTACATTCTTTGCTTACTCATCTACTTACAGAGTAATTTTTGTGCCTTTTTAATTTTTTCTTGCTTCTTTAAATTCAATGTCTACTTTAGAACTGTAGACATTCTTCTTTTCCTGGTGTTTGAGAATTAAGTTCTAAATTAAAATATCTCAAAAAAAGTCTTGTATTATTATCAGAAGCCTCCTCAGAAGTGATTTGTGGGGTTTTGTTTGTTTTGTGAGACATGCTAAGGTATTATTTAATCTAGTCTACTGAACCTCAGGCCACAACAGTAATGTGCCAGAACAAATGCCACAATGATTGATGCAATTTGCTCTATTTTAATGAACTGCCTTCTCTCACTGAAAGTGCATCAGATAGTGCACTGTTTTTGCAGCCAAGCATTACCTGAAACTCATGCATATGAATTTTAGTTCCATTGAGTTGAAGCATGGTCTGTGGGTCAGATTTGTATAATGAAGGTGAGGGAGGCTATGGGGAAATATTTAATAAACAAGTAGAAATGGAGATGAAACACCAGAAATTAAATTAGGGAGTATTCTAAAACTTGTTGCTTGAAGTAAAATAGTTGGGTTTGTTTTTTTTTCAGTGGAGTGGAATCACATTTACCAAATTCTACACAAAACACTCATTGATTTATAGGTTTGACTATGATAGCCATTGAATAGCCAAATTGTCCCAACCTCATCTTAGTGATCTGTATGTATAGATGTAGCATAATTGCTTATTCCAAGGTGGGAATGACTAGGGGTAGCATGCAGACCATATAAATTTTTATACCAGCAGTTTCAGAGGAGAAGCATTTGAATGTCAGCTTCACTTTCTCCTTTAAATGATTAACTTGCTGGTAATGGCTGGAATAAACAAACTTTCAGTAGGCAGGTCACTGCAGTTTAACCTAGATGCAGGTTTCTCCAGAAAGTCGTGCCCTGTACTAGTGCAGGAGACAAGGGGTTTGGGGCAGGCTGTGCAGGTGGGAAGCTGTACTGCTCTGTCAGTATGGACACAGACCTGTAACAACAGTGTATATGTTTGTGCTGGGGAACTCTTGAGTTGTTTTGAATTAGAATACTGCCTTCTGTAGCTTCAGTGGTGCAAAATTCTCTGTTAAAGTCTGTTCAAGTTTTTGTTCCATTTCGTTAGTGCTGGGCAAATAGATTATCACCTACTTGTTTCAGGTCTGTTGAAGACTAGTTTTGCTCTTCAGGTATGAGGAGGAAACGCAGTTTTTCTCAGTGATTAGTTATACTTCTTCAGATTTTAGTTTATGTCTAATGTATAGAGTTTATCTGTGCAGTTGTCAATAACAGGAAACTGGGTTGGAATTATGAGTTGGAGCAAATCAAGCATGGGTGTCTGCTGAGACTGTAAAATGTGTTGAGGAGCAGAGATTCCAAGTCATAGAAGTCTACCAGTTGATGTCTGTCACTCAGACATTACAGTTAGCTGAAACACTCTCTCTTTTCTGGTGCTATGTCTATACAGCTGGCTTTAAGGGAAGCAGGGGGTTCCTGTTAGAAGTCATCCTTGTGGATTCACAACTGGTCCCTCATCTCAGTAAGCGATCTTCAACAGCGTATGTTGGAGACCAGATTTACAATCAGCTTCTAGGCAAATGGATTCTTTATCTCCGGTTCTGAGTTACCCAAAAACTCAACAACCTAGAAGTGGTCAGGGTACTGGAGGCCCTAGAAGGGACTTGATGTACTTAGAGACTGAATTTGTAGTTTGGCTGAGAGACAATAAGGAAAAGGAGTGAGGAAGTAACACTTTCAAAATCAAATTCTCTGCAGGATGCCTGAGTTGAACACGATTGTAGTGCTGATGTCTTAGGCAGAGACAGTCTGACTAGTTGAAAGTCCAGTGAAAGCTTCTGGACCTGAAATTGCATAATACCTTAAAACATAATGTTGAATGTGCTGAAGAGGCTTGGGGTTTTTTCATTCTTGAATTCAAGATCTTTTTAATCTTCATTTTAAACTCCTGCACAGGCAAGGCTTATTATAGACTTGCTGACAGGACTTGATTCATACTGTTGTATCTTCGTGTACAAAGCTATCTTGTTTCTCAATTCTGCTTCAGAAAGCTTTTCAGAAAGCTGTTTTGGAAGTGCCGGTTTATCCAGTTACCCGCCCTTGACATGAGAAGTCATTCTTTTACACAGCGAGGTCTAGCTTTGGCTTTTTCCTTTTTTCAAAGTCAGTTTCCTCATTGCCTGCATGTTAACTAAATGCACTGATGGAAATTACAGTCCTAAATTGTGGCTTGTATGCTAAGACACCAAGAATCGCATCGAACATGTCTGATCTGTTTTTTAAGACACAGAGGCCTCATGCCAATGGACTTTGCACAGTAGAGTTTTAATGGACTTTGCACAGTAGAGTTTGATTTATACTTCTGAGTGCAGCAGTGGCAGTGTGATGGAAAACAAACCGATGAACCTTCCTGCCTGTCATTCCTTCTTAATTGTAATAGTGCTTTCATTGAGAAATATGCCCTCCATCTTGGACATGCAGTCCATACAAATTCTAGACAATGTTACTTTCACATTTTCTGTGCATTCCCTTTCACTAGAAAATGAAAACATGTTTACCTCTCTCTCATATTCCCTGCAGCAAAGGGAGGAAAAAGTAGGTTTTGTGTTGTTGGGTTTTTTTTAAAACATGGTCTACTCTAGCCATCTAACTACATTAGTGCTGTGTTTACTTGCAGTCTGAACTGCAAAATAAGAGGTAAATAAAAAGGCAGATGGCAGTTGCCATCTGTAAACCAGAAAAGGACAGCAACAATCAGCTGCTGAGTGAGGTATTGGCAATAAAACCAGGCTGCAGACCAAGCAGTTTGTACTTGTTGTGCCTGGGTTATCAGTGTTTTGGTATGTGCTTACACCTCCAATCTGTTTTTTTCTGAATTATTCTGTAATGTATTTCTATACTTTTGTGCCAGTATTCTTCTTCACCAGGTTATTCTCAAGTTTAAGAAACACAGCTGTCATAGTTTGTGTCCAGGAAGTTTCTGTGAGCCTCACCAGACCTCTGGGTTACCTGGATTGCTGTTGCATGCTGTATCTCAGATTCTCGATGTCACTGAAGGCTGTATGCAGACCAGCTTGGCTTTTCACTACAGTATGTTTAACTTCAATCTTTTAGTAAATAACTGATGCAGAGTACAGGAAAGCAGTACAATGCAGACTGTGCTGCTCACATCACAGTGACACTTATGGATGTCTCCTTTTTCTGTTAGGATTTTGCTTAATCTCCCTCCTTACAGATTTCATGTTTATGACATCTGAATGGTGAATATTCCTAGACTGAAATATTTAAGCTGACAGTATGATGGTTTGATCTTCCCTTCCTGAGAACTGAAGACGGCATCCCCGGGATTACAATGTGTCGGGAGTCCTGAATAGGCTCCTGACTCTAAGGCTTGCAGAGGTGATTTATACTTATCTTAGTTCTGCAAACAGGCCCTGCTATTGCCCGTCTGTAAACAGGAGTTCAGTCTGTTTTGCTGCTACTAGCAGTTTCCTTTAAGGGAACTCTTAACTAATCTCAGTGAAGATTTAGCTTACACTTTGAGAAAGTGCTGCTGCTTAGTCTTTCTCTTTATATTTCAGGCTTTGATTATGGAGTTTTCTTAAATTTGTTCTGGTATTTCTTTTCAAAAATATCTAGTTAATTGCCGGTAGCAAGTTCTTATCACTAATCTAGTCCCAGATGGTGAGACTGTAGCACCTTTCCCTGCACCCCCACAGCCCTTTCACTCCATCCCTATAAATCCAGGCAAGACAGTTTGCTGCTGTGGAACTCTGCAGGCCAGTTTTCAATGGAATTCTTGGGCAGAGGTACTTTTAAATGTGATTGGCCCTTTTTTTTTTGTTTGTTTCTGGGAGTGGGGTTTGTTTACTTTGGTGGGGGAGGGGTGTCTGTTTTTGTTTTGGTTAGGTTTGGTTTTAAAGTATGGGAAATAGAAATATGGGTTTGTAAACTTGACCCGGTTAGTTCCTAGAAGCTTTCAGAAGGGAATCTGTGTTAGGGGGAGAGGTTACCTTCCCTGTTACATTCTCTCTTGTGTTTTGCCCTTTTTGTGGCTCCTAGGAGTGTGGTATAAAACATTGCACCTAGTGAGTCACATAAGCAGACCTCTGCTCTTGAAATGATGTGAGCTGATGTTGATTAGAAAGAAACAAGGTAGGGAGCAATTTGATGAGAAGGCTCACTTTTGTATTTGTGATGTTAGTTTTATCAGTCCTCAAAATGAGCCAAGATATTTCTTATAACAAAGCGGGTTGGTAAAGTTACTGCATACTAAGAAATGAGATGTTCTGCTGAGTAAGCAGAATCCAACAGTTGTAATTCAAAGTAAGATTTTGAATTTTTCTCCATGGTTACAAAACCTGCTATAATGTGTGTCTGGCAGGAGGGAGAGACATTTGCTTATTTTTGAAAGACATTTACTTTCCTCATTCTCAACCCACTCCCAGTACAGAATATCCAATCTGACCTGACTGCTGAAGTAGTGTGAAAGTACACCAAGACAGGAGGCTGAGAGTGAGCTAGAGTCACGGAAGTCGAGTGAGTCATAGAATGGCTTGGGTTGGAAGGCAGCGTAAAGATCATGTAGTCCCAACCCCCCTGCTGTGGGCAGCAATGCCACTCACTAGACCAGACTGCTCAGGGCCCAACCAACCTGGCCTTGAACAATTCCAGGGTTGGGATACCCACAACTTTTCTGGGCAACCTATCTCAGTGCCTCACCACCCTCACAGTGAGCAATTTTTTCCCAACATCTAATCTCAATCTACCCTCTTTGAGTTTGAAGCTAATTCCCCCTGGGCCTGTTACTACATGCCCTCATAAAAAGTTTCTTTCCACATGGCATAATCATGTATTTATAAATACGGAGTCATGCTCTTCACTTGAGGAAGGCTTGTTTTTTGGTTTTAAAGCAACTGAATCTTCTGAGACTCATTACTGGAAACCCAGTTATTGATTAAGAGTTCTTCTGAGACCTTTGTTGCAAAGACTGCCTTTTCACATGAAAATTCTAGTGATTTACAGAAAAGATAATGTCTAGTAACATTTACAGGAAAAGTATCTCTTTCCCTCTCTGGGGAGGAGGGATTTGTTTTTGTAGAACATCCTGACAATAGTGATTATAATGAGAGCTTTCCCATCTGACTCAAATGCTTCATGCTGTGCAGGGATTATTGAATATTATTCTGTGAAAAAACAGCCAGCCAAAGAGGCTCTCTTTCCTTGTGACTGAGCAACAGAGCACCTACTTCCCATTCTCTGCACAGGGTTTTCTTCCTTTCTTTTGCCAAACTTACTTGATTGACCTTTTGCTTGATTGTTCTGAATAGTTAATGCTGTTTTAATTTATCCTCCAAAATTATTTAATATGTAGTATAACATATATATGTTTGTAAGATATAGAGCAAATTTTTTTTTACAATATGTTTTGCCTGTAAACTTTGGAAAAGACTTTCTACTTGCAGGTGTTAAAAGATGTTGTGAAATCACTGTGTGCATATGCTTAAACCTTTGCTCTCTATTGCACTCTTGGACCTTTAAATGGGAAAATCCAATGAGATATGGCTTTCTTGTTATATAATACACTGCTGTGCAATTATAAATGCTAAAGCCACATTCCAAATACCTTTATTTTGTGCTGCTGTAAAGTAGTGCAGTGTTGGATTACATTTTATGCTTTGCTTTTTAAAGGGAGAAAAATAAAACTGGGCAAATCAAGGGTCTGTTGGTGTCCTGCATGCCTTCAAGATTAATTGGGACTTTGTACTGAAAGAGAAGCTAATTTGTGTTGAATACAACTCACTGCTGAGTAAGTGGAGCATTGAGGCTTATGTTAATTGGCAGTTGTGCCTTTTCTGCTGTTTCCCGGTGCTGTACTCTGTGCCCTGGTTGGGCCAGGCTAGCATGGGTTGTAGCTGGTCAGAGCTGCTCAGGCATTACTGCTTGCAGAGTAGGGCTGTTTTAATGGGCCGCTTGCATAGCATGTAGTGCACTGAGCCCTGCTCTTCATGTGCCAGTAGAGCCAAAAGCCATGTGTGCTGAGGTGCTGGTGCAAGCAGATGGCAATGGAGTTTGCCTGCCAGTGGTTTGCTGAGTACCTCCTGATAAACTAAGTAGGAACACGCATCTATAGGGAACGTGGGGGTGCCTTTTTTTTTGCCTCCCCTCCTCCCCAGTCTTTAAAGAGATACAGACGTAAGCAGATAATTAATGCCAGCTGGAGTGTGGGAAGAGGTTATGCTATTGATTGCATCACAAGCTTTGACAGAATGAAATACAAAGCTTGCAGACAGTGATTCTAGATCCTCTTCTTGCTCTTTTAAGTATTTTCCTTCTAAGGGAGTGGGGAAGAAACTCTGCTAGGTTGTTGCCTACTGTAGTTAATTCTACAAGATGGACACTGAATTTTGTACTCAGTTGTCACAAATGGAAAGATGTCCCATGGTATCAGTTGGAGCCCAACAATTAAAGGACTTAGGCATTTCTGTTTATGAGTACTGAAAAGCTAGACTTCACATGTGCTCCTTTCCCATAGTTTTTAAAACCTCTTCCAAAGGTCTTTTAATAAAGCCCTCTCTGAATAGGAGTTGAAACTAAGAAAGAAGTGTATGAGCTAAAACTAAGGCTTACTGACCTTGAAGTGTTTAAAATACTGTATGGGATGGCTGCAGCTGAATGGTTTACTCTTTCCAGAGCTGCAAATGTTTTACACAATTGTAATTCTGTCCTGAGTAGTTGTAACTCATGGGTAGTGCAGAGCTCAGTTTGTCCTAAGAACTGCTATGTGTGGGGAATGTTAAAGATGTCTGGCAAGAAGATGCATGCTTAGACTTGTGCAATATCATTAAAAAGGCTGAGCCAACTTTGTCTTTGTTTTAATTTTTCTGGAGCAAAGAAAATTGAAAAAGTAGTGAATCTGACTAGGCTCAGAAGACTTCTCTTTGTTCCTTGGTAATGGTCTGAAAGCACGCACTGCCCTGTCTGGATCATTCTGGCTTCATTGAACTGAACCACATTTTGCATGTAAACAATTAGTGTCTAATTCTTGCTTGAAAGAAATAACCATACAATATCGATTTCAAAGAATGAGAAAGCTTCTAAGGACAGGTATAGCTGTAAGTACCTCAAGCTGCCTTGGAGAAATTGGTGCAAGTTTCTCATCAGCCTTTGAATCCCAGATCTGTTTGTCATCTGAATTAATGGTGTATCTGTACATCCTCAAAACAGAACTTTAAAAAGTTTTATAATTTTACAGCAGAGTAGTTACTTTTGAAAAACATTTTCTTGGCAAGTGGGGAATTATTAGACCATTAGGCAACTTGAAGAAAGGGAGTTTAGAGCAGGGCACTTGTGAAATGGTTTGAATCATCCCTCCCCTCAGTCAGAGCTAAGCATGCTGGCTGGACTGCAGGCAATGCTGCTCCAGCACAGCCTGGTATTACTTGTGTGGAAAAACAAAGGGCTTCAGTCCTGAAGTACCCAGCCTGCTACTCATCAGAGAACAGGGCTCCATAGGATTTGATGGGAAGATAGGTCAAGAGTGTCTGGCACAGGGAAGAGAGGCATTATGAAGAAGAGTTATTTCTACTTTAATGCCAGTTTTTGTTCTCGAAATCTTAGTTTTTTCACCCTTCTTGTTGCTTTATTGAAATGTTTACTTACCTGAGCTTCCCAGAAGCTTGCATTGTCTGTTAACTTGGAGTAGTGTCTATTTGTGTGCCACTAGCTCATTTGACTCATGCTTCAGAGTTTCCCAAAGATCAAAGCAGCATTTACGAGAACTGGAGAGATGCTATGCTGGACTGGGTCCAGATTCCTTGAGTTTGTTCTTATGCTATTGGCAGTAAATGTCTAGATTGTTTTGCAGCCATACCATCAGTTTGCTGCACTGCTTATGCTGTGCAGACCTGGCACTGGATTTGACTATACTGCATTTATTTTAGTGCAAGCAATGCATCATGACTCAGAGAGAGAGGGAGAGAGAAGTGTTAAAATGATGGATTGTGGATGTCATCCAGTATGTATAAAGTCAGCGCTTTCCAACACAAAAGCTAGAAGCAACTGTACTGATACAATTAGCCTGTGCCTCAGAGAGAGTATCACAAAAAAAGTGACCTGGTATACTCAATTCTTTCATGTGTGGTCTCTGAAGTCTGAATTATTTAATAGTGAACTGGTCCCAAAAGTTATTGATTACCTTGAGAGGCTTTTTCAGTTTTCTGTTTGGTTGGTTGGTTTTTCCCCCTTTGATGGGTTTTGAGGATTTTTGTTTGGTTTGGTTTGTATTTGTTTTTATTTTTGTTGCCTTTTTTATTTTTTGTGGCAAGTACTTTAACATGTGCTAATGAGGCTGCTGCCTTAAGACTAAGATTTGGCTGCAGCTTAGAAACTCAAATAACACTTTGGGGAGTAATGAGGCTACCTACTCTGCCACTGAATCAGATGGCTGTGCGGTTGTTCAGGCTCTATTCACTGTTCAGTAATTGCTGTGTTTGATAGCGTAGCACTGGTTTTTAAATCTTTTCACCAAATTCCTTTGTCCAAAGCTGTTTCTTCAGAGAGTTGCCAAACATACAGCTTAACTAAATGCAGAAGAGTCTGTTCTTTCCATGGCATTTTGTTTGCTAGGAGAAAGGGAAATAGCTGGGAGGAAAGGTGCACCAGCACGCAAGGTGCAATTCCTGGCCATTCTCACAGAAAAGATGAATAGTCACTTCTAGATACAGACATGCTTATAACAAAAGTGAATGGATAGTGTTTCCAAAGGGTACATGCATTCCATGGATACTGTAAAGCGCTTACATGTGTAGCACTTTGATGCTACACTAAAACATTTTTCTGGAAAAGATGTGCACTTCCTAAGGAAAACTTCCTACCCTGGAACTGTTAGCTCAAGTTCCCATGTCTGTCCAGTAATAACCTCCTAGGGAAACCAACTTCATCTGCATTTGTAGAAACTCCAAAATTATGGTAATAAACATAAATATTACTTTTTCTTTTTTTTTTTAATTTTTTTTAGCATTACTCAATGCCAAATTATGGTGCTTCTAGACTCTCCCCATTTTCTTATTAAGGAATCCTACATACACTGCTGCTTAATGCTAACTTCTTGTGACTGAAACTTGCCTATTTTTGCTCAACAGTGGAAGCCGTGACTCTCCTGACAGCCTCCTACTTGAAGAGTGTATCAGACAACATTGCTTAGGTACATAAATGTGTGGAATAACTCTTATGTTCTCTCCTGTTCTAGGACACTGGGTGCAAAGGAAGCAACTCTCACACTCAAGTATTAATTCCCTCATAACCCCATTATTAATCAAATTAGCTGATTAAAAAAAAAAAAAAAGAGTTGTGTCCATATAGGCCTAACTTAAGTCCAAACGTGTACAGTGATATAAACTACACTTAGAAATACTTGAAAGCAAATTGGCATCCTAAGGCTTTTAACAGTGTAGCTGAAGAGAGTTTCTTTGCTAAAACTGTGAGTTAAAACTGTGGGTTAAAATGAGAATGATTCTGCACATTTGGATCACATTGTTGGGCAGAAAGATGGCTTTCTTCAGCATCTAATGAAACATCTTGGGCTACCTGGGTCACATAGAGGCCTTGTTCCTGGCAAATGCCTCATGAGGACTTTGTGTAGTTCTTTCCTCTTCCTGGAATGGGAACCATGGAGCACTTCTGGTATCTGTCAGCTGCCAGCCAGTTACCCCCGTCCTCCCCTTCTGCCTATACTTTGCCTTACACAGGTTGTTTCAGGACAGCCATGGAAGTGACTGAACTTTCAGAAGGGGCAGGGGAGATCTTTATATTGTTGTTCTTGGTCTTAAGCCATTGCACTTCACTGTTTTCAGTAAATGCTCTCTGGAGTTTGGGGAGTGTTTGCAACATGAGATCTGCTCTCAGTACCAGTGCCTTTGTTTAATTGTTCTCTTTGATGTTTATATACCAGCTTGCTCTAGAGCGTGAGCAAGTGCCCTTGTGTGTGCGGTTGGAAGGACAAAGCTCCCACAGTGGGCCAGGAGCAAAGCCAACAGAGCAGTGAAGGAGTCCTGATTTCTGTTTATTCTCATGTCAAAGTGAATATTGGCTTCTACAGGAAAAAAAAAAATAGGTTGTGCCATTACTGCTGGTGGGGAAGGAAGTGACTCCTTCAGATTTTCAGAAGCTTTTTCTGCTAATGTACTGAAATAATTTCATGAGGACGTTGAATCTGCAGTGGAAGCATATGTCTTGCCAGGAGACTCTTCAGCCCCATAAATGTGATTGCTTCCTGTCTACCAGAAGGCAAGCAATTAAAAATATCCTTACTTTGTTTTGATGTGTAAAGAATAGAAGAAATATTGAATAAATCTGTACATGTATGATAAGTGATGGGCCAATGCATTATGGAGGCATTTATAGGCACAAAGAAATAGTAGTAGGTGGTTCACAGGCAATGTAACAGCCCAGCTGGAGAGTCAAGTCAGTTGGGTTGTAAGGTATGGGTAGAGATGCCTCTTGTCTTTCCACTGCTCATCTGCCTAAAGGTGAAGGCTTGCCTGCCAGTGTAGGGCAATCCTCTGCTAATCTGGGGAAATCCATTTTGTCTCAGTCAGTTGATAGAGGCAATGATCTCTTCACTCAAACTGAGCTTTCCTCCTCAGAGCTAACTTGAAAGACAGGATGAGAAAGACAGGACACTGTTCCCTCCACTGCTGAGTTTAGCTCTTCTCATACTCAGTATTTGACTGAGAAACATATGCTTGTCACTGTCCCAGCTCACCAAATATGTGTTGAAATGAAATGGCTGAAGTTTATGAAGATGGGTCTCTGATCACACCCGCTTGTGCTGAAGTAATGACAGTTCTTTATTCATCCACACAGGTCTTTTGCCCCCATTGGCCTGTAGGGATTTAGCAGGCTGTGGATTTCTTTGCAGAGAAAAGGGAGTTTTGGCCTTGGCTAAAACTCTGTGTGCTTGTGAAGATAAGCACCTGCAGAAGCTGTGGGAACTCAGAAGAAAAGTACAGAGACAGTAGCTTGTAGCCTGTAGCCAATGAGTGATTATGTGTCTGAGCACCAGTGATGTTAATGCACGTACACTTAGAGAATACTATAATTGTAGAAACTCCATTAATAAAGTGAGCATTGAGCTTTGTAGTTAATCCATATTGGATCGTCTGTATGCTCGATAAGCCCGAGACCTCCGTTATATTGGCCTGATTTCTTGCTCATTGGAATGAATTGTTCTTGAGCCTGGTGGAAGTGATCTTGGATTCCTCTTCCCTGCAGGGCCTGTTTCCTTGGGATTCTTCAAAGAAGATCCCTGTAGAGGCTAAAGTTAGCCTCCTGAAGTCCATGGCTGTAATCCTACTTCCTGCCCTGCTTCCTCCCACCTGATACTGACTTCCATAATGTCATGGTCACTGCATCCAAGGCTGCCCTCAACCTTCACATCTCCAGCAAGGTCTTCCCTGTTTGTTAGTATAAGGCCAGGCAGCACACCATTCCTTGTGGGATCCTCCACTACTGGTGACAGGAAATTGTCATCAGTGCTTTCCAGGAAGCTCCTGGACTGTTACTTTGCTTTTCTGTGTCACTTCTCCAGCAGATGACAGAGTAGTTAGTCTCCCACAAGAACCAGTTCCTGTAGAAGGCCTCATCTGCTTGCTCCTCCTGATCAAGTGGCCTGTAGCAAACACCCACAACAGTGTTGCCCTTCCTAGTCTGCCCTTTTATCCTAAACCATAAGCTCTCAACTTGCTTGTCACCACTCCAAGACAGAACTCAATACATGCCTAGTGTTGCCTCGCATAAAGAGCAACTCCACCACTGTGTCTTCCTGGTCTCTCTCCTGAACAGTGAGTGTATAGCCCTTCATGACAATATCCCAGTCATTTGAGCTATCCCATCTCACCTCAGTGATTGAAGTGAGGTCAAATCCCTGTGACTGCACACAGGTCTTTAGTTTGTCCTTTTTGTTCCCGATACTGCAGGTATAGGTACACAGGTGCTTAGAAGTATTTGATTATGTCAATATCCCCATGGGGATGCAAAGAGTTGCCCCACAGTCCTGTCCTGTGCTTACATCTTTGGCCACTTGTGCTTGCTCGACGTGTTCCCTCTTAAGCCTCCTTTTGCTACTAGGGTGACTGCTATAGTTCTCCCCTTTCCCCACTTTACCTCTGTTGAGTCTGTCTATGTCCGTGTCCCCCTTCAAATCTAGTTTAAAGTGCTCTCAATGAGCCCTGGTAACTCCTGATCTAAGATCCTTTTTCTCCTTTGGGACAGACAGGGGGATGCCATTTGTTGCCAGCAGGCTTGATGTTGTACAGACTGACCTAAACACTTAGCACGCTGATCTTTACTTGTTTAATGCTTACAGTATTTTACATGACCTAGGGAAAACACCAACTATTAGATTTCCCTATTATTTTTAGAAAGAGTAGGAAGAAATCATATTGAAAAAATAATTCAGAAACTGAATAAGGGGAAGATCTACCAGAGCCTGGGATGGTACCCTTGTACAGTCAATTCTGTATATTTCTTTTCTTGAAACAACAAAAAAGTGCTCCTTGTTCTTTAGCTGACCTTTGCATAGAAAGCCTCTACCAAATATTTTAATGCACTCTTCCTGTGATGTTTTATGTATATGCATGTGCATTCCTGCTCTGCATGAAAACAACTTTCTCCCTTTTAAAATGAGCTAAAATAACATTTATTAAAAATTAGCTTCAAGGGTGAAATCTCATCTTCCTCCCTCTTTTCAGCACTGGCCTGTTATGAACCTTACTGCCTAACCTTTCCTTGCATTAGAGCTGCTCAATCTTTATGGCCTGAATGTATCTAGGGCATTCTGCAGCAACTCTAGCACACTCTGTGGCTATTTTTGGCAATGTAGCTTTTGTCTGGCAGTGCTAGAGAAGGATGGCATATTCTCACTGCTGTTCATGTGACTGATTTAAAAGTGGATGATGTGGTTTGGTTTACAAAAAAAATATACATATTTATCAGAATTTTTAAAAAAAGCTCTGTATAATGTTCCAACTCATACAAATTTTATATACTTGACTGCATGAGATTTTATTTTCCTTTTTTATGTAATTGTATGCTCAGTGAACTGTGCATTAGAAAGCAAATTAGCAAGTTAATTTACCCTGCGTGTCAGTGATAGAATAGCTTTTACCTCCTCGGGCCATGTGATCTGAACTTCGATGTGAATGTGTCAGAATATAGAAACACTGTTTTTAGAACCATTGGGAAGGAGGGGTGTTGTTAGTTTAACCTGTTCTCTCCATGGGTTTTGAATTCTGTTTTACTGTCAGTATCAATGGGGTGGTTTTGGACATGTTCTGAATGAGTTTGGTTCTGTGTTTGTGTGCTTTCCATACTTCATGTGCTGTACCTCAAGGGGACCACTTGCAGAGCAAGTTATCTGCTCATCATCTGAATGAGGATAATAAAATTAATTTTAATTAATCTTTAGTATTTATAACCAAAGGTTATAAATACTAAATACACTCTGTTTGGAGTTTGCAATCCAAACTACGTAATGTTTAGCAATTTACCTTCCTAATATTCCATGAAACAGAGTTGCTTCAGACTCACAATTTCACAGAAATGGCTCTAGAGCCTTAGTTACTGTTTCTATGAAAGGGTAGCCAGTTCTCTGGCAAAACTTGGCATTCAGGTGTTCCAGTTGTGGGACTGAAGGAGAATGCATTGGAACCAATAATTTCAAAAAGAGTGCTATAAGGAGTGGGCAATAGGAATGATTTCGTCTAAATATGTAGATCCAACCTGTGAGAGGCTAAGTAGTCTTAGTGCTCATGACCGTATCATTGCTGTGGGTGTATAGGAAGGCTCTGACAGGACCACATGCTCAACCGCACTCTCCCAGGCTCCCTGGTTATATCACAGCCACATGTCTGCTTTTCACATTGCAGCCCCGGTTTGACACTGGAGGCAGGACAGAGCTCTGACTTCTGTGGGCCTTTTTAAGCTCGTGTGGATTGGCCAGCATGCAGAGCGGGTGGGAGAAGCCCATGTGCCACAGGAGTACAGTAGTTGTTATGGCTTAGCAAATGATTAACGTAGAACCAGTGAGTTTATAAGATGTTGATATTGAAATGGGAAGTATAACAATGGTACGAATCTGTTGGTGTGACAAATCCAATTTTAATTATTTTGTAACAAAATGTGTAATGATGGAATTTCAGAGGAGAATTATGTTTGATCATATTATATAGAGTTTACATCTTACAGTGTAAAGTAAACCATGACACAGAAAAGGTGGCACTGTAGCACAGATATTTCTTAAAATCTGGGTTGAATGTACTATTAGCTTTTTTTTTTTTTTGAGGATGAGGAAAGTCATACAGCAGTTGGTCTTAAGCTCTTCGTAACTAATTTGCCATAATATTGAGAAAAGTGTTGACATTAATGACTGCACTACGGTTGTTGAAACACATTAAGAATTATCTGATGTCCAAGAAATGTTAAAATGTCGAATAGAATACTCAATACAAAAATCTTGGAAATGCCTAATCAAATGATCTGCTTACATACATGTGCAAAAATTCTTCATTAAAATCAAGGCCCCATCTCAGTTTTTGATCTTGAAACACATGTTGAATTTTTTAATATTGCTGTTACTGATCTTTGCACTAAGCTGTTCGAAAGGGAGGGTGGGAGTGTATTTTAGACTATTGAAGAGAACCATGGAGGCTCCAGTGTCTTAACTTCTCTGTTTTATTTAGAAGCAGGTTAGAGATGACTGACCAAGGCCTCCTTCCCAGGCAGTGTGTTTTGAAATAGGAAGTGGGGCAGTGTGGTAGACAGCTGCCAGCACCAATAACCGGTGGTTTGAGCTGCTTAACAGAGGCTAAGCCCAAATCTATTGACGCAGAGCACAGGGAAGTGCTCGGCAGACTTCTCCCCCCTCTCTGTCCTTGCATATAATCTCATGATGCTGTGGATGTGACAAACTCCATTTTGATCAGATGTTGGTCCAGAAATGGTGAGAGCCGGTCAGTTTCGGCCTCAAAAGGATATCTTGGTGGCACGTGTTTTCAGCACTTTTTGAAACTGCACCTTTTCCTTCCGTGACACCATCACCTTTCTACTTCAGGTTTGCAAAATTGCTGACCTGAATTTTTTAAATGTAGTCTGAGAGACTGAAGCTATGCATATGGGGTGATATGGATCATGCTATGGATTCACAGTAGACCACTGCAGTGCAAATGAGTGTTCAGTACTGGATATAATGGATGAAATAGGTAAGCACCTTGGCTTTGGTATTTCCAGAAATAGTCCTTTTACATGGCTTTGCAATTAAAATTTGTAATTAGCAAACTCTGTCTCTAGTTGTGGGATGCATGTAGTGTTTTTCCTTTGTACTTTCTAGTTAATTGTCAAGAGCCTAATGATGCAAGGAGTTGCAGAATAGTAATCTGTGAGTAATCTGTAATCATTGATATTCTAATTTTATTTTTTTCAAGATGCATTATGAAAGTGAACATTTTTTTCCTCAGTATTTGCTGTTAAGAACTAAGTAATTCACTACTGATTGTTTTCTAAAACACCTGATTACTTCTTTAAGTTGACTTCTTGGTTTTAAGTAGCTATACTCTTAATATATAGAGCAGTTATCTACTTGTTCTCAACATCATTCAGTCTAATTAGTTTTAACTTTGATTTTGCAAAATTGATGGAAAGTGAGGATGGTAATATGCAGAACAGGAGTGGGCCTGTTTTTCTGTAATCAAATCGTTTACATAATCTGAGGACTGCACTTGTTAAAACAGCTGCAACGCAATACCAATTCCAAAAGTAGCAATAATTTTTGTACCAGAATGTTTCCTTTCCTTTATCCACTCTAGGCCAGACAACTGATGAAAGATGTTCTGTGTTGTGGAAGTACTGCCTGAGTTATTCCCCAAATGGGGAATTAATGGTGCTTGTTGTAACTCTTAATCTCTTTAGTTGTTTAAGTCTGTACATGCAGAGCATGAAAACGAGTATTATTTTTTTTCCTTCTATCTCCATTTATGTTATTTTCTGGTGAATTAACACAGCAAAAATTACCTTAAAAAAATCCCAAACAATAAACCACTTTTGATGGAGATGATTCTTTGCATTTTGTCTCGTTTTGTCGTTTGGCATATCTATTTTACTCTTTGGTAATTGCCTGCTGTGTTAACTCTGTAAACTTTGGGTTATGTCATGAGGGCATCCTTTTTGTTTACTGTGAACTGTCTCTGAAGTAATAACTTAATTACTTTCTATTTCGTTTGCTCTAAGTGGTACTTAACATACCTGGAGGTGGCCTGATAATGAATAGTAGCTTCATGCTATCGTGCTTTCTATGTGCAACACCTTTATCTGACCCTTATTTTCCCATACGGTATTGGCAGCTCACAGCTCCTGTACAGAGATGGTAATTTTCTTCATCTTCTGTACCCTGTGTGCCAGCTGCAGCAGTACTTTTTATTTTCTTTATTTTCCACAATTGGTATCTGGCATGTCATGCTCTAGAGCTAACATGGAAGGGTGGAACTCAACATCCTGCAAACTGAGGAGTCAGCACCTCCAGATATTGCCTTGTGTTGTGGTGCCTGCTCTGGAACCCAACAGTGATCAACAAGCCCTTGCCCATCATATGGTGCCATTTCAGAGGGCGCAGCCCCAGCGTGGGTTGCATTTTTGTTCATTGCACCGTTAGAGGTCCTAGTAAAGGTTGCCTGATTTGATATCAGCAACTTTTATTTGCTTAAATCACGGCTGTCATGTTGGGATTGCTCTGAAAGTGAATTGAGTAGAAGGTTCTTTAATCTCAAAATCATGTTGTGAAGTTATAAAAATGAATTATCTGGGGTTTTCTGAATGTGTTGGTTAAGTGGGCCAAGTGAAACCTAGATTGCTAGCACTGTCCAATGGCATGCAAAGTTAACTGTTTTCCTTGATGGTTATAAGAATGTCTCCCTTTTTTTTTTACTCTTGAGCTTAGACTGCAGGCTTTTTCTGTTGGGAGTGGAGAATGATAAACGGGGGATGCTGAATAATCATGTGAATTAATCATGAGGGGAACAAGTGGTGAAAGTAATCTGAGACTATCCACCTCACTTTAATTTCAGACCTAATTAGGATCTTCAGATGTGAAAGGCTGTTGCTTTGACCTGTTGTATTGTTGCCAAAATCTTTTGAAATTGAATTGATATGAAATACTAAATTGGTTGCAAGAGCAGTGGAATTCTTCAGCTATCAGATTATGTTGCAAAGTAGAAATGGAAGTATAATAAGAAAATCATTATTGGAGGATGTGAACAGAGACAGCATTTTCTTATCAGGCTGTGATTGAATGAATTCATAGAAAATGAGGCAAACCTTTACACTGTTATAATTTATGTCGATATAATTTCTTTAATTGGCTATCTTAAAAAATAAATGCAATAATAGAAATACCAAATGAAACAAGAAACTCCTATATTTTGAGGCTGTTTTAGTAGAAAAGAATATACAGCTTGTATGGAATGATTCAGTACTTATAATGAAAAATTACTACAAGGTGAGGTTTTCGTACTTTTCTTGCTATTACCCAGTGTACTGTCGTACTTGTAAGCAGTGCTACAAAGTCAGAGTTGCTGCAGTTCTTAATGCTCATGTACAATGACCAACATTTGTATGGGAAACAAAAGCAGAGGCCAAGGCAGTGTAAAATTATGTAAAGAGGAGGGGGCAATGCTTGCTTGCTTGCCCATTCACAAGCAAGTTTCTGTATGCACCTCCTTAGTACTCATCTTGCTGCCCCTCTGGCCTAGTTGCAGAGCAGATCTGTATTAACAGAAAGATGGCACTGAATAGGGACATTTGAAGGTGTCATTCGTATGAAGTAAAAGGTTTGTCAGGACTTTTGAAAACTAGGGGTCAGGTACTGAAGTATGACTTCACTTGGATTCTTCCTGCTTGTGGTTAGGGAGGTGTGATATTACTGGGATGAGAAGCCCATCATACATCCCCAGTAACTATTTGATCCAATAGAAATTATAATGCTTCTTTCATTTTGTTTCTTTGTTTTACCTGCACAAAAAAAAAAGGGAAAAAAAAGGAAAGAAAAAAGGTGTAGATTCCTTGGACAAAAAAAGAAAAAGAAATCTGTAGATCAGAATACGTATGGAGTGCTTGCTTGTTCTGCCTATGGAGATCAAAGCAATTTTTTGTCATGTATATAGAGCAAGTCACAGCTCAGACAGAAAGCAGATCAGTTCCAGGTATCTGAAGCAAAACAAACAAAATCACTGTGAAGTTTTATTTTCTAGGCAGTAGAAGATTTTAAATACTTATGTTGCCCAGGAGCAAAAGATCTTTGAAAAAGTCATGAATGCATGAAATCAGTATGCTGTTTGTTCTTTGAAAGTGTGCAGTAAATGCACAAAGCAAAATGAGACTTCAAGATTTGGTAAAAAATGTTCTTTGGAAATGTTCTCTTTCTGGTTTTGAAAACTTTAACACTAAATGGTCCAAATAAAATAAATTTAAAAAAAAACAGTGTTTTAAGTAGTACTGTATTTGAAATCATAATTATGCTATTTAATGAAAGACTGAGGATGGCTGAGACTTAGCTAGTGACTATACATGCTTCCTTTAGTCATGAAAAATAAAAGTGGAGATGCTAATAACTGGCTGTTAACTTGTACTACTACTTTTTACAATACTGGTTTGGGTTTTTTTAAGAGGTCAGAGAACATCAGTAGGCACAGCAAATTTACAGAGTTGTCTAGCTTTAACTTTCAAACTTATATGGTATTTTTAATACAAGGTGGCTGAAAAAGCATTTGAAATTACTCTGCTATTTTTAATGTGTCTAGCACTTTAAAAAATCCATATAATCCTCTTGAAACAGATGGCTACAGTGAGTTAAAATCCCACGCTAGGATTTGGGCTTTTACCTGGTAATGAAACCAATGTCATGACACAGAGATGCATCACTGAATTTGGAGGTGAAAACCTACTTCAAAACTGTTTAAAAAAAACCCAAGCCACCAAACAAAAAACAAAACCACAAACAAAACAAAACCCATGCTGCAGGAAACTAGAGTTTCTTTGGACATAGAATTGGCTGTTAGATTTCTTTTGGTTTGTGCTGCATCTTTCTGAGCTGTGTTGGAATGTGGAAGTTGGTATTGACTAACTCTTCACACCCTTCTCTTCTGTGAGAGAAGAAAGAAAGCTAAAATCTCTAACTTCAAATCCTACAAATACTTGAGATGCCTAACTGAAGGCAGGATTAAACCTGAAATTTTTATTAGAACATTTTAGGGGCAATTTTATTAGAACAATTTAGGGACAACCCAGGAACACTTTTGGGGAGAGAGCTGAGGTGAAGAGGAAGATGTTAGTCTTATCTAGAACTAAAGCATGCTTGTGGTTTGTTTTTTTTTAACAGCTCAGCTGGCTCTTTTATCTATAGAACTACAGTAGAGTCTTTAGAGATGTTGACAAAATGTTGATGTTCATGTCCAGATAATTGGAAATCATTTAATATAGCTGGTGATTAATGGAAGGAACACATACTATTTCAGTGTGCTTGTTTCCTGCACCTTTTTGACTGTAAAATGAGGCAAATGACTGGAAGGTTAATGTGTTGACACACATTTAAATTTTTACACTGAAGTCACTTAGTAGTTAAAATTTCTATCTCTGGTGCATTTCAGTAGTTAACCAGAGATTGATTTGAGCCAACAGACACAGAAATAACAGTATTTCCTCAAATTAACATCTGAATTGCGCTAAAATATATTTAAACTGAGCCAAAACGAAAACCTGTTCTGACTCTTCTACTGTCTATTTATCAAATACATACATTTCAAGGGAACATATTGTGTTGAACAGTGACAGGAAGAGCTCAGCCCAAGTATTGCCTCACTACTCTGAGGATGCACCTGTGCTACTGTTGTTCTCTGCCATCAATTCTTGACATGTGTGCTCAAGCATTTGCACCTGCCTTCTCACTCAATTTTGTTCCGACTCCAGCATTCAATGGGCTGAAATTATGTGAGTATTAACAGATGGAGAAATACCAAGTAGCTTGATAGGAGGCAAAAAAATCACCTGAGCTGTGGGGTGATGAGGCCTGGTTTTTGGACATACAATTTTAATGTGATATCTTGAGATACATTCAAAACTTCCTTATGCTCCCCTAGTTAGCAGCACAGGTCATTCCTAGCAAGCTGAAGGGCAAAATGTATACTAGAATATAGAAGACTTTCAAGAGATGTCAGAAAGATTCTTCACTGAAAGGTGAAGTCCTTCAAGCTGGTAGCTCACAGTATCTGTTTTTTCTAAGGCTCTTATTGGAAAGCCTGCTTTAGTGTTCTTAGTTTATTGCTCTTGTACCTGCAAATAGTGCTTGAAAAAGAGCAACTTTGGCATCTTAGCAAGACTATACAAGTATGAAGATGTCTTAGTGTTCTAGGAGTGTTTCTGCTTCCTGATAAAATTTAGGATAACTCTGGGCGATTCTTAAGAAGGCATGTAGGAGGTGAGAGCTGATCTTGTAGATGCAGTCACTCAAGAAGCTGAGCTGCTCTGGACTTCAGTGACAGGTTGCTGTTAGGCATGTTGGCACATGCTAGATTTAACCTTTAAAAAGCAGGTGATGTGACATAGATTTTAGTCAGATGTTTTGCTCCACTGTACTCACTTTACTGAGAGGGCTTTTCAGCTTGGTGACATGCCTCTATTCTCAATTTCTTAATGGTGCTTCAGCTAGACTAGTGCATCAAACTGTGGAGCAAGCAAAAACTGTATGAAGAAGGGTATTTGGAAAGGGAGTAGGTGGATTGAATGTGTTGCATCCATTAGGAATGTCCTGAACAAGAAGTATTGCTGCTGGGCCTGCCGGATGAGTAGTTCAGCAACTAGGTTGTTGTGAAATAAGTTGCTGTTGTTGTAGTCGCTGATTATTTTTGTGCTTTTAGCTGAGAAAAATACAGTGTATTTGTACCGAAGCGTGCCATTGTTTTGTGCCATGATATATAACAACATCTCTGCTGCTTTCATCAATACTCGTGCAAGGGCAGAGAAGTACTGGTAGTTTTAGTAGGACAGATTTGGAGGAGGCACTTTAGCAACTTTGTCTAGTTAAATCATAATCAAGTCTTTCCCTCAGCTCTACAAAATGCAAAGGTAGCTCTTAATGCTGCATACTTTAATAGGCTGAATGCATACATGGAAGCAAAAAATGACATTCCACGGGACTACAGCAGACCTAAGTGTGACCTGTAAAGGAGCCTGTGACGCTCCAAGCAGTCAATGAGTCTTTAGGCCCTTTCTGTATTTTCTGCAGCTTTCACACAGTGGTCAAGTGAGATCTAGTCTCCTAAGCCTTGCAGTGAGTGTTAGCAAGCTCTTTTTGCTTGATGAAGCTGTGCTCCCAGACTCCCAGGGGCATGCAGATGTTTGTATTATATAGAGTTGTCTGTGCATGAGTTTGTCAGCCTGGAATGGGTGATATGCCTGTGATTTATGAAGCTTATTCATTTGTCCTGGAAAAAAACTATTTTACCTAGTCTGTCTAGTTCTGGTGAAATATGTGTATTTGCAATAACAGAAGCATCTGTAAAATAAAAATAAGACAGGGAAACAGAAGTTAGATTTAACAAGACCTTTCCTCATTTCTTCAGCCTCAAAGACCCTTGGGATTTGGGGTAGTATAGAGTGTGCATTAGCAACATCTGCCCCTTTTTTTGTTATACTGCTGCTTCTGTTCTCTGGGCATGCAGAAGGATGTGCAAAGGGTGAGGACAAGAAAGAACTCCAAGAAATCTGACTTTCTCTTTTCTGAAGCCCGAGCTCTGCTTTCTACCTGTTTTTCCTTTAAAAAGGTTTTCCTCATCATGTGATGACTGAGCCCAGGGCTCCATTTTCTAATACAGAGGAATTGTATTATTTCCTTTCCCTTCTCTGACTTTCTTAATAAACATTTACATTGCTTAAGTTCTGTCTGCCTGCATGCCTTCTCTTGCCACAGTCTCTGAAATAAGTGATTTAAGAATTTGATAATTATATACCTTGAAAAATTAATTTGTATAATCATCTTGCTAGATTCAAAACACATACTTGCTCTCTAGTTTCTTTTACTCTGTGGAAAGACTGATGTTATTGATGGCAAAATTAGGGATGGACTCAGTGCCAGCCTTTGGGATTTTGAGGACTGTTAGAGTTTAGTGCAACTGAAGCCTCCTCACAGGAATTTTTCTCTGCTTCGTGGAAAAAAAGGATGATCGCTTTTGAGTGGGAGAATGAAAGATTTCTTGTTTGTTGAAATTTTTTAATTTTCTGATTTAACTCAGTGTTGCCTTACTTTGCTCTCACTGGGTTTCATCTTCAGCTGGTCCACAATCAGTATAACATGAAATACATAACATGGAAAACATACATGTTGTATGTTTGCCTGCATTTCAATACTTAAATACAGCTATAACATAACAGAATCATGAAGTGTTGAAATAAGTTCTAAAACGCAGTCTCAGATTAAAACACTTTGGGATGGTTGCTGCTATTTTTTATGTCCCTGTCCTCATACCAAGCAGAATACTAACACATTTGTGGCAGTAAGGGAAGATGCAGTTGAACATTTCTTCTATGCAAACAAAATTGTAAAGACAAGTACACTGTTGCAGATGGTTTTATGAAGAAAAAAATCAACCCAAAGAAACAAAAAATCCCAACCACAGATGAGAGAGCTGCCAACTGTTATGTAAATGTAGAGAAATCCTTAGAAATCTGCACTAAGATGTCTACATTTTTAATACACCATTAAGCGCTTAGCCTCGAGAGGGAGGCCCACATAAGGCTTTTTCTCCATCTTTGAAGTTAGTAGTTCAGTAACTGTTTCTCAGCTGGTCCATTTAAGCCTGAGTGCATCTAGTGAAAAGAACCCTTTCTTGGTTTGTGTGTGGTTCATTGAACAAGGTGGCTGCTTAAAAACACGAGTGTTTAGTATTATTCATCATGTCACCCTTTGCTTTTACCCCAGCTGACCTTTCAGCTCTGAGGAAGGGAACACATGCAGTAATTAATTCCTCCATACTTATTATTTCAGGGCACTTGCATGGTTTAGGCTAAAGGAAGAAGAGGAATATAAATGCAAATATTTTCCACCATTTGTTTTTAAGGGTAGGATGGAGCATGACAGCCTGGGCTGTCTGCTGTGTTGGAGTGAGTTTTGGTGGTTGTGTTGCCTTTGGTATTGTAGAAATGTGCACTTGGCTGGTTGGCCAAGTTAGCAGGAACAACCAGAGATGGCTCAGACTGCTGCAGCTGTAGAGCAAGGGACTGTCCTATCTTCATTGGTAGGATTAGGGGCTTCACGAGGTAGGGAAGGAATATCTTGGGCACATCTTTGTATCCAGAATGTTTTGTGGTAGGAATTGTTAATAGGTAATGATCCATGGGATGCAGCAAGCTTCAGACCTCATCAGGCATGTAAAGTATCTGTTAAAAACAATACAGTTTATGAAAGTAGTTATATGAATACATATGAACAGGTTACAGTATAATTATTTGTCCAGCGTTTCATGTGCTTAGAAAACTAAGTTCTCATAAGACTTGTTTTGAGAGCTTTTCCAGGGAAAAATTGTAACTTGGCCTATAGTAGCAATTAGACACTAGTGACTCTGGGACATATTAAAAACTTTCTGGATGATGTTATTTGAATTAGAGAGGCATTTTCTTTCCATTCAACTAGTGCAGTTCCTTCTGATTTGTACTTACAGGAGTTTGTTTTCTGTTCTATCTGTCCCTGTAACTTGCCTTACTTTCCCATTTTGTCAGACAGACCCAGAGTAAGTGTTCTGTAGCAGTTAGGAATTTCTCAGTCAGTTCAGATCCATCTCTGATGAAGAGTCTGAATGTGCTTAAGTTTATGCACGGTGCTCTCTTGACTTAAAGAAGTGTTGCAGATCTTATGTAAGAAGGAAGTGCTTGTAGAGTAGGAGCTTTGACTACTGCTACTACAAAGAGAAGTTTTTAACTTATGCAAATATATAAGTTACTTAGCTTCCTACTGAAGATAATGTATAGCCTGACTCACAATAGCACTGTGTGATGCATGAGCTACTTGAGTACAGTGTCCTTCTCTCAGGTTGCTTACAGTCTCTTAATCATTGCAATATCTAATCCCAGATTAGATGTTGAGGAAGACAGTTTCCAAAGCCAGTCAGTGTTCTTTAGCTTCTGACCACATGACTCACTAGCATGTCTTTAAGAGATTTCCTTGGAACATTCATAGAAGATTATTGTTCCAGCACAGATTTGAGAGCATCACAGACAAATTCATGTCATCTAAGTATAACATTAGTTCTTCTGAGGGGAAGATCATGTACACCCCTATTTTTATCTTTTCTTTTCCTTTTTAATTTTTACAATATTACCAGAGTGGTCGTCTTCATATTCCCTGGCGTGTATAACTTGGCATGCTACCTCAATTTCCTTCAAATAGGGAATTGATAAGTGGATTCTATAAGTTGATAGAACTTCTATTCTTTTGAGGCAGTGTGATACTGTTTTAGTCTTAAAACCACACTGCTTTATTCCAGTGTACATTGAGCATAACCATAGGGGGAAGAATGAAGAGATGCATATTGTGCAAGTGCAAACAAATTACATATTTAGCACAGTCTAATTGCATAGGTCTATTCTTCTACCAAAATAAAAATAATCTTTTCCTGACTTACCAGAAATTAGTAAAAGGTGGACCTCCTTAACTCATATTATTGTTTCACATTATTTATCAATAGAAGTCTGGGACACCTTTATTCAGGCAAAAAGGTCTTGAACTCCTAGCTCAGGATCAACTCTCACTGGTTTGTGAGACTGTTAATGTCAAATAACTTCAAATGTAGACAAAATAAAACTTTTATATAATTAAATCTATTAATCTATTATCTTGCTACTATCTCAAATTAACTTAATATATATAGATCAATAAGTATACTTATTTATAGTTACTACCTGGTCTAGATGTAGCAATAGCAGGAGGTTTAACTGGTATAACTAAATTTAGACTGCTCTTAATTTGCTGGAGGTTAGAAGGAGATGACAGCCTTGACTACCTACTGCTAATTATGCAGGTATGACTATCAGTTCACTGTGACATTAATGACTGTTAATTTGTGTAGTTTGAAAAGGCGTGGGTTTGGCGGTGTTTTTTGTTAGTGAATTTTGGAGCTTCAAAAATGGAGGATAATTTTCTTTCTCTCTGGTTTAGCATAGTGCTTCTGATGTGGCTCTGTGGCAGATACTGTTGTTTAAGGCAGTGTGGAAAGGTCTGTGTGTCCAAATATCTGACAGTTTTTAAAGTTGTGTGAATGTTCAAAAATTGACAAAAGATGGTGTTTCTCTTGAGAAATAGTTTTAAAAAAATGAGTTTGTTGGAGAGTTGTGGTGGTTAGGATACTTTTTATGCTTTACAGGCAGCTTAATTCCAGTCAAAAATAATCTGTATTGTGTGAGAACACTGAGAAGAAGAATAATTTATCTTAATATGATGGCTACAACCAGTTCCCAACTACTTGTTTCCTGAGACCTCTCTGAAGATCACAAGCCTGTTTTTAATGTAAAAAAACCCCATATTCAGCCTTACACTAATGTTAGACCTTGTGTATTTTTTATTTTATTTTTTTCTTTCCAAATCTGTTTTTCTGCTTTCCAGGCCTTGAAATACAACTGCTCCTGATCCCTTCCTAACATACTCCAAAACAAAGATATTTAAAAGGTGATACCAGTTTTCCCACTTGTCTGTTGTGATCTGTGCTGCAAAGCAGAGTATTGGGCAGCAAAGTAAACATTCAGCATGTGAGAGAATCCACTCCCAGGCTTGTTGTGAGTCCATGCATAGCATGGGGCTTGTCATCTGAAGAACCCTGAGAGCCATTTCAGGCCTAAGTTTACTAGGTGAAAAGAGAAAAAATAGGGTGGACAGGTAAAGAGGAGGGGTTGTGCTCTATATAAAGGAGTGACTTAAATGATTGGAGTTTGGACTTGGGCAGGTGACAAGCCAAAAGAAATCTTGTGGGTATTGACTACAGATGATGCTGTAGTCAAGGTGTGCTGCAGACCTCCTGATTAAGAACAGGGAGCTCATGCTGATGCCTTTAGGCAGCTGGAGAGAGCCTCACAGTCACAAGCTGTAGTGTCTCCTAAACACTGTTCTGGAATGGCAATGCAGCTGGGTGCTAGAAACCAGGAGATGAGTTTAATACATTCCAGAACAATTCTTGATGCAGGTGATAAATGAACTGACTAGGAGTCATGGTGCTGCTCACAGATGAGAACTGGTGGGTGATGTAAAGGTTGAGGACACCTTTAAAGTGCTCTCTTGCAAACCTTGCTTTTGCAGTGTGTTCATCTCTAGTTACATCAGCTTTTGGCATTGATCTTCTATTAAAAGCAGGAGAAGTGCTTGTTGGAAATAAAAAGTGCTGACAAGTTTATTTTTGTTTTTGTTTGTTTATTTTAATTACAAAGCTGGCACAGTGATAGATGAGCACTAATGAAAGTAAGTTAGCTGGCACTCCAGTTATTGGAACTAATGTTTTTAAGTGTTGTGGACAGATACAGAGTGCATCTTGTTGTTGTGTCCTCTTACATAGTTGTGATATGAATCCTAATTGTTCAGAGCCTGGCCAATGATGTTCTGGAGTTGCCTGACTGTGCTGATCAAGGGGATGTGGAGCAAGGTGATCTCTCTTACACAGCAGTACCCTGGTGACTGTTTCAAAGTGAGTGACTTTGAAACATCTGTTGTGTTGAACCAGGAAGGTGGACATGGATTATGTTATTTTAGTCGCATCCTATAGAGCTTTAATAATCTTGTAGCTTGGAACCTCACTGGTGCTGAGCTACTCAATGCCCATAAAAATACTTTTATAAAGGGCTGAAACAGGCTTGGTGAGTTCTGTCTCCCTGTGGAATGGGAAATAAAAGAGCAAGGCTTAAAGAATAACCTTTTAGATAACTCCATTTGCATCCTTAAAATAATTTCCACCACTGCAACACAGGGAGCACAGGAAGCGCTTAGTACTAGCCTGATATGCCAGCAGTAACTGATCTATGTGGCCCCAAATTTTGTGTAATGAAACCTGCTGTGCATCTCCCAAACTTTTTATTTACAATTTAGTCAAGCCAGGAAGTTACCTGTGTGGGAATACTGAAGGTAATTTGCGGGAACCATTGGATTGCTGGTATGGAGCCAGTTCCGTTCAGTGGTTGCACACAAGAAAACTTAATGGCTCTGGCAAACCTGCCAGTCCTTGTGTCTGTGAGCAAAGGGAAGAGCTGGAGGACAGTGCTTGAGTGACTTGCCTGAAGGTGAAGCAGTCCTGAGCACTTTTTCATCCCCACTTCCCCTGTTCAGGGGGAAGAGGGGAAGTGTGGTAATGCTGTCTGAAGTTACTGGATGTGTTACCAGTGGCTGTCAGGCATCCAGCATGAGCTGCCTGGGCTTTCAGAAATATGGCTCAAATATGGCAAACAATGCATTTCTGTGTAGAGTCTGATACTATGATCTCAGCATTATGTTGCTAATCATTTTTCTTTTTTTGCACCATTTATGTAATGTATATATTTTTGTGTTGCTTCTTTTTTTTTTGCTGAAGTGGAATATTTAATGTACACCGTAGAACAGTAGGTTGACTTTGAAGTATTCTAGTGGCATAGATAAGTTACTTGAAACAAACACCCTTATCAGATAGTCCATTTTTTTTCTCTGCTTTGGTTGACCAAATGAAAGAATCATCACCAAGAACTCGGTCTATAAAAAACATCCAGAAGTATAAATGATACACTGTAGTTCAGTCCATCAATCCTTGTAAAACATTTGCTGTTTAAAGACAACTGCTATATAAAATATTTTTAACAAGCCCTTATTGTTTCTGGGGTTAAATTCACAGGTTCTTTGTGAAATTAAATGTTTTGCTCTGCTATCAGAGCAAGTGGTATCTTTCCTCTTTGTTGAGACCAATCTGGCATGGCTAGGCTGCTGCAATGAAGTATGTGGCCTAGAAGTCTAAATTCTTTTTCTCCATTGTCAACAAAGAGGAAGCCACTGTGCATTAAAGTGCTGCAATTCCACGAAGCATTTCAATGATGTTGTAAAATCAAGATGTTTTGCATAATAAAATAACCCAAAGTGAAAATTCTGTCCTCCTCATGCTTGATTTGAATTTTACAAGCAGATGGCAAATAATAAAGGTTGCATAACATTTCCCATTCAGAGAGCCTTGTTTCAGTTTCTTTATAACTTTGCTAGATTAAGTGGTTTGGCCTCTGTTTCTCTTTTGCTGGGGTTCTCTCTTCCATCTTTTTTATTCTGTTCATCTCCAGCAAATTAACCAATTGCTTAAGAATGAGACATGGGAAAGTAAACATGGATTTTTACTTCTTAAAAAAATAAAATTTTAGTGTTGAGACATGGCTTAAGGCCACCCCACCTTAAAGAAAAGATTTGAAACTGGGAACAGTATGAATTTGATTGCAGAGCTACACCACCTCCTGACCCTATGGAAAGCCATTCAAATTAGCCCCATAAAAAGTCACAATTATCTCATGCCTGACAAGGATGCATTCAGCATTTGAGTGCTGTATTTCTGTCCAGGTTCTTTGGGTGAACTGAGGCAGCAGCCTTTCCTCTCAAAAGTTTTGGGCTTATCAGTGGTTGAATGATTCACGGTTCCCATGGACAAGTTAAGCATGCTTCTCCCTGGAGCTCCTGGGGCTGAAGGGGAGCAGCTAGGGAAAAAAGGGTCCCAGTCTTTGCAGTTGGCTTTGGCGCCAGGTCTACCGACTACAAGCACAGAGGCTTCCTCTTCTGCAGTGCTGTCCCAGGTACCTGCTGCTTGGATTTGTAGGAAAAGTGATCTGATGCCTCTAGAGAGAGGTGGAGACAAGGAGATGTCTGGCTTGTAACAATGCTAGCCAGAAAGCTACAGAGGTAAAAAGTAGGAAGGCAAGAAAAGAGAGTTGCAGTGTAGCAGGTTCAGGAATAAGAGAAGGAGGCTGAGGAGGTGTGGAGCAGGGTGTAAGATCAGGAAAGGGGGCAAGGATGTGGTTCAGTAGGGTAAGGGGAACAGGAGTGCACCTGGTGGAAAGCAAAGATGCTCTATGTAAAGTTACCTATTTTTAATGCTTGTATGGTTTTGATTTTAGGTGACTGACATAGTCAGTATGTAATGCAAGCTTCTGGTTAACTTTTAAGCTTTCAAGTCCAAGCACTGAAAAATTAGGAAATCTCAGAGTGAAATGTGTCCTTGCAACTTGCTTTAATACAACTTATGCATGTACGTACTATAAAATAATTATGTGATTGTGTTCTTGAAAGTTAACAACCCTCTCATCAATAAGGCCAAACAACTGTGAATGAAGTCAGGCTTCGAGCTATCTCAGTAGTCCTGCATACCTGAAGTTGTGATGATACAGTTTAATGGAAACTTCGAAAATCTGCTGAGATTTGTAGGAGTTTGTACTTTAGTCACTAGAAACGTTAGTCCAAAAGCAAAGGTTTGTGCAGGTCTTAGTGTTAAGAATGAGAAGCGTATGTTGAAAACAATGAACACTGGTTCAAAATAATATCTGGGTTTGTTTTTTTGTTCCTGAATACTCAACACTTCATGTTAAATAGATTTATTTTGATTATGGAATGTTGCAGGGCTTAGTCAGATATTTTGTATTACATATTTTGTCAGGTGAAATTTATAAAGCTATAAAAAAATTAGATCTGAAAACCAAGGCAACAAGTTTAACACTTTTTCTATGTTTTGTCTGTTAGACGCAAACCAGACAGCACCATGGAGGTTTTTCCCCAGGTAACTAAGGCACCAGATAGAATGACAAAAATACTATTTTTTAACACCCTCTTGGATTTGGTGAATATACAAACTACCTACATATATCAAACTAAATCAGCAGAATGAGGTAAGGGAAGATTTTTGTTGCTCCTGTAAGGAAAATAGACAAACAAATGTTGGTTTTGATTTATTTTCTGTAGCAACACATTCTTACATGTTTTTTTCTCTAGAAGTCTTAGTTTTCAGGGGTTTTACAAACCTGAATATGGCTGGATTGTCACAGACTGGTTTTGAAATTGTGGAACATGCTTAAAATAAAATCCAGCTGGTCAGAGACAAAAGGTTTCTCTGAAGAGTGGACAGTTTTGTCTCCAAAGGCTACGAATTATGGCAGTCAGGCAATGCAATCACCAAGAGAGCTAACAAGCAAGTGCTTGGAAAGCAAATGACACCAATACTTAAGGTACTGAAAAAAACCCCTGCATAGATGTGAAACATTTTATCCTTTAATGAGGTATAAAGAGCTGTTGTAGTACTGGATGTAGGGCAGATGTTGGTGCTGCCAATAGTCTGTGTTTAAGAGAAATCAGCTGGCCGTGGTGATTCTATAGTGAAACAAGTTTTACTTTTTTTTAAAAGGCTTCTGCACATGGTGGGTGTGGGTGTGTGTGGGGAGTGGCAGCATGTAAAGACAAGATCCTTCTTTTAGTGGTGTGACACTCAGCCTCAGATCCCAGAGAGAACCTGGGGAAAAAATATACTTTGGTTTTGATGAGTAATTTGGGTGATGAATTATTCTTATAATACAAAAGTCAAAGAGCTCTAGTAACCATTTGATGTGTTCATATTAAAGAGATTTAAAAAGTAACTGTTACTGTTATTTAAAGGTTGCATGTAAGTACCTTCCTATTCAATATAGGCTTGCCTTTCTGAACACATTTATATATTTTTTTCAAATACATAGAGCTCAGAAATTATTAGGAATGTTTGTGCAGACTCATTTCTGTGCATGCAGTGTTGTAATTAGCAATAAGAATCTGCTGCCTTTATGCCAAGCAATACCTAACTCCTCAGGAAGTCCTATTTCCTGACAGCTCGACGTGGTAGTCCAGTAAAGAACTGGTCCCTTAAGTGAAAATAGAGTTTTCCAGTTTCCTATGATGCTTATTTTGAAAGGCAAGTTTTCCAGTAAATGGTGTCTTGAAAATTTTGTGGAGTTCTTGGCTGGCATTAGCTGTATTTGTCTTCTGCCTCCTTAAATATGACAGTGTAGTCCTGGCACAACTTTTATTTTTGAAAGTGATTGAAGTGATTAGGGATAAGTCATGCAACAGAAACATATTTTCTTAAGTCAGCGTTTCAGCTTTGTTCCTTGCTCAGAAATGGTAAGAACCATTGCTTTTTCCTTTACTGTTTCTGTGTATATGCATTTTGCACCACACAAAATGCTTGCTTTATTTAGCTTGCAGTGATAGGATATATCTTTTATATAAAGAACAGGAGAAGAAATAGCAAATGGAGTGTTGCACTTGCTCTGAGTAGTTACACCAACCCCTCCAGGGAGGCAGAGGCAGGCTAGCAGAAAACTGCCTGTTTTCCTCAGGCAAGTGTGCTCTGGGTTAGAGTAATGGTTTGAGCGTGTGCATCCAGCAACTTAACTGCTAAATAACAGCATGGAGCCTTTGTAGTTTTAACTGTTTCCGTAATAATTGTCTGTATGGAGTAGGTTATATAAACAAAGCCCAGCTTCTGTGAATCTTCCTGCTGTCTTTAGTTGAGAGGTGGTTGTTGCTATAGCAACTGGCAGGCATTATTCATGTTTTATTTTTCTGAGGCTGGAAGGAGGACTCTGAACATCTCTGCAAAATCTGAGCTGCAGAGAGCTTTGCCCAGGAAACCCTGCAGCAGTGAAATGATTACCTGCATTACTTGTCTTGCTCCCAGTAACTTGTGAGTAATCTAGAGTTAGAAGAGAAATCCCTGCAAATGTCCCAGGCATAAATCTAGATGGCTAAAGTGGTGCTGCATGAAGATAATTAGGTACCGGGAGCAGCACAGCTATCTCAGTGTAGTGCTTAACTTGGCTTTTCAGCCAAGCTGAGCTCCTGCAGTGAGTTTGGTGTTGACAAGACCCTCCCACATTCAGTATCTCGGTTAGTTCAGGGTGCCAAGTCAGGAGATGAAACCCGCATGGCAATGAACTTTTTCCTTAATAAACAATGTTGTGGAACTTCATGATTTTGTTTAGAAGCTGCATCTCAAAGAAATCTCTGCAGATTTTATAGCCAATTATAGTAAATTTTACCCCATGCTCCTTTGCATGGAGCACTAAAGGCCTTAAAATGTTAGCATTTAACAATACTACTTCTCCACCCCCCTCCCATATCCTCTCTTCTTATGTTTTGAACATCCTTATTTTTACTGATTCCTCAGTAAAAGATTTGATAAGATCTCGCTAAAGACAGTTGTCAGGGCCTGTGCAGAGCGGTTTTTTGGGAGTTGTCCCATGAAATTAAATCATGATGGGAGTAAACCACTTTCAATCTCAAGTCACTTGTCTGTTTATGCAAATGTATTTCTGTTATTGCTGACTGTAATTTAAAATAGCCACTAAATCTATAGGCTGGGTTGAAATGATCCTGTTTCTTTCTTGTGATGAGTGGCCATATATTCTCTCCCTAATGAGGTAATTCAACAAGGTTACTTTTGCAACCCCATTTTCTTCATAGAAATGAAAGGATGAGACCAGAGATGCTTTAAAGCAATTATGGGATGAAGGCCAGGAGTTCACTTAGATCAACAGATAGAGTGATTCTGAATTTAAAGTAATTGCAAGCAAAGAAGGGGAAATCTTGGATAATGGAAATCTCTTAAGCTTTATTGCAGATGTCTTTTAATAGGGATGGGTGTGAGGGAATTTTTCTTCATGTGGCAGGCTAGTAACTTGGAATCCCCTGAGAGCTGCTGTACGACTGGTAGAACCTCTGTGGAAAGGAAGTGGTTGGAGCTACCAAGAAGGTTGAGGAGCTGGTGAATGTATTCTAAAAGTGATGAAGTGGGAGCACTGTGTTGATGCAGCCTTGCTCACATAGTTGTGTAAGGTGACAATGCAGAG
This sequence comes from Campylorhamphus procurvoides, assembly GCA_013396655.1. NCBI lineage: Eukaryota > Metazoa > Chordata > Aves > Passeriformes > Dendrocolaptidae > Campylorhamphus > Campylorhamphus procurvoides. Next base: position 210,693 of record WBMV01004566.1, read on the forward strand.
TAACCAAACTAGAAAGGATTTGAAAAGAAATAGTCCTATTTTTGAACTTTGTTATGCTTACGAAGTTTGTAGTGCTTCATTTTTGCAGTGTTTTATGCCTCTTGCAGCTCTTGTGTGTGTGTGTGAAATGCTGGAAGTACTCTAGTATTTAGAGTATGCCTGAAGCTACACAGCAGAGAGATTATTGAAGCAAAAACTAAGCAGCTGAAATCTGTTGCTTCTGTATAATGCCCAGAAAGCCAGTACCTATCTGAATTTATGCCCTATAGAAAAAAGCATTTCCAGAATGTCATGTTGTTTCCATGGTCTAAATCTCACCTGTCTGCTGAGCTTTGCTCTTGCCAGATGTTGGTGAAGATAACATGTCTTTGTTATTGCACAGGGCATACTGAGATTGCACCTGAATACAGTATGGAAATGTGGGGATGTCCCCACATGGCAACAGAATCATTTGGTTACTGCAGAAAGGGATTAATTATTGTGAGACAGAAAAACAGTAATGCCTTGCTTTTGAGTAAACAGTATGCTGCCATGTATAAAGAAATTCTTTATGCTGAGGATGGTAAGGCACTGCAACATGTTGCCCAGAGAAGACATGGCTGCCTCATCCCTCAGTGTGTTAAAAGTTCAGGCTGGATGGGGATTTAAGCAACCTGATCTGGTGGAAAGTGTCCCTGATCATGGCAGGGAGGTTGAAACTAGATGATCTTTAAGGTCCCTTCCAACCCATACTGTTCTGTGATTCTGTGGTGGCAGAAGTACCATCTTTATGGATCTACTCACTAAACATGAAGTCACTGGGATAGCAACTAAGAACCTTGATGCACGTGGAGCTTAGTCATATCAGACTTGAACACATTTGCAGCCTGAACACGTTGGGGAGGGGTTGAAAGCACAGATGAAAGCATGGATATGCACTGAGTTCAGTAGGGATGTGATGACTTGTACATGTCAGTGGGTTGGCAAGAAGAAAGCTCTGTGTCACTCTAGAAAGCTTTGTGTCAGTGGGAGTATCCTAAATTAATCAGTAGATATTGTTCATTTTGTCACATATCATTTAAGTTAAAAAGATACATTGCATCAAAAGAATATTTTATTTTATTTTTCTTTTTGAAGGAGAAGTGAGTGCATTCTCTTGTTGCAAAGCTGAGAGCAAAGAGATTGCATTGGTTTAAAAATATTTAGATCTCAAGATTGAATTGCTTAATAGAGCAATGTATAGTGAGGTATCCATTTTCCCCTTCTCTCCATCCCTGTGTTCACTTAGCAACACAGTTGCTATCTGTGTTTTTCTATAATTCAGTGGCTGCAGTATGCTTTGATCATTTGTGCCCTCTGAGCAAGGATATCAAATAATGGGATACTCAGGTTGCTTTCCCCAGCTCAAGCAATCTGACCTTGGAATCAGTGTGATACAGAAAGCAGTCTAGTCTGTGCCTGGTTCTCCATTTCTCAGCAGTAGGTGTAAGCCTCATTGTGACTTGGAATTACTCACAGGAATTACCTCATGGTTTGGAGAAAGGTCTCTGGTTAAAGTCCAGAGGAGGTTTTTGTCTAGAAAATTGTGCAGGTGCTCCATTTCGTAATCTCTGAGGTGACCTTCCATGTACAACTACTGCAGCAATATACTGACACTGATCCTGGATGTGGGAATCTGTCTGACATTGTGATAGTAAATGCTGCCTGCAGCAGTCAGAAATCTGAGGAGGAGAAGCAGCTGGTACTCTTGCACCTTGGCTGAAAGTGTTTGCCCTTGAGTAACAGGCCCAAATAAATCACTGCATCTTGCACATTGTCTAGTTTTGGTGTTTGAAGCGCACATGGTCTAAGACAGGCTGCACAGTGTAAAATGCGGGGTGTCTGGAACTGAGGTTGCCCTGCATGCCCTCAGGCAGTGACATTTCAGCTTTTATTTTGGTGATGTGTAATTAAAAAGCTTCCATTCACGTGTCTCATCTGTGTCTGGTCAAGCTTGTTAGCCTTCTAGTCCACTGCAGAACCAGCCTCACAGCACAGGCTTTTTCAGCAGACAGCAGGGCCTTTGTGTCTACTGGTCTTTTTATGTTAATATCTTTGTTTTATATTGCAGTAGGATGATGCAATATAATTATCCAGAGCATATAATGTGAGTGTCAGCTTTTTTGTAAGTGCTTGTACAGGTACTGTATTTCTTTTGTCATATTTAAGAGATTCTAAGACTCTCCCTTGAAAGGCACTCAGGTTGGTATGTTCTTCTATGTTGATTAATATTTTAGGATACAATGCTTTTTAAAGATGACATAGTCAGCCAAAAGTAAGCTTTTATAAGTATGCATCTCCCATTGGAGCAGTTACACAATTTGAATCATAAAATAAATAAATAAATGTTCCTTTCCCTATAGCTAATTGCATCACCCAGATTTATGTCTGTGATTGTTTCCAAAGAAGTTTTATTTTTCTGCTTCTGGTTTTAGTATTTTACAGCTGAGTGCTAAATTAGCTGTGACAGTTTTATATCATCTGTTTATCTTTCTAGTCAACAATATGATAAAATGATGACAACTTTTATACCATTCCATGAGTAGTAAACACTAATGCTGATGAGTTTTCACTTCTGCTTAGCTCAGCCAGTTTGCAAACCAGACCCTTAAGTTCCACACTGTTGGAAGTATGAAAAGCTGTACTAAAACATCAAGCTTTTAAGAATTGAAAATATTTTAATGTAAAATTAATTCATAGGTGTGTTTAAATAAGGCATGAACTTTGCTTTACTGTTTTAGTGGGTAGAAATGAATACAGACATTTTGTCACTCCTCTGAGTCAAACCTCTAACTTGCAAATGCACTCTGTAAGTACTGCTGTTTAGCCTTTAAAAGAAAAAGCATTTTCCATTTGCTAATGATGAAATTTCAGAAAGTTTTTATCTGAAGTGTGAAGACTTTTGTATTACCTATACCAAAAATAGCCAACTAGTCTATAGTCTGGGAATATTCTTTGATTTACCTAAGTTCCCTCGATAGTTTCTTTGAGCTACTTCCCTCAATGAGAGAATCTAAATGTTGACACCTAACCAAAATTAGGCACATCTTTTTATTCTTTCAAAGCAGAAGTCTCGATTTTAGTTTTAAAACACTGTAGGGGATTAGATTCAAGCTTGGAGAATTCACACACATGGCAGTTCTTACTGCCTCACTGCTATAGTGCTGGTCAAAACCTTGCCATTTAAAAAAAAAAAAAGAATTCTAGTAATGTTGCTAATTGGAATGTTATGAAAAGATTTTGAATGGTGCTGTAATGGTATAGCCCTATCCATTCTGATAGCAGTTTTCTGAAGCATTTAAATTAAGGATCTGAGACTGTTCATTTTGATGTGTTTCTGTTTTTCTTCTGAAGTCGTACCTCTGTTAGGGAAATCTTTCTAGTGAATCTCTTTGTGAAGTTGGTGTTCAGTGCTTTCAAGAGAGCTTGCAGTTTTTCAGACAGAATGAAGTGTGGCCACTCAACACATTTGTTCCGACTTCCTCTGAAGATTTTAATATTAAACACCCAGATGCTTACTTTTGCCATTTTATCTATCAGCTAAACTGCACACATTTTGGTAATTTTTGGCCAGCCATAGGACTTAATGACCTATTTAGCTCTGGAGAGATCACTTTCCTGTGTTCCCAAGCTTACAGTTTTAAAATGCAAGTAAAAGATAAGTATGGGGTGCAAGTATGGAATGAATACAATATTGAACTCTAGAGCAATAAATGGCACTAAAAGATTATAATAATATAAAATGTTTAGTATATTATTTGTATATATATATATGGACACGAGTGATAATACAAAGAATAAGAAATGGTGAAGACTTGCAAGATGTATTTTTACTTTAAATATGAAGGGTAGCATTTACATGTCTTACTTATAAACTATGGATGTTAGAAGAGGCAAAAGTCGCAAGCAGTGGGGTAGTTTTAGTTCATTTTGTTCTTTGTGTTTCCCTGTATTCAGCCCCTAGATCATGGCTTACATGAATTTGCTTGCCATATAAACACTCAAGTTTTGCCATTAGAGAACTCTTTACTCTTAGAGTTTATTGCTGTTGCTTTAGAATAGAACAGGCAGTTGATCAATTCTCAGATTCTTACTCCAAGTCAGGTATTCAGGATTTCGGTCTTAATGTGATTCTGAATTTAAGCTAATAAACTTTGTCAGCTCTGACCTATGTCTGCACTTTCAAAATGCTCCACCCAGCATAGAAATACTCTGATTTGTCTGACATGCTAGCTAGCCTCTATTCCCAGTGGCTAGATAAAACTGCCTAGACTAACTCCACTTCTTTATTTTTACTTATACAGCCCTAGAAGTCTCTGTTCCTTGCTTAATTCTGAGTAGTTCAAACTATGCATTTTTTACATTGTGCTTATCAGGTATAACATGCTGTATAAAATAAGCAAGTGAACATAAGAATGGAGTTTGTTTGGTTTTGGTTTTTTTGCCATATCCATAAGGAAGTAATTGTCAGTAGCAGAATTAGACGCTAAGGAATATATCAGTTCTCAGTTAGCTCTGTCCTAAATTTCCCATTTTAATGCTGAGTTTCCTCTGTTATGTATTGGCAGCACTTTTTTACTGAGGCACAGGCTTGTTCCAGCTGTCATTTCTGATGCTTTCCCTAGCTCTCAATACACACCCCCGGCTCTCTTTGACAGTTAAGTGGCTGTTCAGTCAAACAGGGGGATTAGCTGACAAGTGGCAGGTACAGAATAGCTAGATTTTCTTCTTTTTCCTCTGTAGTCCCTCCTCCTCTGTTTTAGCTATTTCTTCTTTCTCATGGCTGTTTCTCAATACTTCTCCCTCACTTGTGGAGTTAGAGTAACCAGCTGCAAGGTGGTATCTCCCCTTCAGTGCTCCCTGCGCCCTTTACCCAGAGGTGTTATCTGTACTGTCAGGCATGTGTGGCTGTCTGCATGCCTGGGGCTTACCTGTGCTTGTGCTCTCATCCACAGCTGTGCAGCCCTTGTACAGCTCCCATTCTCAGATGCCTGCTAGGATGCAGTTTGGGGAAGTTGCTGTGCACATCTTGGCCCTGACACAGGTCCGAACAGCACCTCTTGCTTGTGGTCCTCAAGTGCTCCTTCACACCATGTTAATCTGTTGAAGATTCCACTTCTGGAAATAGAGACCTGGTAGTATAGCTGCCTCTGTCCTGTGGCTGATTCCCTTTTTCGATGGAACAGAGCTTAAGCATCTTTTTCCAGATCTTCAGCCTTGCTGTGAGGGCTCTGGTTTGCCATTCATCTCACTGGAGATGAATATGTAAGCATGCACTTGATGTGCCATGGTCTGAAAAGCAAACATTTGTATTCCGCACAGCTCTTGTATTTTCAAAAAAGCCTGTCAAAATGCCTGTGTGATGCTTCCCAGTTCAGTGTTTCCTTGCATTCTCTGGATTTTTCAGGGTCTGTGTGAATATTCCTTCTGCTTTCCAGCACACCCTCCCAGGAGCTCCATTTCTCAACTAAGTTTTTCCCCTTGGATGTGCTATCTTAGTCTCTCAGGACAGTTTTCTTTGATCAGAGCTTACCTGGCATGTAAAGAAGCACTAAAACTTAAAGTTTTCCTCCTTTCTCAATGTTTCCTATAAGACTTTTCCTCAGCTTTGAATCTTTTCAACTAAAAGCTGCACCAGTAGAGATCCTCCCCTGAACTGGTCAGCCTTACAGATCACTTTCAGCTCTGCTTCTGGTATGTTAAAGTACTGAATTCAGTGCTGCAACTGGTTTACTTAAAAGTTCAGCATTTAAAAATGCCTATTATTTAATATGAGTATGTATATCTTTTCTTGCTTTTCCTCCCTTCCCCCTTTTCCCCCCTCTTTTCACATGGAGGAACTGAGGTACAGTTTTCTGTTTCATACTATTCCATCTATTAATGGCAGAGCTGATAGAGAGGAGCCAAGTGTTTTTTGATTCCCTCTCAGGGTCTTATTACAGACTGTGTTGCATCCTTCACAGACCAAAATGCAACAGGTACAGAACATATCAGGATGGCAGCAGAGTGCTTTATATTGCTTTGGTGATTTTTGTCCTCCAGTTTATTTTGCAAATGCAACTTGTTCTGAATTCACAGATATATGACCTAAAGTAATAGTATTACACATGTGACAATAATTTTTTTGCTATTACAGAATGAAGCTATGGTGACTTAGTTTGGATTCTTTTCACTGTTTCTGTGATTCAAGCAACACAAAATCCATTTTGAGTCATATATTTACCTTGTATTGGCAAAGGAATATATTGTTTCATACTTGCATTTTAATCCCCTCAAAAGCTGACTTTAAATAGAAGCTTTGTACTGGGCTAACCTTTCTAGCAATTACTGGTAACTCATATCTTAAACGTGATAGATATACATTTCTGGTGTGTCTGGGCTTCTGTTGCTAAGTTAAATCTACATTTACATATTTGCAGTTAGGCACTTCATGCACATCCCTGTAACTAACAGTAAAGGAGAGTCATGTGATGAAAGAAGGTAGAGAAAGCTCACTGAAAACTGACTGGAGAAAGTATTTGACATCTTCAAGGAGTCTGTATTTCTGGCATCAGGAAGCAGATTATTCTAGAAGTTTGAAGCAGCTTTGTCAAAGCTCATCTTATGGCAAATTGGAGTTTCACTAATCTGTAGTGAGCTGCTGCAGGTTTTTACATCGGTGACTTTGGATGACATGTTAGATAATGTTGAGCATAACATGTTTATAGAATAATAGGGCTATTGCTTTAGTAGTTCAGAGCAGTCCTTACACCAGACCAATGCTCTGTTGCCATCAGTTGCTTCATGATCACTGAGCAGTTAACAGGAATAGCTGAAGTAAAATTTATAATCCTGATCAATTTTAAAATTGCTTTTAACTTGCAAATATACAGTTTTACCTTTAAAAAATGGGGGAGAGGGAGGGAAAGGGGCAGCTTCCAATCATAACAATACAATGTTGCATTGATGTGTTCAGAAGGAAAAGACAGTTTTGATTCTACCAAGGCTTCAGTCAGCCCTGGTGATTTCTGTGTGGTCTTGGAAATCCGTGCACTGGATAGCTATGTTAATTTACATAGTTTTAGCTTCTTATCTGATTTTTTTTTTGAAAGTGTTATCTAAGAGAACAGATTTTAGAGGACCATCTCACCTCGGAGGAAGGCTAAAGAGAAAAGTTTAATAACAGATCAGGGTATGCTGGTTTGGAGAGTTTATCTGTGGATGGCAAAAGTTGGATGACCGTTCATGGTAAAGGGTCTTTGCAAAGTGAAGGTAGGGTGGTGCAGCTCTTCACAGCTTTTTTCACAGTGGAAGGTCGGGTGGAGTGTTTACCCATCTGATCTCTCTTTCAGTTGGGGTGGTTGGGCAGTGTGGTTCTTGTGTGCCTCTGGACAAATCACTTAGAATTTCAGTTTGACATCAAAAACATTGGAAGGAAAAAAAAAACGCACATCAGAACCACCACATATCAGAAAATATCTGATGGGAACCAATAAAAGAAAGAGCCATACTCCTCTTCGTGGCACACAGTGACAAGGCATGAGATGATGGGCACAAAGCTGTAATATAGGAATTACTGTTTTGACATAAAAAAACTTGAGCACTGTGAAGAGTGGGCAAAGACTGGCACAGGTTAATTAGAGCAGTTGTGAAGTTTCCATCCTTAGAGGTATTCAAAAGCCTGCTGGGCATAGCCTGCTCAAGGCAACCTCACTTTGAGCAGAGGGGATGGACTAGATGATTTCCCCTTATAGCCTCAACAACTTGGATTCCTTGCATGTCTTCCCTAGTATGTCTACACTATTACCCAGACTGGCTTCAGCATTTCAAGTTTCCAGAATGCTCCACAGAAAAATGTCCTTCTCTAACACTTCTTAATACAACTTTTATTCCCTCCATGTAAAGATAGTGGTTCAAGATAAGCAGCAGAGCAAGTATTAGGTAGTTAAATTGTATTTCTCCTGACATCTGTTAGGTTATTGAGTATTGCTGGAATGAGTGTTGTCAATATTTAGGTTTGGATCTTAGATGTTTACTTATCTGATTCATCTGTTTGTATCTTAGCACAAGAGGTATTTGATGTGGGAGCACACCTACAGTGGTTACTAAATACTTGTGCCTGTTCTTATTTGATATCCAGCATCATAAAAATTCATAGTTGTGCCATCTGTTCTTTTCATCACTTGTCGTATGAGTGGTCATATGAATGTACACTCAAACTGTGTCACAAAATATTCCAAGGAAATGTCAGACAAGGAAATATGGGGAAAAATATTACTTTGTGTACCTAGACTCTGTCACAAGGGGATTTAATGTATTTTCTGGGTGGCATTTAAACCATTTTTTGAAGTTAATGGAGTGTTGTGTAATCCCATGATACAATGCTTACAGAAAATAATATGCATACCCAGTAAGAGAGATGCAAAGAAATTTATGCTGAAGCTATTAGAACATCAGTGTTCTCACTAATTCTTAGAAACAGTATTTTCACTATTTTGTAGCAGTTTTCTCTTATGTGTGGTGCCCTAGGCCAGACTGATAGGAATTGTGATGTAGTCCCCCTGCATTACAATGGTGTTTTTTCTGAGAATGTTCTAAATGGTTGATACAGGCAGGAAGAAAGCTTGTTTTACTACCACCTTAAATTTGAAGTGGAGGTAAGATAAAATGTGTTTTGGAATCACTGAATTGTTAAGGTCAGAGAAAACCTCTAAAATCAACAAGTCTGACTGTTAAAGTAACACCACCATGTTCATCACTAAACCACAGCCCCAGCTGCCATATCCACATGTTTTTGAACACTTCCAGAGATGGTGAATCCACCACTTTACTGGGCAGCCTGTTCCTATGCCTGACCTCTCTTTTGGGTAGAATTTTTTCCTAATATCCAGTGTCATTCCCCTGGTGCAACCTGAGGCCATTTCCTCTTGTTGTGTTGCTTGTTCTGGGAGAAGAGATTGACCCCCACCTGGCTACAACCTCCTTTCAGGTAGCTGTAAAAAGTGATAAGGTCCCCCCGAGCCTCCTTTTCTCCAGGCTGAACACCCCCAGCTCCCTCAGCTGCTTCTCATAAGACTTGTGCTCCAGACCCCAGCTCCATTGCCATTCTCTGAAGATGCTCCAGCATCAGGTATGGATTTTGATAATGGTGCATCCTACCAAGCTTGGAGGTGCAAATGTTCAGTGTTGCTCACATAACCTTGCCGAAAATCAGTCCATGTACCTGTAGGTCAAACTAATCCTTTGTATGAGGCCTTTAAAATGGTGAATTCTAAAATCTCTTGTTGGGCTGCCTTTAAAGTGTTGGAGTTCTTATTGTGATTTGGAAACAGTATTTGCTAAGTTCAACAGTGGTTATTTCTGTTGATCACAAGAGATTTAATACAGTTGTCAGGGAGAGAAGTGACTGACAATTATTTAATATTTTGTACATTTTATTGGTGAGGTGATGTGATTTTTTGAACACTGCTCTTAGCAAAACATCACTCTTGAACACTAAACATTTGATCAACACTATTTTTCTATTTCCTTAATCTGCCTTCCACCTGCAAAAAAGGTAAGGTATGTGTAACATAGGTTCTTCCTGCTAGCTTTTATCCACTGTGTTAGTCCAGAAACATGCCTGGGGAAGGCATTAAGAGAGGAAACAAAGACTTTGTGAGGCCAGGAAGGGAATGAACTCACAGAAGCACTAAGTCCTGAGTGTGTATTGTTAAAGCTGACATGCATAAGAAATGCTTGGAGCCTTCTGAAAAAAAACTTGTTTTTATTATGTTTTCTAAAGTGGATCTAATACAGTAATGCCTGTTGAGCTTTTCAATGTGGGGTAGACAGTTTTTTCCAACTTTCATTTCTAGTGGTATTTTAGTTCAAATGAATTGGTGTCTTTCCTCCCTTAAGCTTTATTTAATATAACTGTCTTTTTATCCTTGCTTGCAAATATTGAAAAAATATCCCTGCTTGCTCTTTGTGGGAGGCTTCTTAGAAAACTTACAGAATTCTTTAGACTCTTCCCAGATTGCTGTGTTCTGGACTCAAATACTCCTGTAGTGGAGCTGCTGGAGAAAAAGATAAGTAGTAAGCTGAGAAAATCGTGGCACCTAATTTCCTGACTTGGTTTTTAATTATAGATAGATGCTGAACCAAGGATATGGTTGTGTTTGAAGCATAGTAATGAGTCATTTGGGCTTTTTTCTTTATAAAGGGTTATTGAAAGGGCATTCACAGCTCCAGAATTCGATCTCATTCTAGACTGGTAGGGCCTGATCAAAAGTCTGTCATAAATAGTGGGAATATCTCCTTGGTGGGATTTCATTCAGGTCATAAACAGTCTTCTCTTCAGTTCTACATAATGGGTGTGTTAGTAATTTGTAGAGTCTCTGAAATTTTTACCTTTATCTTGTACCACACTTTTAGAAACCTGCAAGTCATCTTGTATGTCTTATTAAATCATACACTGCTAAAATGTGTGGCTCTTTTGTGGCTTTTTCCTCAACTCGAATTTGGAACTTGTTTTGTGGCTTCAGTGTTTTCTGTGTAACCTTTGAAGGTTTTTCTATGGAAAATGGTGTAGAATGGCATTAAGGTGGTATCTTGGAACAGTTTAATTTTAAAGGGAATTCAGCAATATTTAAGTTGCATTATAAGGTGAATGAGCTGTGTTGTTAAGTAAAATGGTTAATTAATATCTTATTTTCTTCCTTATTTAGCAGCTGAAGGTTCTGAAACACAAGACAAGAAAGTCACTTCAGGACAAAGCAACACTGGAACTAAACCAGGTATGCCATTCCACATGCTCCATGTTATAAGGCTGTTTGGCGTATGGAGAACAGCTGGCTTTGGAACTTCTAAAGTTTGTTGCTTTTGTACTTCTCTTGCTGTTTCAGACAAAATTGGTATCAGTGTTCATATTTAGTTAGGCTGGAATCTGTGATTTTTGCAAAGAGGTAAGATGGTAAAGATCTGCTTTTAGTACAGCTTAAGAATGAGGGTTGGGAAGTAAGATAAGACAACAGAGGCCAGTGTACTTTTATCTGTGCTTGAATGAGAATTAGCTGCTGTAGGCAAAGATTTACAGCTTTTGTATAAATGTACTTCTGTTGCGACATTTTTTCACTTACCACAAAGCATGCTGTATTCTGTAGTGGACTCTATGAAGTAGGCAGATGCTTCTCATTACTTCATCATACCTGATTGGTACATTGTGTGGATTTAATTCACTGTTCACTTACACAGTTGAAAGTCTATGTACCAAAATACTTAATGTAGTCCTTGGTGCCATGGGTCTGTTCCACTTGTGTGCTTAAATTGAGATCCAGAAGAGCACTTAGATATCTAAATTCTGCTTGTATTGCAATTCAGGTACCCAGGCTTAAAATATGTGGTTAATAATGATTTTGTTTAGATGCCTTAGAAAGCATAGGTGCTTGTTGTTGAGGACGAGGCACACCATAAGCATCCCCTTTTCCTTGACAGCTTGGCACCTCAATGACTGTTTTGTACTGACAGACTCTTCTCTATCGCCAAACCGGGTACCTTTGGCCTACCTCCCCAGAGAGAAGGAATCCCAGTCCTGTCTGTGTTCAGATCACATCTCACGTGCTCTGCCAGGCAGTGCTGTATCCTGCACAAAGCACAGTATTTACGGCTGCTCTCAATCAGAAAGTCAGTGGGAAAAAAAGGAGAAAATAAAGATAACATTACCTGCTTCCACAGCAAAAACAGAATTCTTGGTGTTGGACAGTGTTCAATACCCACTTTATCCTGCGGTAGTTTAATCCAGTTTCATTTCTCAGGAGAGTGTCTAGCTATAGTTTCTATGTTCCCTTCATCTATGCTGGAGTGTAGATAGGAATGCAAAATTCTCCGGGGCCAGAGAGAGGGAAGGCTCGAGCGTGTGTCTGGGGTTTAACTATACCCTGATCCTGGGGGGAGCCTGTGTTGAAGAGAGACCTTCTGAGGGACGATGATTTGGTTTTTGTTTGTTTGAGGTTTGTTGTTGTTTTTTTTCTTTATTCTGGATATGAATCTTGTGTCAAATTGTTTTAGCTAAAGAACAAACCAAACAGTTTGCAGCTGAGGAGTGACAGCTGTCCCTATAAACAATGTCATTATTGCCTGGAAGGGGTCTCTGTGGAATAGAAATATATTGGGAGTCCAAAGCAAATTTGAATGTGTGCATGACAGTGCAAAGGGAGCTAGACAAAGGGTTTGAAATCCAAGCAATGCATCTTTTCAGATAATACTATGGCTTACATTTCTTTCTCCCCTGGGTTAGTTCATAGAGGTGAACTAACATAAAAACTGACTGTTGTTTTTCACTTGATACCCCTTTTAGTTTTCTTAGTGTAAGAAATTAGCACCCTAGTAGTCAAGGGCAGATGGGAAGGAGCCATTCATGAAAAGAGATTGAGAGGATTATAGATAGAAATGAAGAATAGTAATTGTCTGACTTCTGAAGCCACTTCTGAAGCCACAGAAACTGGCCATATATACTAAGTATATATGAAAATTGTTAATTTAACAACTTAATTTTTCCAAATGTCAACTGCACTTTAGAGTTTGTTGAATGTTAATTATATAGAAGATTTGAAAACTTGCTTTTTCCTTTTGTTAATATAGTTAGGGATCAAAACCCACTGATGTTTCCATGCTGAATTTCTGCAACATACTGTTCATAGCTTCTAAGCTTTTCAAAATGAAAAAATTAACTTATTAAAATTAATTCTGAACTTCTACTAAGTGTTGTAAGTTTATGGAAAAATACTGTTTTCATATGTAATTTAGAAGCTTTAATTTTCCAGGTGTAGAACTGTGGCTTATTTATTCTCCAAACATCCCTCTCGTACAAATGCTTAATTCCGTGCCTATTAGGTCAGTGTAGTGAAATAGGTTGTTGAGCGTGAGTTCCCACATATTGAATCGTACCCACAGTGCGACTTCTACAGCAGCGTGAGGATCTTCCTGGAGTGTTGTCTGTAAGGCTTTGTGTCTGCTCCAGCCTCTAGCAGAGCAAGGGCACTGATTGTCTGCTACAAAGGTGTTATCCCCATCTTTGTGCTAATATTGGTTTGGCTCTTTGTGATCCCAAAGGTATGCAAAATAGCTTGTTACTGAAGACCTACTTACACTCTGCATAGCCTGCAACTTAATGTGGATTCTTTAGGATTGTTCTAACATCCTGGGGTGTTGGGAAAGGGACTGTTCATGTATGAATGCTATCAGGTGTGTGAAGTAGAAAAAATAATTGGATATCTTTGAACAAAGTGGCAGAGGGCAACTTTAAAAATTTATTTTATTCCTTCCATTGCTTATAATTAGGAATTCTTAAGGGAGACCTTTTCACTTTGCCTGTCCATGTAACCCTCCTGCTCTTTGAAGAATTGTTTCTTTTCCCCGATAGGGAAATCTCTCTTCTCAAGAAAAAGAGGGGGGAAAAAAACAACTGGAAGGATATTCTGAAAGAAGCAGGTTTTTACATTATTCCCCAGTGTCTCATCATTTTCTGTCAACTCAATGTTACATTGACTTTGCTGACAGCCCTTGAAGGGAATCCTTGTTTTCCAGGGGAATTCATATTGAATGTGCATTATTCCACAAGCACTAATTACTCATGCTACAGAAATTCATGTTTGGGGAATCTTGTGTGCCAGTCACAAGAGAGAAGGAATACTATTACCCTTTTGACCTGTGTCTGCTTGCTAAAGAGACTGCATGCGAGTCAGCACACTTCTTAGCATGAGCCAAATGTTAATCTGTACCATACAATGGACAAATCTATGCGATGGCGTGGCTAGGTGTAGTTTCATACATGGCAGCACCGTGTGCTATTCAGCCAACATTAAAGTCTGGATCTGTAACTGGGTGCTAGATTACCTTAGTCTTTGCTGGTGACTTGTTCCCTTGTTGCACCTTTCACTGGGGCTATTACATTTGAATGTTCTTCCTGCCAACTGTGCAATGGGTTTTCTCCTTGTAGCTGTTACTTTGCATCACTGTTAACACCCTTAATTGGGGCTCTAGTCTGGTGTTGTTGAGATGATAGATTTTCACTGATGAGAGTTCAAGAGTAATTAAACTGAAGTTGTCAGTGAACTGGTTCATCGGAGAAATCCTGTCATCCTTACACAGAAGTTTCTGTTAGAGTAGGAAATGATCATTATTGATGGTTTGTTTTCCTTTTATTCTAATTCAAATAACTATTCCAAATTAGTCTATCACATTCTCACTTCAGAGATTTATTTTTGCAAATATCTTTCACCTCCATTTTATGACCCATTGTGTTCTTTTGCTAGTAACTTTTTTCATAGGTATGCAGCCTATATACAAGTAGGCTGACTGTAGATGTTTTTGCAAGTTAGTTACTTATGTATTTACATGGAATAGTGAAAAAGCTCTGTTGTCTTGTGCACTTTCATGATGACAGTATTCTAGATAGTTCTTTATCTTAAAATGCTTTAAAACTGTGTTTCCCTCAATACTGAAATAAATCAGACCATTTATTTATACCCAGAAATATTTTCCAGGTTTTTTTGGGTTTTCTGTTGTTGTTGTTTACTTGTGTTCTTATTCAAAGCAGACTTTTTCAGTGCTAGTAAAAAAAGCATAAAACTGAGAGCTTTCTAGGTTTAATAGCACAGGCTAAGGATGAGTAGGAAATTAGTTTTGGCAACATGCTGAGATGAATTGGTAACTTGGATTTTGTTCCCTTTGTTTGGAACAGCTCCATTGCTGAGCCTGGAAGTAGGATGCTAGCTGTTCAGTACTTTGTTGTCTTCCAGAGACATCACTGATCAAGTGGTGTTTTTCCAACCAAGCCTGAATTGTTAAAGTCAAGCCTGGGCTCTGACAGAGATTTTTTTGTATTATCCTTAGTCTTATTGCTAGTGTCCAGTTCCAGATATTCTTAAAGATATGTAGCTACCTTTCAATCTACAAGGATAGCTGAGGAAGATGTCATCTTATTTTGCTGGTATTACACCAGCCCATGCATGTGATGCACTCACTGCCTTTAACGTATTTGCTGGAGTTTTTAACACATGCACACAAACATCTGTTGAGACTGATACCATGCTGTCTTCTGGGGCTCAGCCAGAACTACTTCAGAACTACTCAGGCAGGTCAGTGTTTTGATCCAACCTGTTTTGCTTGGGTGCTGAGCTTCTTCAGCATCATGAAATAGGGCTTATTAGTTGTTCTGAGGCAATATTGATGGGTAGAAGATGCTTTATTATAATAAAATTTCCTCTGGATGCATTTGGGGAGAGGCTATGGAATAATAAACAGCATTTTGTCAGAATGCTCTCAAGTACTCAAGTTGTTTTAAGCTTGGAAACAAAACAAAACTTCTTCCTTGGTCTATTTTTTGGAAGTGTTTTACATCTAAAAAAATATGAATGCATTAAATTATCACTTGTTCTGGGTGTTTTCATAAGATGGATTTCTGAAAATGTGATCTATTTTGACATTAGAATAATTAGAGTTGTTTAATGGCCATTTCCCTTAAAGTTTGTTTATGGTAGCATTTGATTTTATGCTCTGTGCCTAATATTTTCCCCCTGCCTTCATTTGTAGATCACCCAACAGTGCTAAGGGTTGATGACAGGCAACGGCTTGCCAGAGAACGGAGAGAAGAACGAGAAAAACAGCTGGGTAAGGCCTGCTCTGGATTTTGGGTATTTTATTGTTTGAGGCTTTTTAATGGACTATCTGCTTGCAGTGTTTTTGCCAGTTTTAGGAGCATTTAGTAAAATAATTGTGCTGGGTATGCAATAGTGTCATTCTAAATACACTATCATATCTTTAAAATAGATCTTTTAATTCTTGCACATCTTGGGATTCATCAGTGCTGTATCTCTCACCTATTTTATGAATGTGAATGAAGACAGGTTGATTTCTGAAATCATGCAAGAAAACTTCACTGATGTAAATTGAATTTTGAAGATTTAGAATATTTTGCCAGTTAAGATTAGACTACTTAATATGTTGAGTGCATCCTTAATTGCCATAAAATAGAATTGCAGAACATGTTGCCAATGTATGGCTTGTAATTTTTCTGTATAAACTTGGAGTATTTTGTCAGGTAGAACCCATAGTAGGTATCGAATAGATGCGCTCAACAGCTTATGTCACCTGTGTATGAGCATGTGTAACACAGGTCGAGTGAAGGTTGCTTAACAAGTGACTACTGATGGGCAGTATATTGTGTATGGTGGTGAGAGAACTAAGAATTTTGTGAAGCCAAATTAGTAGCTTTTTGAACATTATTTGTATGTTTGGCTGCCACAAAGTTCTATGGCAATTGAGAGGGTGGGAAGCACAACTATTTCCTCTTTTTTACGTTTTTAAGCCTGATTTCTTTGGTTGCTGAATTCTTATGACTTGAGAAACAGTTGTTCTTAATTTCCAGTTTCTAGCTTCTGAAAGTTTATAGAATTATATTATAACTCCAACCAGAGTTATGCTGCTTTTTCTAACCTGAGGAGCCATCATTTATTGTCACCTTGGTCTTGCTAGCATTTATATTCTTCCTTTTTTACACAACATTACAGTAGCCATGCATTACTCACTAGGGTTGTTTTGGAGTGGAAAAGGAAAGCTTTGGTTTTGGCCTGCTCAGAGGGTAATGTGACAGGATGTTTTCTAATCCCTGAAAAGCTGCTCCTTGAGGTTGATGGTACATGTAGGCTCAGTTTCTTCAAGTTCCAGAGCAAATGGATGTTAATGGCCCATTTTAATTAATTTTTCATAGGTGATGGTTCCATGTCTTGAATTTATTCTTTTCTCAGGTTTGATCCTTGTGTAACAACAAAGCTTTACTCAAGTGCAGAGAGAGATGCTTTCCTTAAATTTTCCTGAACTCTGATTTTTCTAGCTCTTGATAAATGAGTGTCTGCTGTTGAAGGACATTATTTCTCTTGAGAAATGTGTCATTTTGTGTGGCATGTTTTAAAAGCAACATCATGGGCTTTTATAAGTTTAAATGGAATCCTTCATTTCCAAGTGAGTTCTGCATGACCCTATGATGTATGAGTGTATTGTGTGTTCTTGCATGAAGAATTATTTTGAACTAGAAGAAAATTGAAAGTAGCATTGTACTTTCATCTGTATATTTGTCTGCTAACAGTATGATTTAGTAGCTGTCTCTTGAGATTTGTGTTCCAGTATGGCAAAGCAATAATTTTTATTATGGCATGCAACTTTACGTTTTTTCTTTTTAGTGCAGAACCTAGACAATCAGTCACTCATGCTGTGTGAACCATAGCAAAGAAATTTCTAAGCTGTCTCTCTTAAACATTAAGTTGTATAATGTTGTTACATAAACGTGTCATGCTAAAAATTAAGAGTTGGATTTTGTTAGTACTGGGACATCAGCCATGCAATAGTAAAGCAACCGAAGGAAGGAATTTTTTCAATAGAATTAAGTTGGATTTAAACTTAATTCCTTTCCTTTTGACACAGAGGATCTGCCAGGTTAGTGAAGACTTCCTTTTAAGCAGAAGTTGAGAATTTCAGTCATACCTCAAGTAAAATTATTCTCTACTCCTCAAAAAAAAGAGAAAGAAAAAAAAAGACAAGACAGTGCTCAGTTCTGTAAGTGTAGAGCTGGTAGAAATTATACTTTCAGCACCTTGAACTGCAGGAGGTCATGTTACCCATCTTTTCAGGAAAATTAAGTTGTTTGACCTTTCTGTTAAGAACATGTGGCCTACCAGTTTAATAAGGATTATGCTTATTTATTGGGCAATATTCTGATGTTACAAGAGAGTTGATTTGAGACCTGTTTTCTTCCCTCTTTACTTTAATCTCAAGGATTTTTCTTTTCCCCGAAGTTTCATTGTGCTGTGATGGATTGGACTTTACCTGTGGTATAATGGCTCTGCACTCTTGAGGATTTGCTTACACCTGGCAATGGTATTTTAGCACACTTAGGTGTCTAACTCTTTTTTTTAATGAGAGTTTAGAGAGTAGGAAAGATGCTGTAATTTTTATTGCCTGGATAGATATAGCATATGTGTGGTGAGACTGTCAGTTTCTTGAGGATCCTGTTATGCCACCTAATTGAAAAGAATAAAAAAGCTTCTGCAAAAATTCCCCTTTCACCTTAATATATTCATGTTTGGTTTTGGACCTTTCTTTAGATAACATAGCAGGTACACAGGGGCACATATGCTATTTTTGCAAATCACACCATCAGGAAGGAATGTTTTTTTGTTTTGTTCACTGTAGGAAAGTCATTGCTTTGGAAATGCCATCCCAACACTTTTAAAATATAAATTCTTTGAAATTTTTTCACATAGTTTGTTTTCCATGACAAAAGTTGTACCAATTTTAGGTCGGGTTTTGCTTCAATTTTTTTATTCTCCTGACCATTTGGTAATGTGTGTATTGCTGATATGAACATTCAGACTTTTAAATGGTGATCTTTACTTGATTCTATAAATAATGATTCCAGTGTTGTCACTTGCTCTTTGATAATCAAGTTTTCATTTTTGTTGTCTTTCTGCAAGCACTCTTTCCCACAGTGCCTGTGGGAATACAAATATCAGATTTCTCTATGTGAGAGCAGCCCTCTTGGGTTTTGCAGGATGGAAATCCCAAGAGAGGCAGTGGTAGGTGAGGGCAATGGCTGTCAAATGGGACTGTTCTCAGAGGCCAGAGGGAAGGGACCTGTCACATTTCTGGCTCCAGCCTGGCACTACAGTTCCTTTGTGTCTGTCAGGCTTTCCAGCAGTGTTCTGGCACTGGAGGCTGAGACACACACATGTTGGAACTGAGTTCTTTGTGAAGGCAAATGTGGTAGATGGACTGGTCAAACTGGAAAGTTTTAATAAAACCCACTGCTCTTTCACCCATAACTGCCATATTGATTGTATCAGTACTGCCAAATTAAACTGTTCTAAAGAGCATTCTGTAGCACAAAACCTTAAATTTTCTTGCTTGCTTCATTGTTCTTGTTATGATGGATCCTGGCAGATTTTGGCTCTGGCCAGCTTGCTGTCTGCTCGCTGATTCCCTGGCAAGGTTTGGGAATTGTCAGGGAAGGCCCACAGGCTTTTCCTCACCTGTTGATTAGGTGCTATTGCCATTTTGAATGTTAGAAGTTTAGCAGTACAGGTGACAGTTGTTCCATTCCAGTTGGTTTCTGGTTCCATTTGTTAGCATAGACCTGGTTCTCCATAGCTGGAAAGAAAAATCAAAATGTGTTTTTCAACAGTGAAACTAACTGGGATTTTAAAATGGCTTTCATTCTGGTAGCCTTAGTAGTGGCCTAGCAAAGAGGAGGGGTGGGTTTTTCTTGTTATTTCAGTATCTCAGTCCTGATTCTTGAGAAAATCATTTTAAGTCTCACATTTGTGCATGTTTTATCTACACTAATCCTGCTTGAAGACTAACCTTTTTTTTATCAAAGTTGTGATCCTGACAAAACACATGGCTCATTTAATTTCTGGAACTGGGAACAAAAGATGGTAATCCTTCCTTCTGATTTAGCACACTTCTTTAAATGAAGAGTTATTAATCTTAGTTTTCAGACTACGAGTTTCACATTGGCTAAATCCACTAAATTCTTAATACTTACAATGCATAAGCATTAAAATAATATTTTAAAGATCACATTTCCATATATATTCCTCTCTCATTTGATAGTGATCGTTGGCAAAATACCACATTAATAAAGATTACAATTTTTTTCTGTGAGTAAATTCCTTCTGTGTGTGTTTTTTTTCCCTGGCAGTTGGGGGCAGAACTTGATCCAACATTTCCGCAGAAAGAAGTCCCTCAGAAACTGAGGATCAGTGACCCTAGCATATGAATAATTTTGGGATCTCCTTGGAGAACTTGAGTGTCATAAGTGTTTATAAGACAAGGAAACAATTTTTAAGGAAGACTAGTTTAAAAAGTTCTGTGGTAAATGTCCCTCAGAGCATGGTTACTGTGGAAAGGTTGGCTTAGAGAATTTAACATTAACTTCACCTTTAATTACAGCTCTGAAGTTCACCTTCTAATTCATTCAGTCAGCCACTTCTGTGTAACGTCCCCATTTTTAGGTACGGTTAAAGCATCACTGATCCATTTTACTGCTAATGCAGCAAGGAGGCAATGACAGTCTCCATGTGGAGCTGGCAGTGAGGAAAGGTGAAAGAGCAGTCAGAGGAGAAAGCTGTTGCCTAGGTCAGTGCCATAAAGTTAGAAAATATAAAGGCTGGAAGGGTTGATAAAGACTAGAGGATCTTTACTCAGATAAGCTCTCCATCTAAGGTGGATCCATAGGGCAGACTGAGAAAGTGTGGTGCTAGACTGATCTGCCTTTATATAGGCAGTAAACCAGGAGAAAAAGGACTAAAGTCTGCTGCTGAAGAGACAGCAGAAGGAGCAGGAAAAGAGGATCTGGGAACACATTCCTTGCTTCACATGGATAAGCAGAAAATAAAGGCTCTGACACTTGATGCATGCTCCCCTTTCCCTCGCAGCCTAAAACCCTTGCAAAGAATGGCTCTCTGTCTGTGTATGTGACTGGGGAAAGAAACTGCAAAATTATTTCCACAAAAGAAGCATGCATGGTTTGCAGATAGCAACTTCCACATTAGTTAATTCCAGTGTAAAAATGATTGGTTTCAAGTCTTGTATTCCTACATTTTGTGTCTCTTAATACTGGAGTGTCTCTTTCTTGATTGACCTTGTTTTCTTTTGGCTCTGTTACTCACTTCAGAACTGTCAGAAACACAGCCTTAATTATGTTGCTTTGTAATCTAATCCAGCATTACTAGTTTGCAAACAAGCAGAAGGTATTAACAGCATATCTAGGGCTCAATTTCTAAATCCTGTTTTTATGCTCTGATTTTGTGTCCTTGTATCACCTGACCGTGTTCAAATGTATCAGTCATACTAAGTAATGAGAGTCACAGATGGCTGTAACTTTTCTTTGTATTTTCCACCTTTAATGTAATTGTTCATATGGCATTTAAGCTTTCAGGTGCTAAATATGCAGGTGCCATCCGAACAATGACCAGCCTTTCTTTGAGTGATTCTTGCATGCTCTCAGGCTGTGTTGTTGCAAGGGGAGAGGAGTATCATGAAGCTTTTAAGGCTCAGGCCCAAGAAAAAACCTTTTTATTGGAACATACCCATAATGGAGTGCAACATTGGCTCAGCACTGGGCAGAGCTCTTGGTTGTTTCTGGAGAAGCCAATCATAAGAGCGGGTATTTTCCCCTTCCACATCCTGCAAATCAGCTGCTCTTTCAAGTTGATCAGACCTTTAAGAGAAGTTTTCAGTTTCCTGTAAGCTCATCTGCTGATTCCTTCAATCAGCAAGGCATTCAATGTACGTGTTTCTATGAAACACAGCTTCCTGTGCTTCCAGAAGCACACCTATGTATAGGTCTTAATATCCACAATTTTTTTTACCCTGGAGCAGGCATTTTTAGCCCTTGAGTAAACTTAAGTTTTTACCCTAGAATACAATTTGTTAATTTCTGTCTGAGGTAGCAGAAAAAAAGCTTCTGCAAATTCATAAACAGGGGCATGAGAATAAAAAAAAAAAGATGTTATTTTAAACTTCCTATTTTTCCTGAAGATATCCTCATATATCTAAAGGCACTAACTGATGTCACTATATATACCTACCTTGTAGATGCCAACAACTGAGCCCTTAAGTTCACAGAAGAATGTCAGCAGTGCATACAGGAAGCAGAAAACAAAGCAGATGTTCTCCTCTGATTCTCTAATAACATAAAATATAATATAGCAATTGATGCTCAAAAAATAAATTTCAAAGGAGCTAAGAGTATTTATCTGAAGAAAAAATTAAATTAATGAAAATAGATATTATGCTTTTTTTTTCAGCAAACATGTATCATTAATCATATTTCTTTGTATTTGTTAAATACTTGGTCCAAGCATAAAATTAGTAGCTTCCTTATGTTAACAGATGGGTATATATTTTCTGCTGCCTTTTGCCTGTAGCTTAAAGTTGATAGAAAGAGGTAGCTTTTTTATTTGTTTTGAATCAGTGCTATTATTTTTGTTAAAATTTACTCCAGCCAAACACTTCCATTTTCCTCAGTTAATCCATCACTAATGCCAGTTTCTGTTATTGAGCTGTCTTGCCTTATCACAAAAGTGTGATTTTTATCATCCCTTCTATGAGGAGCAGAAAGCTGAAGATTGGTGTTCTCTCCAGAGGTTCAGCGTTCTGATTGTCTTCCCAGCAGTAAATAGTGTACTTGAAAGTTAACTCTTTTACATAAAGATGTTTTCAGCCTTTCTCTTCTTGAATTTAGTCTTGAAAGTTCAAATATTCTATTTTCATTACTTTTTCTAAATAGCATGATGGCTGAAGCCTATGGAAATCACAACAAACAATGCACCAAGAAGGCCTAACCATCCACATTAGTAACAGAAAAAATAATCAATATCCATGTCTTTTATAGCAAATTAATGTTCCAGTGACATCAGTTAAGAAAACTGATGGGGTTTTATTTTTTACTTTTCTTAATTTATTTTCAGTAGACAACCAAAGAGCTTTTTTTATGCTAGGTTGCCATTGTAAGCAGATTCCAAGCACAAAAGAGCCAGTGGATCCACAGGATCTGTGGAAGTCTTGAAGCTCACAGCAGTGGCTTGATGATTAACCTGAAGGAAGCCAATCTTGATATGATTATTAAAGTCTGTGACTATTAAGTGAAAGCAAACATGCTGCAGCTAGATGGACTTTCATGAGATATGCTACTACACTTCTTAGATGCTCTTAGCTTTTCCAAAAGGAATGAATCCTTCAAAATTTTTGCAAAATGGTTTGATTGAATTCCAGTTTTGAAAACTGGATTGTTTGGGTTACTTAGTGTGTTCAGAGTCTATGTAACAGGGTGTGCACAGGTTTGTTTTTTTTTTGTGTTAGGTTGGCTTTGTTGTGTTCTTCATTTTTTTTTTATTCATTTATATACCACTATGGTGACAGGAGTCTAGAGCATTTCCTGTGTGAAGGTAGGTCTAACTTAGACTGCAAACATATGGTTTTGCTTGAGGGAACAATCTAGTTCCACTCTTGAGTGGTTGATTAGGAAAGATAAAGTTTTTAACAAAGATAAAATTTTACAAATTTTGTGTGTAATAAATGAAATAGACTCCGAATTTCCTTTTAAGAGAAGGATAGTAAGTGAGTCTCTTTTTCTACCCCCCCACCAAGATCCATTTCTGTGATATCTACAGACAGACAAATAATGGACTGGAAATTAAGACTGGTTTTACAATTTGTGCATGTGAGAATAAAATAAGTCCATAAATCATATACCCTTTGAAAGGTGAAGTATTACAAGCTCTGTGTATGTGTGTATTTGCTCTATCTGTGCAATGCTGTCCACAGAACTGAAACAAATCCTCTAAACATTTCCACATCAGAAATGAAACAGAACAGTAGACTTAAATAGGA
This sequence comes from Campylorhamphus procurvoides, assembly GCA_013396655.1. Taxonomy (NCBI): domain Eukaryota; kingdom Metazoa; phylum Chordata; class Aves; order Passeriformes; family Dendrocolaptidae; genus Campylorhamphus; species Campylorhamphus procurvoides. The sequence goes on from WBMV01004566.1 coordinate 234,120, forward strand.
CAATTCTGGAGATTATAATGAGGAGAAAAAGCTTCATAGGAAGTAATGAAAAGGAAAGAACAGATGGAGAGAGTAATACCGTATCCTCCGGGAGTGGCATTTAACAGTTATTTAACATTACTGCAGTCTAGCACAAATGAACATTTATTTTAATTATTTTAATCAACGATTCAGGAGAAAGTAATAGTTACCATAGTATGTTTGCAGTGCAGAATTCAAAGGTTAAGGATAGTCTTTATTCTTTTCCCCTTCAAATGCAAGCACTTTAGAAATGTCTTTTGCCAGTTTTTAGGTGGTATTTAGATGGTATTGAAGATAACAGGTATTTTTTTAAATAAAGTACTTGGTTGAAATTAACTGGATTGCTGCTTTTAGAGGACATTATCCTCATTTGCTGAAGAAAACAAGATAAATGCATGTAGAGTGGAAAGAACAGTGGAGTTCACTGAAGTGGCTGCTTATTCTTGGGCTGACACTGTTCTGCAGTCCAACTGTGTAAAAGCTAATAGGAAGAGCTAGCTTTTGCAAAAATCACTACCCTTCTGGTGACAGGCTGACAGTGGTTCTGCCCAAGGCATTGTGCAGCAAAGTTAGATTTTTAAGTAGGAGGCAAAGACAAAAAGAGGGCATGGTACCTGAGTTGACATATCTTATTATACTTCAGCTGTTCATGATGTGATTCAAACTGTTGAAAAGGTGAGCTCAGACTGAGCCCTTTGCTCAGTCTTCTCTGTACCTTGACGATAGAAAGATGGAATCATAGGTTGCCCAGACAACCCGTGCACTCTCCATCCCTGGAAGTGTTCAAGGCCAGGCTGGAGGGGGCTCCAAGCAACCTGGTCTAGTGAAAGCTGTGCCTGTCCACGGCAGCACAGAACGAGGTGATCTTTAAGGTCACTTCCAACCCAGGCCATTCTATCATTCTGCAATCATGAGGAGTCATGTAGTTCCAAGAGAAGGATAGACCATAGTGAGAGTCACCTCTAGTTTTATTCTAGTTATGATTGTTAAATTTCCTGCAAACATCTTGCTGAGCTTTCACCCTTCTTACCATGAGTGTGTGTTACAGCTGTTTGTAGCTGCTCAGCAAACATCTCTGATAGTTTGTATCCCATAGCAAAGCAAAACACCCTGTCTGCTTTTCTCAGGAAAGTATTTGATATCTGAAGTGGGAGAGAGAGAGTGTGTTTCTTAAGAGAGATCACTCTACAATGTGAACTGGTGGTCTTCTCAGGGTTGAAGGTTTCTGTGAGATTGAGTATGCAAGTGTGTAAGGCTTCAAATGGAATCCAAGTTATTTATTTAGTGGGATCATCCCACAAGAGACATGGAATTCATTTGAGGAGGCAAGAAAGTGCAGAAGAGCAATATGGTGAAGACAAGTTGTAGCATTACAAGAAATGATTGCAATGTCTACTCTGGACACCTAAATGCATTTGAGGTTTTGGGTTTGGAATGTGGTTGCTTCAAACAACACAAATCTCTCTTCTAATCGAAGGCTGAAGTTGCTGTTCTGAGTATGTGATTTTAAAAATAGACTCTTTTTACTTTCTTTTTCTCCCCCACCCCCGTTTTAATTAAAAAAAGAATCAAAACTGTCTCAGACTTAATTAGAGAACTGCCTTACATTGTTGGTCTTGAAAACTGAAAAGCTTTTTGACACTGTTGTCATGGTTATGGGTTTCTGCATTTCTGCTGTGTTATGGTTTTATTATGTGGTTCTCAGTGATACTTGCCTTGTGATCATCATGTGCATTTCGTTCTGCACTCCCACCTATTAGTTCATAAAGATCCAGAGGTATCAAATGCTTGGGATTTTAGAAAAAACAAGTAACACATCTTTTTAGAACAGACAAGTTTCTGGAACCCAAAGTTTTCAAGACAGCAGTGGGGAGAGATCCAGAGCATCATTTGTATTTGGTTTCCTGTGGACTGTGGTTTGAGGCCATGTTCCAGATCATACCTTCATGAAAATTCAGACCCTGATGGGGACAAAAACTATCTTATGTAGTACTTCTTGAATTGCCTTGTTTAGCTCTTCTGAAACATGTTCAGAGCTGTGCAGCAGTGGAGCTACGTGGCAGATTAAAGTTCACCTTTAAACTGACTTCTTTGGTGAATAAGTTCTTTCCTTCTGTTGGTACAGAAAACAGTCCAGGTGCTAGAATTGTCATCCCAGCCACTTCTATCATATGAAATCTGTACCTATCAGTAGAGGTGAAAGTGATCATAGTGCTATCTTTTTATTTCTTTTTTTCAGTAAAATATTACAGAGAGTTATCATGGCTTGTACAACAGAAGTTTGTTCACCTACATCTGACTGAACTAATTAGGATTTCTAAACTAGCAAGAAGTCCTTTCTTCTGCTCAGAAACCATGTGCTCAAATAATTTAACTGGTCATAATTCACAAGAAGTAAATTGAGATTAAATTAAATGAGTGTGTGACAGGGTACACGGCATTTTAATACATGAGGAGAGGTTAAGATATTATATATATTTGAAGAAAATTAGTTTGAAAGTGTTTCCATTTAGCTTGGTTATTCAAAATATATCAAAGAGTTAATTGTGTATAGCATGTTAATACTTTTATTTCTGATTTTTCTCACAGCTGCAAGAGAATCTGTCTGGTTAGAAAGAGAAGAGAGAGCCCGGCAACATTATGAAAGACATCTAGAGGAACGCAGGAAGAAGCTAGAAGAGCAGAGACTGAAGGAAGAGAGAAGGCGGGCTGCTGTAGAGGAAAAGCGAAGGCAGAGACTAGAAGAAGATAAGGTGAGAAAACACATGTCATGAACACACTCTCCAACTTGCTTTTACCATAAGTAGAATACTATCAAACTTTTTCTCTGAGAATTAATGTAGAGTGCAACATGAGCCATGAGCCAGGGTCAGCATCACAGACTGTGTGAAAGGATTTGAAGCCTTACTTGCCCAAGTGCTACTTCTTTAAGCACCTGTTATGACTCAAATTTAGTTGAGTTGAGCATGCCTAGGTTAGTGTATGGAACTGCACAAACTCATGCAGCAAAACACAAATTGGAACAAGTTAATTCTTAGCCATTCAGAACAACAGTAGCTAAATATTAGTTGCCTTAAATTCTTTTAAAAAGTGGGTGTATAATGAAATATGCTCTTGGCTGACTTGTCTCAAGTAAGCTGGGAACTATGTGCAGTGTGATCCTGTGAAAGTCAGCTCATCCTTATGAGTTTTTTGTTTCCTCTCTCTCCACTGTTCTGGTATTTTTTAAATGGGGAGTAGCACTAGGGTGTGTTTGCATAGTGGCTGCCATTAACAGGGACACTGTTTTTTCTCTATAGTTCTGCATCTCTCAAACAGATACTACCTTTTCAAAATTTAAGTTAATTTTCAGATTCTAATCTATTTATGGCTTAATTGCTGCTTTATCCTGTTCTAGTACCTTTCTTAGTAGGCAGCCCATATGCTTAAACACAACTCAAAGATGCCTGCTTGGCTTTGTCTGTGAGGATGGAAGGTAGCGGGGTTTGATGAGAGGATGAAGTTAAAAACCCAGTAGTATCCAAATGTATTATCCTGTTGTGCTTAAGGAACGACATGAAGCTGTTGTACGTCGCACAATTGAAAGAAGTCAGAAGCCAAAACAAAGGCAGAACAGGTGGTCCTGGGGAGGAGCACTACATAGCCGCATTAATAACACAGGTAAAGAGGGAGGCTTGGTTTGCTTGCCAGTTTCTCTGCCTTGCCAGTTAAATGGAATTTATTTTGCTTCTGTTAACAGGAAGGATGGGTCAGTGTATGTTGGTTTAAATTCTTTACTCTTTATGTTACTATTGCTAGCAGTGGCATGTTTCTGACGTTCTTGTGTAGCAGAACGACAACAAGGCGAAACCTGAACAAAAGTTAAAGCTTGTTTCGGGAATTGACTAATTATGTAACTATCTTGCTACAGCTTCTTGCTTCTGCTGCTTTGGTGTTGTTTGTGTGTGTATATGTGGGTGTGCTTGTGCTGTGTCAATCTTGTGATATAAGCTACTGTGGCAAATGCTAGCTATATGCCTCAAAAAGTAGGTCTGGTGGAAATGACCAAATAGTGAGATTCAAATAGACACAAGGAAGAAAAGTTGTTCTTTGTAATAAGCTATCTGTGCCTTGTACAGATATTCTGGGAGGTAGAAGTCAGCAAATTAAGTTTATGTGAAATTTAGCTTTTTTCCCAATTATCTTCTCTAACTTAATCTGCCAATCATGAATGTGTATGTGCCCTGTTAAATATGAATCAAATGCCCAAAAAGAGAACTTTCTCATTATTTCTTTCACCACAAAGTGGTACTTAAAGTTTGTTTCTTCCTATTCTAATTTCAATGTGTCCAGCCTTTCATCAGGGCAGAAAAAAAAAGGTTGAGAAACAAATGCTTGTGCTCTGAAATCTTTGTCATGTATAAGTTCAATAAACAGTTATTTTTCATAAAAGGTTACTTTTTTCCCTAACTCTGTATAACTTATTTGATTTTTATTTTATTTTCTGTGAAAAATCATTGTCTTGCATTCTGTCCCTAGGTTATTTTTTTGAATCATCATTCACCTTTCTCGATTTAGCAGGCCTGGAGCACCACTTCCCATCTCAGGGTGGTGCTAGAAAACCTGGTACATAATGCTGTGTTTTTTTATTCCTTTACCCTTAGCTAGTTCTCAGGAAATGAGATCATCAGTAACTAAACCACCCTCATGTAGATGCAATGCATGCTTAACATCATGCTGATAGATTAGAACTGTTTGTTAGTACCAGAGTTTTTCATACTATTTATTTTTTTCTAGAGAGTTATACTGGCTGACTCTAAAGATTTGGCACAATTCACTGAAATGAAGCATAATATTCTGCCTACTGGAATCCAAAGAGACCAAATTTGAATATTTTGCTATTTTCTGAAATTCTTTTGGCATAATACATGCACACAGGATTTATGGTTGTTTTGCACATAAACACAGACACATAACCAGGTGCACTGGATATTATGTTGCTCATGAGTATTTTGATTCTTTCTTTTGCTATTTTTTGTTTGTTTTTTTTAGAACAAAGCAGCAATTTTCCAGGCAATGGATTGCATTTGGCCGATTATACATTTATAGGATTCGTATTGCCAACACTTATATGCAAATCCTCATGCTGAATGTCATTCATTTAAATAAAGGTTCATTGACACGAAAAGGGTTGGCATGCCAAATAGCAGAGGTGATTTTTAATATTGTCATTTGTCATCTTCAGAAAGCCAGTTTATGCAGAACATCCTTTCTGCATTTGGCAGAATGGATAGTACTATATAGTACTACTGATATACTATATAGTTTCTCAGTGATAGATTAGATAGGACATCAAAATCCCCATTCCATTCACAGAAATATTGTTCTGTTCTCAGGAAGCCTGAGCATCCTGTCTCCTGTAATGGCTCACACAGAGCATTCTCCAGTATACCCCACAGATCAACGTGGGATAAGCTTGCCAGCCTACAGAGGTCTTAACAGAGTTGTAACCTTTAGATTTCTACTTTTAAAACCCATTTCTGAGTTTTATTCCCCTTCCAGTATCCACTCTGCCAGTTCTATGCCCTCACGGAGTCATTCTAACATTAGACAAAGTTATGGGGAATCTTGCGGATAGATCTGGGGAGAGTTAAGGTACTTTTCATATACTTTATTGCTATGAAAATTTTTTTATCCACAGTGAGTATACGTTAATCCACTAGGTCAGAACAGGTAAACACAATGTTGATGTACTTGTCATAAATAAACAATGGCAAATAATATATCAGCAACATCCTCCTTAATTTTGTCAGTGTCCTGAATTTGTGTCTGCTTCCAAAAGAGTATGAGGATGTATTTTTGCACACACAGAATATGAATCAGCAGAGCAGTTAAACATGTGCTCAAGCCTCATTGCATTTCAGCATGGTTGAATGCTTTGCTGAGTAGTACTGAGGGTGAGTACATGCTAAAATGTAAGCAAAAGCAGAATTGATTCTCACAGCATGTTCTGAATGTCACATTTCCAAATGGAAATTTGCAATGGAGAATGTGTAGTTGAGGTATGCAGCTCTTTTATTTTTTTGCTTTCTTTTTGTTTTTTCTTTTCTTTGAGAGAGTGAGAACAGAAAGGACATTCCTGGCCTGTTCAGCTCATGCCTCCTCTTCTGCTGTTGCTAGCAACCTTCTTGTGACACACATATGCATGAAGTGTGTGCAATCTCTACTCCTGAAATAACCATCACCCCCTCAATAGGGTGCAGGTGCTGACTGCAGCAGTTGTGCAGATGTGATACTGCTCTACAATGTAGAGAAATTAAAAGCAAGTTATAAACCTTTAGTGTTACATATGCCAAGTCTGTGCGTTACAAGTACCTTCCACAGAGACTGATTTTTCTGTAATCTGCTAAAGTGTGTGCAGTTCTGGATCGATTCACTACAACTTCATTCTCAGCATGTTGAAAATTCTGTGGTGGGCAGTTTAGCACTTATACATAACTGTGGGATTTTTAGCTAATTCTTTTAATTCCTTTTTACTTGCCCTCATTTCCTCCGTGTATTTCTCTTCCCTTTATCTTTCAGCATTGCATTGTCACCATATTGACCTACTAACAGTGCCCTTTCAAATGTCACCTTTTATTCAGGTGCTAAGTTGTTTTTTTAGTTAATTACTTCGAGTTTCCAAGCATCCTGGTCCTTTCCTGAAGCTTTCTATTTTAAGTCATGAGCAAAGTTTTTCTGAGAATATTGAAAATCTTTAGATTACCATCCATTGAATGATAATGAACAGAATATTTTACACATTTTTTTTGTGCCCAGTCTTTGAGTCACCTGTACAATGTCTTCTGAGAAATCCATTCTATTTCAAAAGTTCTTGTGGTAGAGCAGGAGTGAACCTAGTCATGTTTTCCTCCTCTCACTAGCGAGCTAGGAACTTGCACTATTGCATGTGGGCTGTCAATTAGCATTATCTCCATTTGTTTTAGATCGAGACAGGCGGTCTGTTTCAACAATGAACCTTTCGAAACATGTTGATCCAGTCATTAACAAGCGGCTCTCCTCCTCATCAGCAACATTACTAAATTCTCCAGACAGAGGTACAGTTTCAAAGAAAAAAACCCTCAAAGAGCAGCAAGAAAGAATGTTCTATACTGATGTATTACTTTGCACATAAAACGAGCTTCTGAAGTCGTTTTCTTTACTTCATCTAAGTGGTAGTGGAAAGACTTCAAATGTGACAAGTAAATGGTTGAACATTTTTTCCTGTGAGAACAAATAATTCGTGTTTTTTAAAACGAGATAACTTCCCTAAACCATCCTACTTTAGCAAACGATAAAAGTGGTGCTTCTGTCAGGTCTTTTAGTAAATGAGGTACAACTATTGAAAGAATACATCACTCCACAGTGCATGCAAACATGTGTGACCTTTTATTTGCATTAGACCATTCTGTCATTGTTTTGTTTTCCTTTCTTTTTTGGTAGTAGTTCTTCAATATCTAAGAACATATTGCATGAAGCTTTCAAGCAGTTACTTTATTAAAATTTTTGGTTATTTTATTACCATTTTTGGTTATTTTTATTGAAGACGTGTGGCTGTTTTTCATATTGTCTGTTTATTGACTTTTTGTGTCCAGTTACTTTTCAAAGATTGCTTCATTTCAGTGTACATTTTTGATGTTGACAAGTGTACAGAAGTGATAAACCATCAAGCTTTTAAAAATTAACATAGCTGAATTGCTGCCTCTGTTCTGAGGATTTATGAGATTGAAGCATTGAGCTTAAAAGTTTTATAAAAGAATCATGTGTAACTTGTGCAAAGAGCTTTACAGAAAAGTACTTGGTAGGGATTTTTTGTCCTCTATTGAGAATGAGTTCTGTTCCATTTCAATCCAGAAAAAATGCATGTTTTAAAAAACAATTTTTAAAAAGGAATTTTGGTTGTGTTGCAAAACTGTTTGGTTGATGTCATTGTTTGTGTGTGTTAACTAAGGGCAGAGTGAATGCTTGAACATGTGTATCTGATTGATTTGATGAGGCATATTCATCCTAGTGGGCTTGTAGAGTGTGGTAACTTGTGAAAAATACAGCATTACATTAGGAAATAATTTATTCCAAAACACCAACAATTTCTTCCTCTGAATATTGAAATCCAGTCAGTTTAAAATTTTTTGCCTTTTCAAGAGTGTGGGTTTTTTCAAATGGTTGCTGGTCTTTGCCAGGGGATGTTTTTTTGAGGAAGGATCTTGATGATGTGAGCTGGCAAACAGCAGCAGGCATTAAGTATGAAGGATAGTCTCTTATGGACTGTAACTCATTCCACTATAATTTCTGCTGTCCATTTCAAATTCAGGAGAAGTTAAACTGAGTATTAGGCATTCCAGTGGTGGTGAAACAGAAGGAATATGGAAGCAGTGACTATATGTCAAAATGTTGAGAAATTCTTTGCTTGGCATTTTCATTAAAAGAGCACAGAACTCTTCAGGAATCTCTTGTGACTTTCACAGACTCCAAGATAGAAAGTAAATCCAAATTCTATAAATGCTCTTCCTTGTGCAGAGTCATATACCTAAATCTAGTTGAGCTGTATGTCTGGAGAAGTGCCATTGGTCTCTGCAGTGACTTCAACCTGTTAAGGCAGGTTCTTAAAGGAAGGCAGTGACTCCCTGCTCCCCATTTCACCTTCCAGAGGGCACCCAATCACACTTTACCTGTAATACATGCTCCTACGTGCAAAACATCGAGCTGGAGATGAGGATGATAAGCTTACCTGCTAAGTGGATTATAACTGCCAACCAGAACTTGTCATTTGTTAAGCAGCACCTTTTTATCATTTGAAGGACAGTATTATTTTTTTGGCACAGCAAAAGACAAAAGTTTTCATTAACTAATTGCCTAAAAGATAGGTTAATTCATTTGCAATTTTAGGATTCTTATATAGCTCTCCATCACAGTTGCACAGTTGGGCAGCTAGAACAGGCTTCTCCTTATGCATTTATGTTAGTGTAGTCAGTGAGGAGTTGAAACTGTAGCAAAACATGAATACACACATTCAAGTGGAGAAAACTGCTGTTGACCAATACGTTTTGGTAATTGTGCTCTTTAGGGAGAGCTTAGCAAGGGGATAATACTTCAGATGAGGTGTGAGTTACACGCTTTTAGTTTTGCAAAACTTGTACCACAGTTGTTTCCCCCCCCACAGGGATTTTTCTTTCAAAGCAGATGATGGTCTCAATCACTGTATCACCTTTTTTTGCACCCTTTATAGAAGACATTCAAGGATTTGAGTATTATTTTGTTTTGAAAGAACAGTTTTCTCCCATCTACTCCTCACTGTACTTGTGGTTCTGTATAAGCAAACACTACATTTGTCAATGAGAGTCTCCTTTGTGGTGCTCATCAGCAGGCCTGTTAAATCCCTGCCTCCCATCTGTTCCTACAACTAATCAGATGCTGCTGTTTGCTTACTTGCAATTTATTCTGCTGCTGCTAAGACAACTTTCCAATATTCAGGTTGTATATTCTGAAGATAAATATAGATGATTGTAATCAATTCACTTTTGCCAGCTCCCTGTGACTTTATGTGTTTTCTAGTTACAAATTAGGTTATAAAGACCTTTAATCTCTTAAGAGTAATGTGCTGGTGGCTGTGGGTAGGGGTACTTGCTTATACCAGCAACCTTATTATGAATGTACTTCCCGTGTGGAAACAAGGAGCCATGAAGGCTGAGAGAGTTGGGGGTTTTCAGCCTGGAGAAGAGAAGGCTCCAGGAAGACTTTATAGCAGCCTTCCAGTACCCAAAAGCATCCTCTAAGAGAGCTGGAGAGGGACTTTTTACAAGGGTATGTAGTGATAGAACTAAGAGGTAATGGCTTCCAAATGAAAGAGGATAGGTTTAGATTAGCTATTTGGAGGAAAAATCTTCACTTTTAAGGATGGTGAAACAAGTTGGTGGAGACAGGTAAAACAGGTTGCCCAGAGAATTGTGGATTCCCTGTCCCTGGAAGTGTTCAAGACCAGGCCAGACAGGACTTCGAGCAACCTCGTCTAGTGGAAGATGTCCCTGCCCATGGCAGGGAGGTTGGAAATAGATGATCCTTAAGGTCACTTCCCACCCAAACCATTCTGTAATTCTGTGCAAGAGTGATAGCTTAACACAGCATGAGAACAAAAAATACTGCTTCCCCTTGCCTGTCAGATGATTTGAAAGACTAAATCTGCCAGAAAACCAGGGTGTATCTAAATGAACTCTAAGCTAAACCCATTATAGAGATTGAGTGACTTCACTCCAGGGTCCTGGCTAAAACTATTTTGACACCTCTGAACCGAACCTATTGCTTATATAGAGAGGAAAGTTTTTGTTGATCTCTCTTAGCTACTTGTGCTTATCAGCTACCTTTCTCCCAAACACTGCCTCAGTGCTTTAGTTGGATGTTGTGGACACATGATTGCTTCTAGTAGGTGCTGTGGATATGAACTCCTCTGTGTTAGGGGCAAAGAGAATTAAACCATACTAAGCTTTAGGGCAGGGCACATGAGATGGGTGAGACATGGCAAGTGAGCGTTCTCAATCATCACTCTCTTAGCTGTGTCCCTGTGAGACTACTGAACCTCCAGTGCCTCCTGTGTAAGGTGAGGGCTACGGCTGGCACACAGGGCCATGTTTGCATTGTGACATTTGCTTGTCAGCTGTTTGCAGCTCTATAGAAGAACTCCAAGAAATGGATGATATACATAGCACTGATTTACTGGCCTAAAATTTCATTGATTGGTTTCTGAAGTTTTATGATCTTTATGTTAAACTACAATAGAAGAGTTTCTCCAGACTCATCTGTACTGATAGGTGTGAGCCTCACCTAGTTAAGGCCACCAAAAAAAAAGTCTCTTGTCTTGCAGCAGTAGCTTTAAACAGTGATCATACTGAGCACGGTGCCTGGAGATGAAAGGAAGCAAAGACATTACCATTATTGTATCCAATTTAATGGCAGTTCTGTGATTTTTTTCTTTATTGTTAAATTGCAAGCTTAATGATAATGTGTGCGCTGTAATGGAGGTCTCTGTAGGGTATTTTGTGTGTCTGTATGATCTGTACTATTGCAGAATGGACCTATTAATCACAAAAAGCTCTGGCAGTAGTACATTGTGTCAAAGGACAGTTGGGCAGAGAGCCTGCTGTGTTTGAGAGTCCTGTATTTCTATAGTAATGCCCCTTATTGAGTTAGCAGAATGTAGGGGAGCCATTTGAGAAGTGCAAAACAGCACTGGGGGCAGATTAAGCAATTATATTTTCATAGGATGAGATTGAGATCAACCCCTCTTTTCATGGGGCTCAGCATGGAGTAGATTAAAGACACATTCAGAGTTTATGGCTGTTAAAAGTGATGGATCTCTACCTTTAAAAATGCAAATTAATGTCAAGTTTATTACAGCCAGTCACTTAAATGAGTGTTTTAGAGACTGAGCCTCATAAATTCAAGCTGCAGTTTTGTTGCTGCAAACTAAGCCCAATGAGTGCTGAGATGTAAGAAGACCTGATTTTGCTTGCAACATTATTGCTGTAGTGTAAGCTTACTATAATGAACTGCTTTGGGAACTAATTGAATATTTTGGTTTGTGATGCTCATTAAAATACAATTTGTTGCATTGAAATATCAAGGAAATATTTAATTCAATGCAGAAAATAATTTATAGGGCTCTTTTGGTTACTGCCTCACCATGATAAATGTTTATGTAGTATTTAAAAAAAATAAGTAAAGAAACTTTACAAGACAAAAGGAACATATTGATAAGCTCAATTTGCATTAGCAATATTGGTAAAAGCAAAGCAAGGGAGTGAGTGCAGCCAGGTCAACACATAGTATGTTCTTAAAACAGACTAATGATGCAAAAAGTTGACTTTTGTTTGCTGTTCTACATGGAAAATGATCATTATCAGGATATTTTGACAGAGAATTAATGATCAAATGTATTTACTGTATTCTCTGGCTTCCTGTATTACTGAGATAACTGTACCTGATGAGCTTGGTATCTCCAGTTCAGTAGATACAGTTCAGGAGCACTGTCCTTTTGCTTTGATAAAACCTCTTTGACACAATTCTCTGTAGAGTAGTAAGCAACCTGGTTTTGTAGCTAGGATGGCAGACTTTGGCAGATATTTTATATATCTTTTATATTATATATCTTACATGTAGAAAGAATTTGGGACACAAACATCTCTGCTGAAGTCTGTATTTAGGAGTGGCAACTATTCTCCTAGTAGGAAAGTTACCCTATGATTCCTAATATTGAATGTGGTGGATTTGCAAAATATCAGTATTAATTTGATAACAATTGGTCATAATGCCACAGGAAGTAACATAACTTAAATGTTCAGATATATGTGTTTCTATAGGAATTCTTCTGCTAAAATGGTGTGATAATAAAATGCAAAACACTAAACTATTGTATGCTTTTGATCTCTGAAGGGCAGTTTCAAGATTTTCATGGTACGCAATAGTGAGGAAATAGTACTAATACTCCTGCAGCATGTAATCATTTGTGAAGTGCTTGATCTAACATCTTGCTTGTATGGTGCACGTTCAGCTCGCCGTCTTCAGCTCAGTCCATGGGAGAGCAGCATCGTTAGCAGGCTCCTGACGCCCACTCACTCATTCCTGGCCCGAAGTAAAAGCACAGCTGCATTGTCTGGAGATGCAGGTAATCCTATAAGTACAGAGGCTTCATGTCTCAGACACTATTTTTCCAGGTTCCTTGCCGGATGTTGTAAAGTCATTGATCTAATTACGAGTGTATGTGGCATCCCAGAATGAGGTTGTGTCCATGATTAGTTTGCATGACAGCATGAAAGCTTGTTTGTACAGCTGTTTGCTATGCCTCTTTCTCCTACCACCTTTTTCTTAATTCCTTTTGCTTCTTCATTAGTGCAATAAATGAATACAAAACATGCAGGGCAACAACATCACGCTGTCCATGGCTGCTTAAGGAAATGCACATGTTGTAAAGAGCTGCTTGAGCACATCCACTGCTAAGGCTGAGCTTCTTGCTGCAAAGGAGTTTCACCCCCTACCAGGGCACTTCCCACAGGGAACAAGTTAGACTTGTACAAAGATAGGCCCCGGTTTCTGTGCATTTACTGCATGTGAAGTTTAAATGTGCAGGTTTAGTCAGGATGTAATAATTGTAAAGTTCTCTGCCAACCTCAGAACAGCTCCCTGATGTACTTACTGAGGGGAAAATTAATGAGCAGAAATGTGATGATATTGCTAGGTGGTAACTGAAAGCCCAGGCAAAACTGTATTCCAAAGACAACCAGGGCATACTTGCTTATCATGTGTTTTAGACAGGTGACAGCTGCCTCTTCTTTTATCATAGGATGTTGGGGACTTTACCATTGCAATCATATATTGCTGCACGTGCTGAATCTCTAAGTCTAGGCAGGTCTTTCTTGCCTGATGTGGACAGGATTTTAATTCTAATTAAAGAACATAGAAGGTAAGAAGGAATAGAGATCTGCTAAGATTACTTTTAAAGAAGCTTTCACTTAAGAACTCTTATAACTAATTAGGCTGCAGTACATTTCCACAGGGGTAGTGCTGTAGGAGCAAAAATATGGATGATATTCTGTAAATAGTGGGATTAACAAGTCCAAAATTCCTTTTCACTCTTCACAAACAATAGCTTGTAAAATTAATATTTAATGTCATCTACCAAGGGGGACATTGGAGATTCAGCTCTTTATTAGGGAATACTTGAGAAGGTAGTGTCTTAATTTTGTAAGTGGTTCCTTTACTTGAGCAAGTGTGAAGCTTTTCAAGGCTGATGTTGTTTATACTGCACAATAAACTCTAAACTGAGTAGACTATTGAGAAAGACTACAAATATCAGGAAAGACTGGTTTGTCAGTCAGCAGTCTAAGGCAATTCCCTGAAATGCCTTCCCTATGCTAACTAGATCTGTACCACCCAGAAGAATAATCCACCTGCTCATTGTTTTCCAGGTACTATTTTCTAGGAGCAATAACTGCAGCCCCCTCATGCAGGATGCTTCCTGGAGATTAATGATCAGGTGATGGCAATGGCTCACAGCTGTGCTCTGAGCACTCCACTCATCCCAGCCTGCCATTATTCCCTAGAAAATTACCCTGCCCTTTGGCTGTAAAGATAAATTACAATGCAAAAAAAATCCAAACCAAATTAAATATGGATTCATGTCCTTAAATTTTAAGTGAGCTATTAGGGACATCTCGCAAAAAAGTATGTCTGGATCTTTTTTTAAATGAATCTTCCCAAACCAAAATGTTTTTTAAATAGCTTTCAGAAAGCTCCTCTGAATAGATGTAATCCTGTTAGTATGTGAATCATTGGGAATGCTTCCTAAAACATTGTTTGGCAATATCGCAAATGAAAATGAACTGCTTGTCTTTTAATACTTGCGATGTCATCCTTGGCGGTAACTTCAGATAATCGGCACACAGAAAGGGAGTTGAATCTCAGAGCGGGAACCCCATGAATTAGAAGCTGTGTAAAACATACATTATGCCACTGCCTCCTATTTGGTTTAGATAACCTCAACCAAAATAAAAACACAAGCAAAAATCCCTGTTTTCTTGTTTTTAAGTCAGTCACAATACCTCATTAAACATAAATCCCTATAAACTATAAGGCCAGCATGAGTGCCATTGCTGTAACAGTTACATGAAACCCTCTTTATTCCTAATGTTAATCTCTCAGTGCAGGAGAATTTGTAGCATTAGTACTGTTAATTCTATGAGCTCTTCCTGTAACAGCAGCTGTACTGTTGTAAGACTGGAAGAATTAACTGTATGTGGAACTGCATTCTTTCAAGTGTGCTCAGAGAGGGACCTACAGGCAAGAAATATTGGCTTGTTTTTGCCCAGGAAACTGAGGATGTAAATTTCCTTTACTTGGGGGTGAAAAAAACCCCAAAAAAACAATAAGGAAGATACAAGAAGCCTTATTTTTTCTTCACGTAAGATGCTGGATAATGATTATGCTAAAACTCTATTAAATGGCCAGGAGAGACAAACAGGAGCAGATAAATAAAACCCTGCAGTAATAACATAGTTTTCCCCAACCCTTTCCTTCAATTAAATCAAGAGAAAATCCAAGAACACTTTGCTGCAAGAAGTTTCCTGTGATATGTTTTACAGTGTTACAATTATCTTTGAAGATATACTCAGAATACTGTATATCTGATACCTGCTATTGTCAGGAGATCTTTTGGTAATAGTCTTTTTCCTTGTGCAAACCAATAAAAACTGCCATCCTGGTTGCTCACATACTAATTTCCAAGTTGATTTGTTGTTGTCAGCCTGCTTTTTTTAATGTGTAAAATAGTTTGCTGTTGAGAATGTATTTGAGTCAATTGTTACTCTAGCATTATCAAGAAATATGATGGGCTAAAATATTCCTAAAAAGGATTTTTAGAAACACATCACTTGCTAAAATTTGTAGACAGCAATTTCATTGATTTCCAAGATGAAACTGTTTTGTATTGTTAATGTGTTTTGATCTTTGTGTGGATGTCTCCCTTAATTTTTCTTCACTTCCAATGCAATTAATAGGCATTCTGATTTTAGCTTCTTTTCTACTCTGAATGTAATTGAAACTCGTTTCAATGCATTTACTGAACTACTCAGTCAACCAGCGATTGTTTCCACTACTTTTTCAGAACCACCAGTTGTATTAAAATTTAACAGGAAAACATTGTTTCTGTCTACTACCCAGCCTTGTGGCATACTTCTTAACTTTTTTAAGGAAATTATTACTTTACAAATGGAAAAATGCATGAGCACTTACTGAAATGGTATCTTACTGCATGCGTGGCCAAGCTAATGTATCAAATGATGGTTCTGATTTGAGAATTACTCATTTCTCTCTGTATTAATATCTTCTCTCTTTTCTGTCTTTCTCGGTCGTTTCTGTTCCTGCTGGCTTTCCTCTGTCAATTCTCCAATGCTACTCTGTAATTAAAACTAATAAATAACAAAACCAACCCAACACCGTAGTTATCCCCGTTTGTCCCCGTTCAGCATCTTGCAGCCCCATCAGTCCTCTGTCCTACAAGAGCATGAACTGTAGGAACTCAGGAGAACGAGCAAAACTTTACGCTTCTACTGATGCCGTTGGACGTAGGAGAACAACACACCTTGCAGGGGTAAGTCTGCCAACATGAGCTTAGTGTCTCATGCCATGGCCACCTGATTTTATTAGGACTGGAATAGCAGCAGGGATGCCTACTCCCCTCACCGCTGTCCCCATGCCCTCCAGTTTGTGTCATAGTTGGCTGGATTTTAAATGAATTGTACTATGTTATGTGGTGACACAGCCTGATTATGCACCAGAGAATCCCTGTGGAAAAACACCAGTGCTTTCTAAACACCCATGATTTGCAGAGTAGATGCCTTAGCTTCTCATGAGGCACAGAGGCAGTCACAGTGAGTGTGCTCTGTTCTCATGTGGATTCTTGGCTACATTTTAAGGCCCAAGCTGGTGCTGCAGCTTTCCCTTCAGTGGAGAGAGAACCTGCTTTACCCAGCAACCTATTTTCACCAAGCCCGCAGAATTTCCTATTATCTGAGGCCTCTAAAAATTCATCTGAGCCTCTAGAATAAGGAGTGGGGAATGTACGCACTCACACATCTCTATACACAAGCACACAGAGCACTATCATTTCATCTGTACTTTCTTAGGAGACCAGGCTAGTAAACTTTTCCTCATTGAGAAAGAAGAGGTTGATTCAGGAGGTTGGTTTGTAAACAAGGCTTTCCATGCGTCACTTGTTCATTCTGAATTATTTAGTAGTGGCACTGTGACTAATCTGAGCTTTTTGGGAAAATCGTAACAGTGTGATACAAGTGGAACAAATTCATGTTGACTGTGCTCCAGACCAATGAGATGCAGTCAGATACAGTTCAGATGTCATTCACTGAACCCAAGCAGTTATATTTTGACTTGTACTCTACAACCTGAGTTTGTTTAGAGTGTGATAAGGGTTAGAGTAATCTCTGCAAATGATTGTGTAAGAGGTTGCCTGCATTTTAGTTTGGCCTGATGGGCAAAAGGTCAAGAGACAGTGCTGCTATTGACATCCTTGTTGGAAGCAGTGTTAATCAAAGTGGCATTAATCATAGCCAGTACTTATTCTTTCAGGCAGATGATAGTATAGTGAAGTTTAAGTTCAGGTATTGCATTGGGATGTATCTGTAGAGAAATTTCACAGCTTGCGCATAGTGCAATTGCTGTCTCCAGGGCTATTGGTTTAATACCTCTTCCTCTTGAGTCTTTCTCATTGCAAATGTTTTAGGTTTTGGGTTGGGTTTTTGGGTTTTTTTCTGTATTAGCAAAAGATTGTTACTTTTTGGTGGAGGAGATGATGTAAAAATGTTAATATAAAATGAGTGAGTTAAGAGTTGTTTTCAGTAGCCTGTATGGTGTGGAGAATCTTTTATTCTTCTGTGAATTTCGGTAGGGATTCAGCTTTTTTACTTGATTGATATTTAAAAAAATTTTCTCATGCTCTGCTTTCAGTACAAATAAAATAGATCCAATAGAGTCATTGCTAGCAAGCCAAAATTCTTGTTCATTGTAATGCATTTATTCTGGTTCCATATGCTTTGATAACTCAGCACATCATGTGCTCATGAAGTTGTTTTCAGCCTTTTTTCCCAGTTGTTAACCTGGGTTTCAGTTCAGGGGATGAGCATTGCAGAGCTCTCAGGTAGTGAGGCTCTAAAGCATCGTGGTACACCTTCTGCAGGGGTTACCTCTAAGTTCCAGCTAAGGTGGTGAGTAGCAGTCTCTGCATCATGTTGGCTGAGTGGCAGCTCAGCATACTCTCCAGTATTCCGATTCTTCAACGCCCAGAGTTTAAGCTCATTATTCTAAAACCATAAAGTTTTTCATTTATACTTAAATAGGGGAAATACATAGATGCCCAAGTTCTGGTATATTCCTTTAAAGGAGCAGTTCGGTTAATACAGATGAGGGCTATAGCAGAAATGTTTCTCAACTTAGGATTTTTTTTTTTAAAATAAAGAAGGAAAAAAGAAATCGCTACCATGTATAAGAACTAATGGCAAAAATATGTGCTGTGAAATCATCAAAGAAAAAAGAATAGGGTAACTGTTGTACCACATTTCATATCTTTGAGGACATCTGTGGTGCTCACATGTAAGCATGAACACAAAAAGCTTGTGCTATATAGGAAGACTGTGACTAAGTATGAGCTGAGGGCAGAGGGAGTTTGTTTTGCTCTTTCTTCAAATGAAATCCTGGGTTTATGGGAAGTAGTGGAAGGTGCTCTGTGGCAATCAGCAAAGATCAAATTATAAAACGTAATTTTTTGCCTGTGTAAAAATAAGCTTCTCCCAATTAGCCCATCACATCTTAGGACAGCAGAGAAGGATTAAGAAGGATTTTTGTTGTCAAATGCATTATTTACTGACAAAGATGGTGTCAGGTTACAGGAGCTATATTAATGAACTTGTTAAACAAGCTGTAGAAACTACTGACTCAGCACTGCTTTTTATCAGCCCTCAACTCCTCATTCTTAACTGAACTTGCTTTGCTTTCTTTAACTGTGTGAACTCTGGCTTGACTTTGTCTTTTTGTTTGCTGAGCTATAGACTGACAAAAAAGAAAAGGAGAGAGACTATTTGTCATCCAGCTTCTCGGCCAACTTTAAAGGAGGTCATTTTACTTCCAACCCCAAAGCTAGATCAGCAGCTCCCTCTCCAGTTTGGTAAGTCAAGTACACGAATAGCTGGAGATGTGCTATAGGCAGCTCTGATTGTTGTGTTAATTAAATGTGAAACAGCACAAGCTTATTTGGTGATGTAGATGTTTTCTCTGTGCAACAAAGGAAAGACAGTCCTACTTTTAAAAAAATATTGCTGCTGCTCTGAGGAAGGGGAAGTGGGAAGTGTGGTTTCTTCCCTCCTGGCTTGGCTCAGTGCTCACAGACCTGGGAAGTTGCATAGAGAGGCCTTTTACATGAAACCAAATCAGTTGTGTCAGCAGTCCTGCCTGTTAGAGAAACAGAGAGGTGGTTTTATTTTTAGCTACTGTGGTTGTAGAAGTGATGTGTAGGTGGAAACCAACATTGTCACTCTTTGATTATACAGGCGTGCGTCAAAGTCTTTGCCTTTTTTGCCTGGCACACCCAAGCAGATAACTTCCCCACCTGGTTCCTCCAAAATTTCCTCTGCTCAGACACGTCCTCCTTCTCCTGGCAACATCCGGCCAACAAAAAAAGAGGCCAAGCCAGAAAGCGAGAAGAAAAAAACAGAAAAGGAGGCTGAAAAGGCCAAAGAGGAGAGGACAGAAGAGAGTAAAGGAACTTCAGCAGGTGCTGAAGAATCTGCAAGTCAGGAACAGCTTGCTGTCCAGGCAGAGCCCACTCAAGGTGAGAAGAGATCCTTCTTTGAGTTAAGCAATGTGTTAGAGTCTCTTATGCTCTTTCCTCCCTTTCTCTAAAATGATGTAGCTTTCATCCATTTTCTGTCAAATGTGAATCTAAATTCTTCAGAACACTCCTGCACATATAAGTTAGGAAGAAATTGTAAACAAGTTGAAACCCTCCTGCTTCTAAGTCAAAACAACATGCAGAGCTACCTCACAGAGTGTGGCTTCACAGGCCTCTTCTCTGCCCTTTTGGACTGGCATTTTGTCCCCCATATCATAACACACCTTCTTTACAAACTGTTGAAGTTGAACAATAATGATCTGAATACTGATGGTGCAGGAAGCCACCACATAAGATAGTGTGAGCAATGGGAATGACCAGCTCTGCTAGACACTGCTGTGCTGCTAACACTGTTAACTTATCTATACTATTGCAGAAGGACCGTATCATGGGAGAGGTTAGCAGAATAAAGTGGAATGCAAAGAACCAAGGAGAAGAGTAAAGAGGAATAGGCAGAATTTTTCAGGGGAAATAAGATATTAAAAAAATAATTACCAAATAAACAAACATCCCACAGCAAACTCCACCAACCCTGAAAAGCAGCAGGGCAGAAAAGGATGTACACAAAAATTAAAATAATTATCATAAAGTGTAGAAAGGGCAAAAGTCAGTCTGAAAATGAACAAATGTAGGTTTGTTTTGGCAGACATTTTAGTCTGTTGTAAATATGGCATAACCTGTCCTTGCAGATGGGATAGAAAGTCCACTGGGATACACAAGTTGGGTCACTTAGGATTCTGAGCTTAAAATTTGTCCAATCCCCTGTGATTGTCCTTCAGACAACAGTTGTAAGCATTAGGAATCCTACATTTAATTGTAACAGGTGTAGTTGGGTCTTGCTCTGAGAGACAATTTCATGTGAATTGATTTCTTATATTCTAATTAGTTCTGTTACAGTAGTTCCTTTCTGAAACCCAGGTTCTACCACACAAGGTGCAACCCCACAAAAAACTAGAGATTTACAATAATAATTGAATATATCTGTTTGCCATGGGCATGTGAAGTAGATATAATTACCATTTTACTGCTCTTCTGATAATCTTTTGGCTGCTTCCTTTAAAGGAGGAAACTTCCTTTTAAAACTACTTCAGGGATGCCACTGGGATAACTTTGCAAGTGTTTACACGTTGTAGTTCCTCAGTACAAGGTGCAGACCAGAGAAACATCATCATGCTTGTTTGACAGTTTAGTTCAGGAGGAAGAGACTCTACTTCTTTGTTGAGTCAGTCAATATTTGAATTTGTCACAAGATCTCTTAATATTGAAACAGATTATGTGTGATAAAGATAGTCAAAAGTGAAGTAGTTTGCTTTCACAGCAAAGAATACAAAAAAGGAGGTTGTAGCCAGATAGGGGTTGATCTCTTCTCCCAGGCAACCACCAACAGGACAAGGGGGCACAGGCTTAAGCTCTGCCAGGGAAGGTTTGGGTTAGATATTAGGATGAAGCTCTTTACAGAGAGAGTAATCAGGCATTGGAATGGGCTGCCCAGAGAGGTGGTGGATTCTCCCTTCCTGGAGATTTTTAAGATGAGACTGGATGTGGCACTTAGTGCCATGGTCTAGTAATCACAGTGGTGTTGGATCAAGGGTCGGACTTGATAATCTAGGAGGTCTCTTCCAACCCTGCTGATTCTATGAATACAAAGTGGAGATGAGTGAAAGAAAAGGATAATGGAGCAAAAGAAAAGGATAATATAGTAAAAGTGGCGAGCAGCACTCTAAATTGAATGTCTTTTCCCAAAGCCAGGGATGGTGGTGGTTGCGACTAAAGAAGGAAACCTCAGGCGAAGCATTTTACATGTGAGGTTAGAGGACAGGCTTTGTACAGCAGATGGAAGGCCCAGCTGCCAAAACTTAGTCACTGGTTGAATTCAAGAATCTAGAGAGGTGCAAGTATGGCATTTGGGGCTAGAGGAAAGTTGCTGATTCTCCCAGGACTACATTGCATTGAACATAGCCAATTTCTTACAGTTCACAGCACTGGCCTTTAACTGGTCTGGCTCAGCTACCTGCTGGCTGTGTAGTCACAGGAGCCAGGAGGTCAGCAGGGAGCGACTGCCAGTGAGGACGTTCAAGCTTTTGCAGGCAAGTCCCACACAACTTTACTAACATCAGTGAAGTTTTAAAGGTCTTTTGGGTGTTACCTTTTGTGACAGCAGGGCAGGTGTGCATTAAACAAGCTGCTTGCTATGCTGCCAACTTCAATGCCTTAGGCAAGAAGTGAGCCCCAAGCAGCACAAGCTGTGCTCCCTTCAAAGCAATGCCCCTGCCTTGGCCCATGTTAGTAAACTAAAAAGGGCTGAGCTGCAGGAACTCTGTCATTTGTACTGTTTAACAAGTGCAAAGGCTCTCTGGAATGTTTCTGATCCAGGCAGTAATTGCAGCCTCTCATTTTCTTACCTTCTGTCCCCAAGGCTACAAAGAGCATGGCTCTAAAGGGCTCCCAAGATTTAGTGTGATCGAATTACTTACCTTTTTATATTTGAATATCCCAGAATATTTGTAGTTCCCAGCTACATCTTGGAGGTTAGCCGAAGTCCAGACTGTTCTCTGGGATTGGAATGAATACCTGTTTTGGTAATGAGAGAATAGTGCTCAATCACTCTAGTGCTGAACTATGCCAGCTCACCTCAGGACTAGAGAACAGGCCCTGGCACTCTTTAAATTACTGGCGCAGTACTTTAAAATTTAAACTACGTTTGAATTCAAGTGAAAGCCCTGAAGCAGTTGTAGAAAGACCTGCATAGTTTTTAGTCAATAGTAAAGGAGAGCAAAGAAATCAGCAGATGTGAATTCAGCACAGAAAGTGGCGGAAGTTATGACAAGGTATAGGAGCGGGGGAATCAGGGAGGAAACTCCTCTTTGGAAGTTGTTAGTGAGGTGAGGAAACTCCTGTCACATCCCAGTGACAGTTAAATATGTAGATTTAAAAACATCTCCTGACTGTTCTTATGACTTACTTTACATACATATTCCTAGGATCAGAATCTGATCCACTCACAGTTCAAAGTCTTCCCTATCCATGTTTGTCTGCATTACCAGGTGTGATTATACTGGGAATGCTTCCTTCAGTTAGTTTCTGTGTTGGTAATGGTCCCTCGTGTCTAGAGAAAAGGTGTGGTTAAGGCACTCTGTACCTGTGCTAGAGAATACCAGGCAAACCTACAGAAACGTGAACTAGTCTTTTACTTGAGAAAACCTGTAACATCTCTGCTAAGACAAAGCTGGCCCTGGATAAAGAATTGATGTGAAGACACTACTAAGATTTGAACACAAGCCATCATTCACCAATAGCAGTTAAATTTGCTAAGAAGCTGTGTTCTGATCCCCCAAGTTGCCTCAGGTTGAAGCAGCTGCAAAACTGATGATAGCTGGTGTCCTACCCTTAGTCCAGATCACTTCAGACTGCTGATGTTTGGGATCACTGAGTCGCCACAAGTGACTGTCCTATTACCAAAAAGTCTGGCTCTGCTCTTCAGATGTAGGCTCTCAGAAGAAAATATAGTTTCACAGTGTTTCATTTCTGCTCTCCAAATAGAATTGGGCTTAAGAAATGTGATGGTAGAGACTTGCTGAGTCAGTGTAACTCCTTCTGAGCAGCTGTTCTTCTGACAGAAAAGTTGACTTACCCTTTCAGCTGCAGTTGGTTTCATATAGCCTGCAAAAGCAAACTTCCCTTAAGGTATATGAACCTCTGTATCTCAAAATGTCTTCCTCCTCTAGATCATTTATAAAACCACATAATCTTGAAAATATTTTATAGTGTATTTGAAAATGCTTTCCGTTCCTTTTGAGAGAGTGACGTCCTGGCTACTGGGTCTGTATAAACTAGTTTTTTTTCCCATCTGTTTCAGCAGCCAGCCCATCCCTACCTCCTGCTCCACCAGCTCTTTCTGCAACCCCAGCAACCCCCAAGACCTCTGCAGGTACAACTGACCCTGAAGAAGCAACAAGGCTGCTGACTGAGAAGAGGCGCCTTGCCCGTGAGCAGCGGGAACGGGAGGAGCAAGAAAGGAGAGAGAGAGAAGAGCTTGAAAGGTAATTCTAGACCTCTCCAGTGGACAAGATACATTTTTAGCAGCCTCTTGTGTATATTCTCCTGTTATATTGTGATATATGAAGCCCAGTGTTGAAGTTCAGGAGGCACAGGTTCTTCCCCAAAAAACAAATTTTCCTGTTGGATTTTTTAGTTGGAGCAGATCTCTAAGGTTAAAACTTACTCCAAGTAGTGCTTTAAAATAGGATAGGAGGAGAGAGCAGGTCCCTGCTGTCATAATTCATTGCTTCATCAGAGATTAACAAAGCTATACTTGTTTGTTCCAGCTAGAGAACTCTGCATGTCTGTTTTCAACTTTGTGATTGGCACAATGTCTCTTCCTTTAAATTGTAAGATGTCTACCACAGGTAGTGTTTCAGATGTCCAACTGTTGTGACTTAAACCTCTCAGTTTTCTCATGTAAAGACACCACCCCGATCCCCAGCAGTTTTGGAGGGTAATTGATGTTGCATCTCACTTTCTGCTCGCAAATGAGTAGCCCATGACTGTGGTAACAGCACGAGTCAAGTGCCTTTTTAGAGGGACGCCTTGCCTCTGGAATTTGTTGGGCTTCTTTAACAACTTTGCTCATAGGAACAAGGCAGAGCCAGTTGAAATAACCTGACTTTCCAAAAGGCTCACAGTATTGACCCTCTCCAAAAGAGTTTTAAAGAAAAACAGCTGCTGTGGCATAAAAGCAGTATGGTTTAGTAAGAGTGAAATATCAAAAATAAAGAGTAAAGAATAATCAGCTTTTACAGTGAGAGGAGTTTCCAGTGTCTGTGCAGTGCCTTCATAAAGGATCTTGAAAGGAGTTGAGGCCAGTTAGATAATGCTGTTGTGAGTGAATATAATGAATCTTCAGTGAGGTAAGGCAGCTGGGAAGAGGTTCTGACATATATTGCTGAGATACAGTTGAATTGCTGTGCTGCGAAGTATAAGGGAATGTGCAAACTAAGGGAATAATCCTAACTTAACTCCTGTGGTAGTCTCTGGGCGAATTATTTCTGAGGGAAGAGAGCTTGTTGGGTTCAGTATATGAAAGTATCAGGTGAGTCATGGTTGACAAAGTAAAGGAACTGTTACAAGTTACTAGAAAATGAGAACAAAATGAAAATGTCATTCTGAACTATTCAAGATGAATCTGCAGTTTTATATTTTTTGAGATAGTAAAATCAGTAAAACTAGGAAAATAAGTGCAGACAGACATCAAGGAAGGTCACAAGTGCAAAACATCTCCCATATGAAACTTACTAAACAGATGACGATTCTGCAGCTGAGAAGGCCATCTGCCCTCTGCTTCTGAGTGGAGATATGATAGGCTAAAAAGTCATAAATAATTTGGGTAACATCAAAGGTGACAGGGAAAAGTTACTCATTCCCATAATACAAGGATGAAAGGCCATTAGTGATGTTAGGAGGTAACCTTCAAAAATCAGCAGAATTAGATACCTTTTTTTAATTAAGAAATCATTGCCATGAGATGAGTGCCAAAAATACATACTGTTTGAAAATATGATTATATGAAATTGCAGAAAGAAGTGTTTAGCAGAATGCTGTAGTCAATGATACTATTTCTGATTCAGCAAGTATGCGAGTCATAGATCAGGCAGAAATACACTGGAGATGTATTGGTATTGCCTTGCAAGGTTTTTTATTTTCCATAGGACTTCTTGTTTGGTCTCTATAGGAAGAGACAGACAGAAACAGACAACTGGGGAACGAGACAGCAGTGCACCCTTTATCCAGTTCTGCAGGGTTGGATCAGGAATCTGGCGGTTTGGGTTTTCCCCCTCTTTTTATTACTTCTTTTTCTTATGCTTATTTCATGATTGCAGACAAAAGAAGGAGGAGCTGTCACAGAGGATAGCTGAAGAAAGAGCTCGCCGAGAAGAGGAAGAAGCTCGAAGACAAGAAGAAGAGAAAAAAAGGAAGGATGAAGAGGAGGAGCGGGAAAAGGAAGAACGGCTGCGCCGCCAGGCAGAAGACAGAGAACAGAAGGCGAAAGAAGAGATGGAGCGCATTCAGAAACAAGTATGGTGCTCTTTTGGAATTTCTGTGCCAGTCTGATTGGCAGCAAAGTGGGTGAAGCAGCAACTCTTAATGCAGCACCTCTTACACACCACCTAGATTAGAGCAAAATCTAAACTTTAAATGCTATTTATAAAGTGAATAGTGTTGGGGCGAAGTTCATTCCATAGAGCAGTTCGAAGAGTAAGGATATTTCTACTCCACAAAAACATGTGGTAGGGAATGGAGTTTTGTTTTGGTTTATTCCTCTCCCCTTAGATTGTATTTAGAACAAATCTTTTCCTATTCCTGATAAATCATGATGGAAAAAAAAATAGAATTGTATTGAGGAATTTTGATGAATGGTGTTATACCAGAGAATGCTTTGTCCCAACACTTACAGAAAGTCTAGATACAAAGAGTTCACTGTGTTAACACACATAGCACTGCTGAGTTCTAATGCTGTGTCAAATATTGCTTGTGTGGGGCTAGTGGGAAAGGGTAGGTTTTGATCACTTTAATCAAACCAAGGAGACCTTTACCTTGTGCAGTTCTCCTGAAATTAGAGCAGCTACTCAAAAATACGTAAGAGTAAATAAATAAAAATCAAGTTTTCAAGTGCTTTCATTTTTGATGGGCATAATGTTGGTTTCCTGACTTCAGGAGAGGCTGTGGTAAGCATTCTGGTCGGATTCTTCTCTTCTTGCATGTGCTCTTACTTCGTTCATGTGCTTTATTGCTCCAACGTCCAGTACTTCAATCTGCCTCATACACATGAGATTTTCTTCTGGTCTATAAATGTATGCTTCTGATAATAAATGTTTAAATGATTGTGTTAATGAATATGACTTAGAAATTGCATTCTTCTTTTTCAGATGATGCGTGCCACTTCCTTTGCAATGCTAAACTGAGGTTTAGCTCAGTTTAGCACTCAGGGATAGTGCATGGCCAAGGCTTCTTTGGATGTTATATCTGTAACAAATGATCTGTTGTAATAGTTCCAGCATACAACACTGTCACTGTCAGGGAGCAAGGCCTCTCTACAGTATATTTCAGACAAGTTTTGCTTTTCATTAAAAAAACAGGAATGGAAGGTTCTTGCAAATGTACCTGTTGGTCCTTGGTCTTGTTTAAACAATTACTCTGTTGGCCAAACAAAACATTCTACTGCTTTTGTTTTACTCTCAAAAACCACTCAAAACGCGAGTCTCTTTAATACTTTCCTGGCTGCTCTTTTAATGCTGAGGACTAGGAAATTTATTTCTTATTTGTCATCTGGTGTGCTACAGAACAGGCACAGAACCAAATATATTCCCTGTTGTTGAGTTACATTCTCTTAATGCTATGCAAAACATGGAGATTAATCAAGAAATGTGCAATTCAGTCTGAAAAGATTTTTCATGACATGTAAACCCCAAAAGTGTGGTTTTAGGGTGTTGTAGGTATGCACAGTTAAGCAGACAGTGTAAGACTGTCCTTAAATAGTAAATTATTCCTCATTTTTTTCTTTTACCATCAACTTAGAAAGAAGAGGAAGCTCGCCTACGGGAAGAGGCAGAGCGGATTCGATTAGAACGTGAAAAGCATTTCCAAAGAGAAGAGCAAGAGCGCTTGGAAAGGAAAAAGGTAAGTCAGTACATGCAGAGAGACTGTAATTGGTTTTGCCTTAGCAGTTTGCTTCCACCTCAGCAGTAGAAAGTTATCCATGACATAAATGGGCTCTCGGAAAGGCTGCAGTCCTCACTGGCCTGATGTGACAGTGAAGGGATTATTGCCAACATTAATAAATAATTCAGCTTTTTGCAATAAACAGGTACAGCTGATAAATGTCAAGCAGTTGTTGTTTGGGAGAGATATATTCAAATTAATGCCAGCAAATATTATTTTACCCCTTTACATTTTATTGTAGAGGCTTGAGGAGATCATGAAGAGAACTAGGCGTGTAGAAGCTGTAGATAAGGTCAGTGCTGCTACTTAACACATAAATATTGAGCACATTTCACTTTGTTTCCCTAGAGCCATTTTTAATTTACACAACTGTGCTTCCTTTGTAGAAACCCAATGACCAGCAAAATGGACATATATCAAAGGCAAATATCACTGGAGAAGCAGGTATTGTGTTTAACTGTGCCTTGAGCTTAACAGGTGAATAAATGCCTACTAAGCACAGTGATTTGAGATATGGTTCTGAAGCTTGACACACTAATTGTAGTAAAGAAAACCATGAGAGGAGTATAACTGAAGTCTTAGCAGACATTATTTATTTAGCCTCTCTGTATGGGTAGTTTGCCATTACTAAATGAGTCCAGTGTTTTAGCAACTTTGTCACATTGATGTTTAAGAAGGAGAAGTTGTTCAATGAGTTTAATTATTTATAAAGTGAAAAGAAACAAATTATTTTTTTATTTGATCACAAAAGAAGCTGATTCTACAGTTTCTTTTTTATATTATTTCAGATGTGGTTGTTGCAAATTTGATCCATTTTCTTAAAAGATTATTTCTTCTCAGTCATCAAAACAAACTGTTCATTATTCTAAACATCTCCCTGTGATTTCTTTCTTCCACACCTCCTGCCCTATTCTCTTGGTCTTTATTTCTTTTTTTGACAAAATTGAACTACTTACAAAAGCTTAGTCTCTTTGTCACACCCACACTCTTAGTCTTTTCTTCTATTCCATTCCCTCTCTTTTTTTATTTCATTTTAGGCAAACTTGTATATAAGACTTTAATACTTATAATAAAGGAAGAAGAATAAACTGTAGCTTATATTCAACAATCACCAAGTGTCAATTAGCACTATTTAAAGATACTGAAGTCAAGCTATCAAATGGCTTGTTCCACTGTAGCATAACATTAAATTACATTAATCTTTTTCTCCTTTGTATTTGAGTTGAGCCACAGGGAAGACAGAAGCATTGGCTAATGGATGACTTTTGTCTTGATGTTTAAAGTGAACACTATAATTAGCACTGTTAGGAAACCTTTTGACACCGATTTCATTACATGTGCTTAGAAGTTATTTGTTTACATATTATCTTGGGGGAAAAAGTTTGTGAGCTACCAATACAGAACACATCTGGGATGCCATCTTTGTCTGCAGGCACTGTAGAAGGTTCTATAAACCATTTAAATAGTTCCTGAAACTATGTATGGCTCTATAACCTTTGGGTAGTGCTTTGCCTCTAGAGATGGCAGACAAGTAGTCAGTTTCCTAAGGCAGAGGAGACTTTGGATCTTTATTTTCCCAGGCTCAAGGGAAGGCTGGAATCCTTGAGTTACTGAATAAACAGAAAACTCTTTTGCTACTTAAAAAGTACCAGCATAATATTCTATCAGATATCAGCCTATTCTGACCACTGGCATATGTGTTGGAATTGTGCATATCACTGTAAAACGTTTACTCTTGTTCAGAGTGCTATAGCTCTGAAATCTCTGATGAGTACTTTGGACCTGAAACAGGGCTTATGTGCCCACAACCTCGACAAAGGAAGTGGGCGCGTGGGGAAGAGTGAGTGGGAGTGGTGTAGGAACTCCATTTTTTTTTTTTAAACTGTAGCTTTCCTTGGTTGTGCTGGCTTTTTTAGAAATTTTTTTACCCTAATCTGCAGGTAGATGATGGTACTTGGATTTCTAAAAATATGTTTTCTCTCTCCGGTGACAGCCAGTCCTGCATCTCCCTTGGAACCTGCAGCAGGTCCTCAGCTTCAGCATGCAACAGACTCTCCGCACAATGGGACACCCACTGCCTGCACACGTGTGATTGTTTCACACCAACCCCCCATCAACGTGGACAGGTAAGAACTGACAAATATCAGGGGTGGGGGGTGCCTAGAGGATAAGGGTTACTAGAGTAGGAAATTATATTCAGGTCCATATGTTCAGTAACTAAATAAGAGACAGCTGTTCAATCCAACTTGTTTCCTGTTTTTTACTTTGTCCTGTTTTCAGAAAAGAACTCTATCATCTTTCCCTTAGCAATGACCCAGTTTTGCTAGCTGATAGAGAAGAATTCTAAGAAAATACAGCATGTTCTTTGCAGTGTTTGGAACAATGTGTTCATATTGTGCCAGCAATGATTACATCGATTGAATCTTAATGGAAAGGGCAAATTTTTTGTGTTTCTTTCTATGAATTAGGCTTCATAAAACCCATTCTGGACTTTTTTTTTTAATTGGAATAATGAACACTGTGCCTTCAGTCTAGAAGTTTTGATTTCTGAACTGCTTGAAGCATTAGCAAGTTTTGTGGTAGATATGTCCCTCATGTGAGATATGGAACTAGTTGCTTTGGTTATGCATTTTAAGAAAAACAGCTTTGTTCTCTATAAGGAGAACTTGAGGAGGCAGATACTTAACATTGGGATCTCTCTGTAGCCATGAAGCAAGTCACTCAGACTTTGAGAAATTGTTGAAACCTCAGTGTTGAACCAAGTGACATCTGTTACATAAGCATGAGCTGTCAGTTATCTTAATTTTAGTAATGCAGAAAGCCAAGTAATCCCGTAGCCCTTTCATGTTTTATGCAGGTAGTGCCAGAATATGCATGGAAAAACTTGAATGTGGGAAGCCATTGTGCAGTCTGCAATGGACAGTGTGCTTCAGGGTGTGATTGGCACTAATTGAAGGAGGAATTTGCCCTCTCTCGATCCCTCCATATGCCTGGGGGATCTTAGCCTGCTGTCATGCTGACAAGGATGCTCCTGCTGAGAGAAGTTCTGTCAGTGACACTGAGCACTGAGCTGCATTGGATGAGATGTACAGAGCTGCCTCATAATTGTCTTGGGCAGTTATTAAATGTTAATCTCTCCCAGCCTTACATGCACCTTGATGTTTGAAATATAAAATGTGCCACGCTAATGAGTGCTGTCCTGTAGCATTATAAACTGTGTGGAAGGAACCTCAGAATGCCCATAGTGAAGAATTGAATAAATGAGATTGAAGAACAAAAGTAGGAAGTGCATGTAAGGCTGTGGAAGGGAAAACTGGCATGCCAGGCTGGGATGTGGAGGGACTCTCTGCTTCAGAGGCACAGCTGCAGTGACTGGGAAGGCAAAGCCTGAAGCACTTGGTAGTCTCCCAGAGATTTTACCACCTGGTAAAAGTCACAGGTGCCAACACCACTGCTGCATCTTGTGTGCTGTGGTTGTCTGGCATCCAGATACACCTGACACAGAAGCACACACGAGTGGTGTATGAGCACCTCACTCCAGCCCCAAGCAAGATTTGGCTTTTGTCTGAAAAATACTTCATCATGTGTTAAGGGCAAGATAGCTGAAATTTCTGACCAGAACTTAAAAAGATGTTACCTGGGGCACTTGTGGCATGCCTTTGTATGGGCAACAGGAGGAAGTAAAGGAGAATAGTCTTCCTAAGGTGGCCTCTTGCTTGAGCAGGGCTGGCGGCTGTAGTTGAGGTCAGAATATCTGTAGTTGGGTCACTCCCCAGGCAATGGAAGTGCTCTGTCCCTTGCACTGGTAGTGCTGAAGAAGGATAACTTGGAAAGCTACTAGAGGTTTGTGTGAGAATACGGACTGCAACTCTGGGGCATAATAGGAAGTTGCCTGACTGTTTACTGTGCTGAGCCTTCATCCCTCTTACTCCCCATCATGTCATCCATCCATCCTGTGTCAGCTTTGTGGCTGGGATTCAGTTAGAAATAACATTTTTGCTCTCATGGCCAGCAGAGCAACGCAATTCAGGAAAACTTAAAAAACTACCAGAGAGAAGACAATGGATTTCAGTATTTCATTATTCTTTGGGGCTACTTTTGATCAGCTATACGGATCTTGTTTTGCTGGAACATAATTAACTTTCCAAGACAATTGATCCTCATAAACCCTTCTGAAAATGCTGTGATCTGCAGCATTATTTACCATATATATGTTGTCAACAATTATTAGTTTTACTGATAGACATTTATTGCAGATGATAGATCAGGGCAATCATCTACCCCAGCTAATAGGCTGTCCAAATATTTATTGGTATTTCTACTCCTGTGTTGTAAATAAATGAATTTATGAATATTATGAATATTTATGAATAATAAATGAATGTTAATCATATTAATCATGTTCCTTAGGCTTAAAATTTTTTCACTTTGTATTGTGAAAGAAAAAAAAACCCAAAACAGATATATTTGCTTGTGAATTGAGCTGTTTTACTGTGTTATCACTCAAGGTTTTCAAACAGAACTTACATAAATTCTCAATTCATAGAAACAGTTTCTTTTTCCATAGTCTTCTGAGTTATAATAAGTGTCTGAACATGAACATGATTTCAGTGGTATGGTAGCTTTAAGTGGTGCTGCAAGGGTTCTGATTTTGCTGCCTGTGCTTGCTCTGAGTGTCTTCTCCACAAGCAAATTTGGTTAAACAATTTAATGATGGAACACTAATGAAGAATAAGGAATATCATTAGGAAAGGGGGGTAGGTAGTGACCTTATATCTAACCAGTAAGTCTGTAGTGAGAAGACTCACAACTGAACTTAAATGAAGGCATTTGAGTTGAATAACCCTACAGCTGCCTAATCCAGAGCCCACTTGCAGAATTTTGCTTGTACTCCATTTTCTAATTCTTTGTCCAAGTTAGATCATGTCATCTACTTCTAAGGAAGTTATTTCAGTACAGTGGTTTATGTTGAAAATATTTGCCTTATGATACTTATTCTGTAATGCCTTTTTTTCTGTGCTGTGTTGTGCAAACACTTGCAATGCGATGCAGAATGCCTCAGTGAGTGCAGTTCACCTCACCTGTGTCTCCATCCTCCCCATGCAGGGAGCTGGGTCTGGGTAGATTAGATTATCAGTTTTTGGAAATACGCAGTTGGTCCAGGTGATTGTCTTAATGTCTTGTCCTGGAAAAGAAAGCTCCTCATTGTTGGCTGGTTTCAGTGCTGTTGTCTCCATGGATGAAAAATAAGCACTATTTATTTAAGTAGTCCAAAAAGTTTGGGGTCCATTTTGCTGTTAATGTATCTATCTGTGACTCCTCTGCAAAAATCCTGTCATTAGAGACTGACGTTGTCTTTCAGATCAGAAGTGGCAGCTGTGGAAGTATTTTTCAAAGGCCTGCAAGTCACTCTTTTATTATTTCTTATTTGGTTTGATTTCTGATGAATTATTGGAAACAGACATACTGAATTCTGGTCTTCTTTCTTTCTTACTCCCTTCAAATTCTTTAATTACAGGCTATGTCTACACAGAGTTTTGGCTAAAATTATCTACATCAGATGTAATTTTCAGTAATATTTAACTTTTCAGACGTTCCAGTTCCTCCAATTAAACTAGCAACTCTTTTCTCAACATCCTCCAGTTTATCTTGTTAACATTGATGTGTCCAGATGAAAATGTGAAGCTGCAGAGATGCTTTTCAGCTGCCTTGGAGATGTCTTTCAGAGGCTTGCAAGACTTTTTTGTTTGGAAATGGACTCTGAAAAACTCAGGCAACTATTTTTTTTTCTGTTATGTAAGTGTGTTGCTCCAAGCACACTTATGGAATATGTTAGAACACCAAAATTATCCAGTTCTTTCTGCAATTATAAAATGCCTGAAAAGGATATTTCTGATGCTGCATTGGACAACTGAGACATCACTAAGAATGTGACATAAAACAGTAAGAACAGTGGCTGGTAGCAGGTCAAAAATCCTTTTTGTTTGTTTGTTTTTTAGGTGTTTTTTGCAGGGTTTTTTTGTTGTTTTGGCGTTTTTGTTTGTTTTTTAGTTTCCCTTTTGAGTGTTTTTTTTTTCCTTTAATGGCCTGTAGCACAGTGTAAAGGAGAAAAAAAAGTAATTACCAGGAGATCCTCTGGTCAATGAAGGGTTACTGAGCATTGTGGTCCAAATGCAACCATAGGTTCAAGCAGTCCCTAAGCTGCTAATTACCAGAAGCTGGAGGGTATACCGATCTCCTAGGAATTTATCTAATCTCCTTTTGAGATTGTGGCCTCTAAGATGTCCAGTGGAAATTAATTCCACTGTTCCATTTTCCCCTATGTTTTGTCTAAATGTGCTCCCCCACTAATTTGGTGGACCAAGCAGAATAGAATCTAGAAGATTTTATAGCATAAAATTTAGAAGATTTATAGTCCTGAATTCCTCTTCTGTACCCAATTTGTAATTGTAGGGACTCCTCTGTCTCAAAAGATATTATTCAAGTCTGAAGGAGTCCTGGTCTAACTCAGTGTATAATACCGGGAGTGCAATAAATATGAAATGTGAAGAACTATTTATCCATGAAGTCAGCTCATCAATTGCATAGAAAAATTGTGTTTGCAGAAGCACAAGGCTTCTTCATTGCACCAATACTTGTTGAACTACTGTGTTGTTTAATTTATATGAATGAGCAGTTGCTCTCCTTAGATCCCTTTCCTACACCATTCATCAAACTTGGAATGTTATCCTAGCTCTGGTATGGTTATTGGCAGTAGATGGGAATAAAATAAGTAATAGGATATCTTATAGTGAATATACCTAATAACTATACAGTACAGAGCAGGTTTTATTAGTCCTAAAGCATTTCAGATTCTACTCCTCATCTTATGGATGTGCATCTCTGGCACAAAAGGGTGATGTGACTTATGACCTCTCCCAGGCAGCCAGAAGGGTTTCTGTGTCTGCTCTCAAACTCAGTGCAGTGAAACATATTTTTCACTTTGAAATTTGCTCAGCATATCCACAGATGAAAAAGGGAGTGCCTTTCTGAAAAAGAATTGGCGATGGTTTGAAAAACTGGGAAGGGCTTGATATGAACACCAGCATATGGTTCTCACAGGAAATCTGGGCTTTAGATAAAGCATTGCCATTTTCAAAAGAGCAATAATTATTTTCTGTGTCTTGGGAAGTACTGTAAACCAATTCTTTAATTGTTGGTGCAGTGTTGGACACCCAAAGATGCCAAGAAATGAATAGATACTGTATGCCAATTACAAGCAGGTGTTTTTTTAAGACTAGTAAATGTACTGTCTGGAGAAAATTAGCCTGTGAAACCAAGCCACCTGCTGAGAAATGGCCTGAGGAAATTTATAGCCTAGTTCCAAATCTAGGAAAATTGCATCTGAGCCTTTGTGGCTGAGACATTTCCACACAACCCAAATAGTTTTGATGTGGTTCGAACAGGGAATAAGTACCCAGGATTGTCAGGTTCTAACTGTTTAAGGGCCTTAAGAATTACCTGTGAAGGATCATAAGAGTTTTGAGTGTCAGTTGAGTACTTGCTCTTTCTGGAAGAGCTTATGGTCCCATTACTGTCATCCTGTTCACTAAAGTAGCACTGTAGTTTCTCCCCTCTGGCAAGGTAGCACATGCCATCTGCCGAGTCAGGATTTGACAATGCAGCACCTAATAAAAGAGTTGGGAGGGGAGGATCAAGACTGTGAGATATCAGCATGTGTTGTCTCAGGAGAGTATGTATAATTGCAGAGTGTGTGCTGCTCTTGACTGGGGGAGATGTACAAGAGCTTGCTCATAAGGCATCTCTGTCAAGTGGGAGATGGAAAAAGAAAGGGCAGATGGACAATGAGGGGTGCTGGGAGAAGTTTCTTTTGGCTTGGGCATGATCAGTGGGAGGAGTGTGAATCTGGGTGGGCCTTGGAAATAAGCCCTAAGAACCTGTAGGTGAGGAGGTAAAGCTAGTTTTTCCTGACACCATTTAAGGCAAGTTTTCGGGCCCAGGAAGAATTGCAGACGATCCAATATGGATTACAGCAAGACTCCACTTTATTAAAGACAAGTACTATACTTATAGTATTTCAGACAAGACGTGCCTTAAGATTATTGGCACAGCACACACATAACAATCACCTATTGGTTATAATCAGAAGGCGACTTATTGTATGACCTCATCTAAGTTCTCAGGGCCTGCAAGGTTGTTTATCTTACAGCACCCATCTGCTAACCTTGGTAAAACGACTCCTTTATGCTTTCCCACGAGAAAGCATCCCTACAAGGAGGGACTGAAAAGAGCACTATGCAGGGTAAGGGAGTTTTTTCTCTGGGTAAGTGGCACAATGAAGACACTGCTCCAGAACTGGTGGCAGAAGGTGACCCAAGAACTGATAAAAATTACAGTGATTTTATCTAAGGATAATTACAATGATTACAATGCAGTAAGAGGAAGGGTACAACAAAGGCTATGAGATAAAAAAAAAAAAAAAGATGTTAGAGGCTGTAAATTCCATTAGGTGGGTGGCATTAGGTGCGGTGTCCATACAGTGCCCTGTAGTTCTGGGTGTCATAGCCAAAGGTAACTACTGTCCTGTGTGTTTGAGGGAAGGCATACCTAGTACTTGGCTGCAAAAGCAGTTTTTCTACTGTGGTAGAAGTATAGTTTTGTTTTTATTAGCTAAAAGAATGCCTGGGATTGATGCAGACTTTTCTTCCATTTGTAATATTGCTTTGAGGAGGACCAAGTTTGTGTTCTAGATGAAGTGTGTGAGGAAATACCTATGTTTCTTTTTCAGCAATCTCAATCCAGAGAAGAATGCAAATGAAAATGGAATGTCTATGCAGAATGATAACTTTGAAGAGATCATAAACCTGCCTATTGGTTCTAAACCATCCCGGCTGGACGCCATGAACAATGACGGAAGCAATAGTCCCGAAATTCCTTTGAATCCAATTCTAGCCTTTGAAGATAAGGGGACGCTTTTGCCTCAGGTAGATAGTGTTCAAACACATCAAACAGCAGGTAGGTTTGCTGTGGTTCATTAACACCTGTAATGTGTTGGAATTAACAGAGGTTTTAGAGCTCTCAATTCATATAAGTTGATTAAGCATTTTTAAACCCCACATTATTTGGGCAAAGGAGCATATTTCTTCTTTGTAAAGCTGTGCATGCCAAGCACACATAGATGGGGTGCAAACTATGGTGAGTCCTTATCTTTTCCTGAATCAGGGCTTCTCAGTTATGCTTTACTTTCTGCCACTTGTGGTTTTTTGGAAAGGTTTGCCCTGTGCTTCCAAACAGATGTGGTGACAGCTGCTGTTCCAAGCTTAGGGTCAGCAATCAGGTTCCTGTTTTGCACATGCAGTACCTGGCACACAGGTGCAGAAGGGGAGCTGGTACCTCCCTGCTTTGTAGGATTCTGGATGTGCTTTCCTCGAGTTCTTGCAGGCATTAATGCTGAGGGATGGTTTGCAGGACACGTTTCTGAATGACATGGCAACTTTTCAAGGATTTTAGGTAAACAAATACAAACCTGAGCAAATTAAATTGGACACCACTTTATTTTTCTGTGGCCAGAAAATGTAAGGAAAATAATCTTACAGTAAAATAATTGTATAAGCATGTAACATTTTGAAGTAAGCATTGCCACTCTGACCTGTCATTCTTATTACCTTTTGTTGTAGAAGTGATCTGATTGTTTCTTCTGAAGAACCAAAGGTGATATGAGCATCTCTGCAGTCAATGGAATTTCTTCCATGCTATGAAGGAGTGTTTTATTTTTTCTCTCGAGTTTTTTAAAGATTTCTTGACTATCTTTTTTGGAAGGACTTTAGTAAAACCAGCAGAAGAAATGAGGGGAATAGACTTGGATCACCTTTCTAATAGCTTTCATCACTAGAAAAATCATGCTTCACGTGCGTTACTTAATATGGCTATTTCCAACAAGCTTTTTTTGTTAGTAAATGGATATTTCTGCATTCCTTAAGACACCAGACACTGGAATCTGAAAGTAATGGGCTGATTTGGGTGGTGGGACTGATTCTTTTTTGCTTTTTTTAAAAAAGTGGGTGTTGGTTTAAAAGGCATAATTGTAAAATTGGCAAAGAATCTTTTACACTTTGTGGTTCTAATACTTGAAAAATAAATGCCTCATTGCTCTACAAGTAGAGCTAATGGGGTGTTTTATTTAAACCTGTTGGTTTAAATGTTATTGCAGAGAACTCTAATTATGGGGGCAAACTATAGGCTTCTGTATCAGGTTCTTGTAAATGTAATTCCTACAGGGACATTCTGTAAATTGAGACATCACTATGATCTTCTCGCATTTTTTTCTCTAAAAACACAAAACAAGACAGGTTTTAAAATGTGAAAATTTGAAAGCGTTATTTTTTCATGGACAGGAGGAAAACCTATTGTTCTCCTAGATTATGTATTTATGAATTTTGCTCAGTACAGAAATAAATCATTTAATTGAATAAATTAGACAAATGTGGTAAAAAGATACTGTAAACTTGATTTTTTTTAGTTAAATCCATGTTCACAAATCTATGAAAGATGTGTATGCACATGCACACAAATGTGTGCACACACACAAGGAAATACCTTGTTCTGAGTCCTGTGAGTTGCTGCTGTTCCCAATGACGGAAGACTTTTCCTTTGCCTTATCAGACTATTGAAGACTGTGTTAAACCTGAAATATTTGATTTTTGGATGATACAGGTTTGGGGATTTTTTGGTTTTGCTCGTTTCAGAGCAAATGGAAAATGGTCACTGTTTGGGCTTTTTGCGCAGTGTGTTATTTTTATAAAGCAGTGCAGTTTGAGTGATAAGAGGAGCAATGCAGGTTGCTTTCTCTTTAGTTTGATGCTGATTTCTACTGTCATT
Source organism: Campylorhamphus procurvoides (assembly GCA_013396655.1). NCBI lineage: Eukaryota > Metazoa > Chordata > Aves > Passeriformes > Dendrocolaptidae > Campylorhamphus > Campylorhamphus procurvoides. Next base: position 272,197 of record WBMV01004566.1, read on the forward strand.
GTTCCATCCCTCACTTTTGGTTGTGTTGTGCAGAACTGTAAAATCGTGCACGTTTTTGTGCTTTGCTAAAAAATGCTGTTGCAGGCAGAGCTCGCTGTAGGTATCTGAGTTTGAAGCATCAACGGAGGCTTGAGGCATTGCTCTCCGAAGTCAGTGAGAGGATCCTTGGCAAGGGAAATGGAGGTTCATGGGGTTTCAGCTCATGCTGAGAGAATGTACCATTAAGATTCCTGTACTTGCCTTTAGTGAGCACTGAGCAAGGCCTCTAGGAAGCTGTGCAGAAAGTCTATGCTAGCAGAAGAAATCCTCCGAGACAAAAGCTGAGGAATGTTTGAAGAAATTTCTGCTGCTGCCAAGTGTTCATCTTATAGAGGAGATGGGATAAAAGCAATGGAAATAAACACGGAAGAGACTTCATCTACCAGAATCTATTTGGAAGGGAAAAAACAGCCATTCAGTCAGAATGCTTTCAATAGTAACTCGTGACACAGTAAAATGAATTGGGTTCCTTTCTTGCTTTCTTTAGTTTTCCATGTACATAGGCACAATATTTTGAAGTGTCCAAAATATGTAGTTTTTCTTTAAAACTATATATAGCATGTAAGTACCAAATAAAACTTGTTTGAAATATTTATTTCTACTTATATTTTCATTTTCTTGCATAGTTGAAGCAGAAGTCAATCTCTGATGGAAAACTCTTGATAATTCTGGTCTGCTTAAACCTTTGCTTCAGGTTTCCTCTAATGTCTTTCCTAGAAAATCAGTACAAAGTCACTTGCGGCTACAAACAGAGCTAAGAAATAACCCGTAAGATTTGGCTTCAGTTTTAAGTCTGAGGATTCATTTAGGGTTAGGTTTAAATTATGTTGATCTTGAGGTATTTAGGCTTGTGTATAAATTATGCTGATCTGTTTTTTGTGAGTCTTCAGAACATTTCCTTCACTGTTTGTATGAAGGGCCTGCTTCATTTCTCATGGGTATTTTTTTTTTGCTTGATTTTTATTTTTTTTAACAGGGTTGGTGTAAAAACAGCTTGTAACTACATTCGATCCATGCTTGCTTCAAATGAAAGAATTTCCTCTGTTTCAAAGGGCTGGCATACAAAATAAAGACTAGAAAATTGAGAGTAGAACTAGGTGTATCAATTAAAAATAAAAAAGGATTGAATATTGAATTTTTAGGTCTTTTGGTTAAGCCTCTTTTTTAAATGCAGGTAAAAAGAGTTTCTCTTCTATTGAGTGTTGTTCTTGACAATAAAATATGGTATCAAATGAAAGCCAGCTCCTTTGCCTGCTATTGCAACTGGTTTTGTTGTCTGGTCTATCTGAGGCAACACTGAGCTCCTCAGTGAGGTAGATCTAGCACCTGCAGAAGTTGCAGACAGCTCTTCTGAAGGTACAGAGCAGTAACCTTTCACAGCAGCGAGCTGTGTGCTTTGCAAAGACTCAGCTCCTTGCTCACATCTTAACAGCACAACATCAGTGCTTACAGGGATGATGTTCAGTGAGTGCATTTCAGTATATCACAACGGGTGGGTTCTTCACCATTAGCTTTGCTTGTTTCATGTCTTTTGTCTCCTCATTCCTGATGAAGAATGCTTTGTTATTTTCGTTCTTCCTAAGACCTTGAAATAATGTTTGCAATTAAATACCCAAGAATACAGATACAGGACAGATTCTAGTATCATTACTTAATATTGCCCTGTTTTTCTTTTTCGAAGCCAATCTAAAGTCACCCACAGAGGTGGCCTGAAGGTTGAGATTTTGGGATTTTGTTCCTAGCTGTGTTTTTCAGTCAGTCCTCTGTTTCAGTAAGTCCACCTGGCAAAAGCTGGGCACATGGTTTTTCACATGAGATTTCAGAACAAAATTCCTTCATACATGAATTTTGAAAATGCCATATTACTTTATCCAAAGTTTCTGTCTGCCCTGTACTTTAACAGGCCTTTTTACTGCACTAAAGAGAGGCTTTTGAGTGTGGTTTTTGTTTTGGTTGGATTTAGGTGGGGGGTTTTCTGTGTTGTTTTTTTTCCCAAACACTATTGTTGGAAAGAACTTACAGATATTAAAAGATATCACTATCAAAATTGTTTCCCTGAAGTACCAAATTAAGCTTAGAGATTTGGGCCATATTAAAATGCTACACTGAGCTCTTAATTTTTAATCTCACTTTTATTCCATGTTTGTAGCCAATAGCAGCTCTAAAACTCTACATGCTTGTAAGAGTTGTAACATGGTCAGAAGTACCTCAAAAGGCAGTGTGCTGCTTTTGGCTGCAGTAGAGTTAATTTTCTGCACAGTACCTAGAGGGGGGCTGTGTTATGGATTTGTGCTGAATGCAGGGCTGATAACCCAGGCATGTTTTAGTTACTGCTGAGCAGGGCTTGCACAGAGTCAGCCTCTCACACCACCCCCCAGCAAGGAGGCTGCAGGTGCAGACCTTGGGAGTATCCCAGCTGACCAAAGGGACATTCCATACAGTACGTGTCATGCTCAGCATATAAAGGTGTGGGAAGGAGGAGGAAAGGGACAACATTTGGAGCTATGCTGTGTGTCTTCCTAACCATTACACAAGGGAGCCCAGCTTTCCTGGAGATGGCTGAACACCTGCCTGCCCATGGGAAGTGGGCAGGCAAGCAGAGCAAACCAATTCCTTGTTTTGCTTTGCTTGTGTGCATGGCTTTTGCTTTCCCTGTGGAACTGTCTTTATGGCAACCCACGAGTTTTCTCACTGTTAGGGGGAGTGAGTGAGTGGCTGTGTGGGGTTGAGGTGCCTGCTTGGGTTAAACCATGACAGGAAATTTCTGAAATGTTTTCACAAGAAACTGCTATCTGGCAGCAGATGCTTGATGTAAGAGTGGTTCCAGAATTTCAGTATTCCAGCTAGTTCAACATGAAGCTTTAGGAGGATTTTGGTATTCAAAAACTAGTGTATTGATCAAAGATGGAATTGGATTACCAATAGATTATTATTTTTATCATTATTAGACGGTTATTCTCTTAGAAATTAAAACCTATACTAAAAAAAACAGTGCCACATAATTTCAAAGCTCTTTGCTACATTTTTTCTCCTGGAAAATAGGTTTGTAAGACAGCCTCTTTCCCTTTGGAGGAGAAGGAAGAGGAGGTCCATTTTCTGCATACATGTAAGAAAATTAGATTAATTTAAACACATTACTATGGATTTTTTCTTAACCTCCTTTTAAAATGAAGCATGAATACCAAAATATAAGACCAATTCCTAATTTTGCCAAATATTTTCACTTTTTCCCTGTTGCAAGTACCTTTGGAAATAATTTAACATTTGCAGAACACAGATTTCTGTATTCAAACACATCTAACCCAAATCATTCATGGTTGCTGCTGAACTCTGTACATGCTCTGTGCAACATTTACTTGCCTTGATGTACCTTTGCTCTTCTGCTGAAGAGTAGTGTCTATAGCGTGGACAAGGTTCAGCCATAAGGTTTGTTTCTTACAAATCTCTTGCAGTTTCTGAATTGTCCCTCAGCAGTTACTTTCTGTAGTAACCTGTCAGTAGTTTTCTACCTTTATACTATGGGTTAATTCAATTATTATCTAAAGACCCTGGAGTATGCTCTGAAATAAGGAGCAGAAACAAAATAAGGATGAATGCAGAGTAACCTACATACTTGAGAGATGCCTCTTCAGTGGAATTGGCCTGTTACATGAATAAAACCTCATGAATACAGTGGTGGTTTTTTGAAGGTAGGCTGAGGAAACCAAAAACAAACCATGGAGGATTAATGAAGCATAATGGGTGTTTTCCAAACCCCATCTGACCAGGAACGTAGTCGTGTCCTCAAGCACACTCATGCAGCCAGCCAAAGGGTTCAAGCAATTGTCTTTTGACCTGCTCCAGTTCTTGTTATCAGAACATCTCTTTCATATGATGAAACTGCAAGTAGCAGGAAAACTTCTAACTACAGGAACCAATGGCAAGAGTTGTTTTCTCTGAAAGCTCAGGCTCTTGGATGTGGCAACGTTTCATAAGCCATTTGGCTTAAATATTAACTGTCGTCATGGCAAAGAGCTGCCCTAAGGAGCTCTTGAGTTTCTTCTGTTTGTTGACGGACTTGCTCAAGGAGCTTGGCCATTTGGCTTTTTCTGAATGCTAATGAAAATTCTGGATCTGAAGAGGAATAACAAGTATTAGGCAACCTGCTGGTTTTCCCTGTATTCTAATGCAGATGCTTAGAAAGCTTATTTTTCAGGTTAGATACAGTTGATGGTTCTTACTACAGCATATAGAGAAGGCAGAACAGTATTTTTCTACCACACAAAGCAGGTGCAAATTCAGTTTTCATCCCTACAACCATTCAAGATTGCTGCTAAATTTTCCTGATCCAGATTTCTAAATATCAGTTGCCAAATGCAGCCTTATGCAGCAGCTACATGTCAAGACATAGCAAGGTCTTGACTCTGGCTCTAGATATGTAAAGATATATGCTATAGACATTTATTACCACATTACAATTCTCATCAGTACTGAACTTTTACTCATAGACAAAAAGATTAACCAAACCCAGAAAAAATATTAAATGGACTTTAAAGTACGAAAAATATGTGAGGTTTCCCAGCTTTCATATCAGCTAATCATGTAGTTTGTTTATTTGCTTTCTTTTTCAAAATAAACTAAATTCACAACTGAAAAATATTCAGGTTGCATCTATTGGATCCAACATATTGGATAAAAGCATCTGTACCTGAAGTCCTGTTTCCCTGCTGATGAATAAGCCTTTAGTTTTAAAGCAAACAAACCAAACCTTCCCACCTTTATCATAAGATGTTCTTAGTTACTTCAGAACAGGTGAGGTAACCCTTGAGATTATTCTGTTTGCTTAACAGCAAAGAATAGTCCCCAGAGGAGTTTGCTGGCAGTCAGTGCTTGGACTCCATGATCTTACAGGTCTTTTCCAACCTTAATGATTCTGATTTCTGTTACAAAGCAGTGCCTGTTGGCCACTGATAGGTGCAGGCAGGCTCTGGGAGCACCCTAGGGGCTCAGCCCAGCAGGAAGGACTTACCTTCTCGTAGTTTGCAGAATGTGGAGATGCCCAGCTGCTGAAATCGGATCTCTCGGTTGGTAAGGAAGTTCTTGAGGTAGGCTTGAATCTCTCCAGTGTGACGCTTCCATAAAAGCATCATTTTTTCTACAGAAATGGGAGAATCATTGGAGATCAATACAAGCCTTTAAAACACTTTGAAAACTGATTTTTCTAACAACATGTATAAGATTGTTAATGACTCATCTCTACTTTCACCTACAACAACCATTATTGTAAAGACGTCCAGCTTCTGACAATATTGCTGACACTTCAGGTAAATAAAATGCTGAGTGGGCTGCTGTGCTAGGAATCTGGTCCTTGAGCAAGGTGCCTCCTGACTTACAGACTGATTGGCCTGTCATACTAACGTGAAGTAATTATACTGTTGGACTCATTCTGTTCACTACCTGAGAGTCTGCTCTGTTGAAAGTCCTCAGTGGTAGAAATGAAACAGATTTGCATTTTCCCTTATTGGAGGTTCTATGGATTTTGATTTTTCTTACATCTAAGGTGTAAAGTATAACCATGCCTTTCCAGAGAACATGGCAAGCATTATCTGAGAACCCTTTTCTTGTAAATTTAAAGGCTCTCAGCTGCCTGAGATGTGCATATTAAACATAAAGCTGTTTGTTCTCTACAGGTAATGCTCTTCTTATTCCCTCTCACTGCAACTCAAAAAATTTTGACTCCATTCTTAAAAGCCACTTCACTGCTCCAGCAAATCTAGTCTAGAATTAAAACAGCAGGATTTGGTTCAATATGAGCTTTCCTCTTGCTGGTCAGACAGCTGAGTTTATCTAGAATTCTGGAATGTAACCTCTGCTCCTATCTGTAGGGAATACCATCACGTTGTATATACTGAGAAGGAAGGTCAAACAGAAAGGTGTAACAATGACTCTTGTATGAAGCGTGTTCTCATCTTTCCCATGATACGGAGTATCTTAACAGTCTCCAACCTTCGTACTTAAGTTGTTTATAAGGACCTTCGAGTTGGCTACAAACTAGCCCTGCAGAATGCCAGTGCTTGAAGAAGGCAACAAACGTGAATGAAACCTTAATCTATGGTCCAGTTTCATCCCTGGGCTGTCATGCCTTCAAGCACTGTTATATTTCAAGGGTGACTGTAGGCACTTCTACACTAATATATTTGTAGAGACCAGATGGGAAATGCTATAGGAACATAAAAGGTTGCTCAGTGCCTGACAGTTAACTCCTTTGGGAAAAGGCTGATTTCACTCCAGAGAGCCACAAGTCTCTTTCAAAACACAGTTAATCCTGTGTGACAATTACCGTGACCTGTCATGTGCTGGATGATGGAGGCAGCTTGAAAGGATGGCTCAGGATGTTCCAGCTGGCCAGCCAGTCTCACCAAACACTTTGTCAGTGGTTCATCCATCCATTGGACCATATGTAGTGCAGCTCCTTCTGGAAGGAAGAAAAGTAAAAGAGTCATCTGTAAACAGAAACTCCAGCATCAAAGAAATGAAGGTGAGAGATCTGCCAGAAACCATACAGCCTACACAGGGAATTCTTCATGCAGCTGGAGAAGTGAAATAAGTGCCGAGCTTGGTTAGTAAGTATGTTTACATTGTAAGGAAGGTCATGTCCTGAGGTTATGCTCTCAGTAAGATATGGCCATGGATTTGATTCCTATTTTATTGGATTTGTGTTCTTAAACCTCAAATCACTTTATGCATGAGATCCATTCTTGGCCCAGTAGGTTCAGTCTATCCAGCAGCTGCTGGGCTCCTCTTGCAAAATTAAATGTGACATGTTGCCTGTTGCATGGCCATTACACCAGATACAGGAGATGACTTGACAGACAATATTCAGTGCTGGAGCATGATGGGAAAATTTACACTGATCCTTTCTGCCATGAGGAGTGCTGTACCTTTCACTAGTGTTAATCTGGGATGTCTTATAAAGTCCATTTGCAAAAAATTTCAAGAGAAAATGCTGCTTTCTATTTTAGTCTTTCCCCCTTTTTATATTAGTTTCTGCTATTGTAAAATTATTTAACATAGAAGTAGACAGGCCTTGTACAGCAGCAAAGTTCAGCACAAAAATTTTTAATAAAAAAGTTGAAGCAGTTCAAGGAAAGAAAACATAGGCAATGAAGCCCATGTGTCCTCCCAGTGAATTGGATTTTGCTCTGCAAGCTTACAGCAAAACTCACAATGAATTTAAAGGGAAAACCTTGGGCTGTACGTCCCTGTCCACCTGTGCTTCATCTCTTACTGGAATTGATAAAGGACATGCACGCTTCTCTGATTAAGCCATTTGTGCAGGCATTGCTTCCCTACCTTGCTTTGCAAGCTCAGCAAGGCAAGATGTCACATAACAAAGGGAGTCTTCCTGAGTGTCAGTAGAAAGCATGGTCTGGAGGAGACCTTCAATACACTGGCTCTCCATGATCCTCTGCAACAAAGGAGAGAGATTCATTATTAGCACTTCCTTTATGGTTTAGTGGTGTCTGAGGACTTAAGAAATACCCTAACTGTATTGAGGGCTAAACCATCAATAATGGAAATGTCTCCTCACAGATCTACCACAACCAGGTGAAAATGCCTTGGATTGTTCAGAGATCACATGATTTTAGGCCTTTCTCATGGCTTGCTCTGTCTGTGGGATGTTCTCATGATCATAGGTCATTCTGAGCCCAAAGAATTTCCCAACCTATTGCTGTTTTACCTCAGTGTACGTTAGTATTAAGCTGTCATTGGCTTAAGTCTTGCTGCAGAGGTGAATAAGCTGAGTGCTCCAGAGCAAAGCACTGGGAAATGTGGAAGGTTTTTAGTTCTTCCTATTTGCCTCAGGGTCTTTGAAAACTATCTGGTGTTGAAACGCCCTGATCTGCAGAAATATGAGATGACCTCTCACTAGGAAAGGTGAATTCTGTTTCTGGAGAGAAATGTTACAAATTAGATGGTTTTGTGTATCCCTTATCTTTTAGGCTGAATCTGCTAAGCCAAAACTGGTGTCTCTGTATTAGGATATATGTTTTATAGACTGAGTTGAAAACAGATAGGAGACAGCCTGTGTTGACCTGGATTAAATGCACAGGAGACCAAAAAATGAGTTCTGAAGGAGTCACTTCTAAATGACTGGTTACTAGTGAAGTAGAATCATGAAGTCATCATCTTACTGGGAGGTAGATAATAGAAGCTGATATAATAATGATAATAATAATGGAAGCTGATCTTTAAGTGAGCTCAGGTGTCTACCAACAAAAGGGAATATTTTTTTTTGTAAGCTCATTTTATGTTGCAGTTTTTTAACTTGCTACTTAGAGATTCAAGATGGATTTGACACTACTGCCTTTCAAGCTCCCACACTCTGTTCATGTCCTGCTGGCATAAAAACAACACTGTTTTTATCCTCTTGTGCCAAGGACTTTTCTGTGTTTTAGAAAGTGTTCCTTAGAATTGACCCTGGAAATCTGGCACTCCCACTTATGTCTGTGTATTCACTTATGCAGCAAGAGCTAGATACTCTATACATTATAAAGGTTTATGAAGGTGAACCAGCTCTCAGCTGATAAAATAATTAAGGCACAAAATTGAGCACTTTAAAAAAAATGACCATATTTGTCAAACTTTGAAAGGATGGTCCAATTTTACTCTTAGTGTGAGCCTTGAGTTTGAGGGAAGCTAGTTTCCTGAAAACTGGATTTCTCAACTACTAGAAATTTATATAAATCTTATCTTAGTACCAGTGAAAAAACTCCCTACTTTTCCTTCTGGCTAGTTTAAACTTCTGGAACTAATGGTAATTGAATCATGAAAAAAGAGGGGGAAAAAAAGAACTGAGTCTTGGAAAGTGTGTACTAGGAAGTGGGACAAAGCAAAAATGAGGATTTAGGTGGTTTTTTCCCTCACAGTATTGATTGTTTCTAGTGGTACTGTTTGATAAGGTACTTTTAAAAGGCAAGGAGAAAGGAAGTGCATCTGTGCATATGGATTTCGAAGCAAAGTAGCAACAGAGATCTTTATAACATTTTGGCACAACTAGTGCCTTGCCAAACAGCCAAAATATACATCAATAGCTTGGGCTGTATTTCACAATGAAGGGCAGCTGAAGCATGGAAGCTAGGAAATAAAGATGCAGTTTATAACAGGCCTCACATTTTCCTGGATGGTTCCTTTAATTAGTGTGAAATGTCCTTCCTAGAAGAACATTTTATACCTATGATGCAATCATTTCAATTAGGTAACCACATCACTCAGGAAAAATTAGACATTTCTTATCTTCATTAATGTTATTGTATTGGAAATATATGAATAAACCCCCCTTTCATTATGGCACATCAGGTCCTTTTATTTGTGCATACAATTTTGTGTACAGTATCCTTGGCATATGCTTAATTATCCACAGAAAAATTGTTTTTTTTAATTCTGATTTGATATAAACATAATGGCAACCTCCCAGGTTACAGCTCGATGAAAAATACTGGGTGCCTACCTGTCTGTTTTTGGAAAGGCTCAGGTTTTTGATGATACAAGCAGTATGTCCAACAATCACAGGATCTGTTTTATGCACTGACAGCAACATCCCCAGGCTCTGCAGCAGCTCAGCACATGCCAGAGTGTCCTGAGAAGAGTAACCAGTACCTCAATTACATCCAATATGGACAACATAACACAGTTTCACAGTGAGTTACAGACAGATTGATCTCAGCTCTGACAGAAGAGCATTAGTAAGCTCATTTAAACCAACAGTGTGGCTGGGTCCAGTGCTTTTTCTCTCACATGTGGTCTACTGACTGGCACTAAGGTACAGAGAACTTGCAATGGATGGTTGAAGTCTTTAAGATCCTGTAGTTTATTTTTGTTTGCATCAAATGCTTCCCAGAGATTGTTCATAGTCAGGGGGAGGATGTGTGATCCCCGCTGGAAGAAGTGCTCAGGGGAAGTGTGAAAGGCAGAAGTACACAATGAAGCAGCTGCAGCAGCATGTCCTTGAGTACCTCAGCAATTTACTTTGCTGACAAAAATGGGCTGTATTTTTAGGTCAGTTTGCAATGAGGCACCATTTTAGTAACATATTCTGAACAACATCATCTGAGTTTACATGTATTTCTCTGCTGTCTGATGGACATTTTAGAGGGACCTCACTGGGTACTTCATTTCAAATGTGGTCTTCCTCCAATTACCACTGATATTAATTGAATCATAGAATTGTTTGTGTTGAAAGAGACCTTAAAGATCATCTAGGTGAAACCCTCTCTCCTGTGGGCAGGGTCACCTTCCACTACACCAGGTGGCTCACAGCCCCATCCAACCTGACTTTAAACACTTACAGGGATGGGGCATCCACAACTTCTCTGGGCAATCTGTTCTGGTGCCTCACCACACTCACAGTAAAGAATTTTTTCCCTACTATCAAATCTAAATCTACTGTCTTTCAGTTTGAAGCCAGTACCCTTTTTCCTGTAGTATCAGATCTGAGTTTGGACAACTACCCAGGTAGTTGCCTCAATAACAGTATGGATTAGGGGGACACTGCTGTTTGTAAGATAAACCTGACCTCAGCAGGCTTTGGATTAGGTCTACAGCAAAAGATTTCCTCTTGGGAGTGTTTTTTCTTTCAGTCTCCTTCCCTTAGGAATTTGAGTTCTTTATGCAGTTCTTCTGTTTATTTGCAATGAATCATATCATTTGTGCTACTGAGAAACTGAGACACATTGGCAAGGATGTTCAATGTAAAACAAATCATCAGTTCGATATACAGTTACAAAAAATCACGTAATTCTGAAACCTGCAAAGTGTCAGGATCACTAAAGCAGTGTTGAAAGGCAGATGTCTCGAAAAGTTTAACTTGCATCTTTCTTTTACTTAGGTTAAATTGCAAAATTGTATCTTATTTTCTTTTAATATCAGCTGACATCTTCACTTCTGTTGATTTTAAGCACTGTCACAACCAGCAATCCTAAAATAAAACATGAAAATAAATGGAAAGGGCAGTGCTATGTCTAAACTCAGGGCATTTAAAGAATCCTATATGCAGACATCACTGTAAATTTTCTTTAATCTTATTTTTCCTTCTCTTCAAAGGTAGAAGTAATATAATTTTAGATGATCACAATAAATTACTGTTGATGACTATTTTCTATGCTTTTGGACCCAGTGTCCTCTTTTATATGAAATCCCATCAACTAAGATACTCATATTTGACTTGCTACAGCCCAAGAGAAGGAAATTTTCTATGGGCTATAAATAAACTTTCTAATATATAAAGACCTCCCTGCCAAACTCTTTTGTTTATTTAGGATCTACAATAGCAAGTGACAGTACTTTGATTTTGCTGAACTTCTTTCTTTGGCTGGAATATGATTGGGATCCAGATTTTGTCTGCTGGCACAATCCTGCACAGTGCAAGAGAATTACGAGAAAACTGAGTAAAAGTAGATTGAGGAGTTCAGATGAATATTGATCTAACTTTTCCCAATATTAGAATATTTTTTAAAAAAAGGCAAGGGAAAGCATTCCAGCAGCAAGTGTGCTTACAATTCCAATGCTGCACTTGCACTCCTTACACAGGGATTTCTTGACAAGATACATATTACCCCTGTTTACCAGCTAGCAAGATGGGAAAGCAAAGTTATTTTGTACCTGGAATGAAGAGTCAGTGGCACCATCTGCAACAGACAGACCTCTGCCACCCTGACTTCCAGGTCTTTGCTCAAAGGAATTTGATTCAAAAGAGTGCTTTCTCACAAAGCCTGATTCTTTACTGTTTCAGGGTTGGGCTGTCCTTGGGAGAAGTGAATAAAACTCCCCCTGCAAGAGGGAAGTTTTCCAGCTCTTGCTGGGAATCCCTGTCAACAGCCTGGCCAGGGGATTGGAAAAAGGAGGCTGAAGCAAGGAGAGGAACTGCTGTGAAACATTCCTGGGGGTTTGCTTCATGGTAACGAAAGGGCAGATGAATTTTGCCCCATTGTATCCTGGGTAGTATTTGTAATAATTCAAGCATCACTTGACTTGGTTGTAAAGGTTAGCTTTGTTCGGTGGTTTGTTTTCTAACAGTTGTTCCCATGGAGAAGTCCCTCTTTCACTCACAGAGAATTCAGCCTGAGTTAGAGAGAGAAACCTTGAAAAGATTTGAAAAAGAAGCCAGAGAAGGCATGGAGGTGGGGAAGCAGGATATGAGTAAGGAGAGGTCAACCTCTTCTCAGAGTGCCCTGGGCTTGCTCGCACAAAGCAGCAACATTCAATAGTCAGGGACAGCCGTGTTTGCTTGCACAAAGTCTGAGATGTAGATACTTCTCACTGGAGAATAAAGCCCCAAGGGTGATGCTTTGCTTTCCAGTCTCCTGCTGCTGATCCTTTTTCCCCCATGAAGGATGGGCTGTTTCACTGCTAGTGTAACAAGGCTAAGCTCTCAGTGCCTTTGTTCCCACTGATGCTCTTCATAGCCAGGGGTTTGAAACACTGGTAAAAACAAGTTTCGGGATAAGGGAGGAAAGAATTTCTGGGTACTCTTTGCTGAGAGAACAAAAAGTGTAAATGATGTCTGGGGACAAGAAAAGCAAAAGTGAGAGAAGTGGTCACAATACCAAGCCTGCCAGAGTTCAAGAAGCATTTGGATGATACTCTCATGGTGTGACTTCTGGGGATGGTCCTGTGCAGGGCTGAGAGTTGGACTCAATGATCCATGTGGGTCCCTTCCAACTCAGCACATTCTGTGATTCTGTGAGTGAGGAAACGTTCCAGCATAATGCCCTATACAGAGTAACATTTTTACTGCGCAAATAGCCTCCTTAGTGTGTTTCAGTAGTGAGGTTGTTGAGGGCAAATTTTGTTTTGATTGTACGAGGCAGTTTGACAAGAAATAAGGATATTTGGTGCTCATGCAGCCAGCATAATACCTATGAAGCCACCGTGCCTTTGAATAGCTCTGTGCTCTAGCTGCTGCTTCCCAGGCATTGAGTTTATCCATTTTCTCAATCATGTCCCAGAGTCAGAGGAGGGGCAATTTGGTTTGTACTGTGCTGTGTACAGGCAACTGAGTTGCAAGGCACCAAGCTTCTAACACCCACAGAAAAATTTCCAATCAGGCTGAGTGTATTTCAGCCACAAGACACAACTAAGGCTGTCTCTGACTACTCAGATTGTCTGTCACTGCTGCTTATAGCAGGAAAGATTATCACAGTTTTTTTGCTTTATGTACCCAGCCTCTGACTAACTTAAAATGCTGTTGTTAGCTTAAAACACCTATCAAAACCATTTCCAAACCATGTTCCTAAGGATGTCTGTAATTACTGTAAAGAAAAAGCACATTTCAAAATAATAATTTGTATTTGCTGTAGTTTACTTCTAATCAGACTTCTTCATGTATTTGCATAGTGTTGCACTGTTAATGGTGGTGTTTACCCTGAATGTGGGCAAAAAAACTGTTCTGTTACCAAGACCATGAGGATACACAGTCCTAGTGAAAATCCTAACAAATTAGCTAGAGACAGACAGGATTAAAAATTCTATTAGTCCCCTTGTTGTTTTCATCCTAATTCAAAATATGTTAATATTTTACAGGTGTACTTTTGAATAAAACTGTTCATTTGGAGAAGTAATGTACATTTGGCCTTTATTTTGCACTGATGGAGTTTAAATGAGTGCCCTAAATTAGTTTCTCCACTTTACAGTGTGTCTGGAAGTTCTGTAGCCAAGAAATAACTTCCTTGGTTGCCCTCGTGGTGGCAGTGTCTCATGGTGTTATGGGTGTGTCCTCCCCCTTGTACACCCATCTGCAGACCTGTGGTCTGGGGACTGAGGGGACCATAAGGAGTTGCAGGGAGTGCAAGGCAGTGTCCATGTATCCAAGGAATCTGACACTCATCTCCGCCTCTACTCTCTTGTTGGTCTCTCTGTTGGCTCCCACTCACCACAACAGATGGCTCCTTGGATAGCTAGTGACAGTGCAAATGCAGTAAACAAAGTGCTGTTATTTTTGGGGGGAGAGAGGAGGGTTGGGAAGTCTCCCAGAGCCTACTGATCATTCTCAAAATCCATTTCATATGCAATTTTGTGATAACAGAGCATTACCCCAGGTGGTGGCCAGAACTATTTCTTCCCCTCTGTTCTTGGGAAATGACCTCTCCTACCTGGTTGTGTGGGTGCTGGGACAGTATCCAGAGCAGAGCAATGGAGGCACGACGCACATCCTCGCTGCCAGATGCCAGGAGAGAGCACAGCTTGGGCAGGACATTCTCTGCAACCATCTCAGCCTGGATGTCCGCTGGTTTGGGAAAATGAGAGAAGTCAGGGAGGTTCAGAGCATTGCAAGGAGGCATTCAGGCTCTGCCTCAGTGATCAAATTAGAGGGCACCTCCCCATCTGGGAGGCAAAAACGCTAGATGTTTGGTTATAAAAATAAACCCTCGTTTGTTCTGGTTACTTTTACTGAAGGATTAATACAAGCCTGATTGCAGAATGTAGGTTTGAGCACCCTCAGTCTGTAACTGAACCTCAAAAAGAAGAATGAAGGGAATTTTCTGAGTCCATCATTGGCATAAAGCCCGGTAAAAAGGTGGCAGCTTCTGCTGCACAGACAGAAAGACCTCCCGAAGCACCATCTATCTCACAGAGTTATGGTTAGCCAGGGGAGTGATTAGCCACCCCACTGAATTGTTATACCCCACTTGTCCCTGAACCTCAGAGTGCTTTTGGGAACTAAAAGGCAATGCTAGAGGAGCCAGTAGGTGGAGCAGCACATCTAAAAGGTCAAGCAGACCAGGGGGTTTCAACCACACCAAGGAGCAGTGCAGCAAGTTCCTTTGCTCTCGGCTCCCTTATAATTGTGATTGCTTGAACATTAATGACCTCTAAAATTTCTAGATAAACAGCTCTACCCTGGACTCTGGGGCTTTAGCACTGAGCGTGCCAGTCCTCTGCTTTCACCTCCTGAGTATGTCATAGACACAAATCTTGGACATTTAATAGGATAGTTTTTTTTAAGATGGTGACAAATGCTTGGGAGAATATGATATTTAATGATAGACAAAATCATCCCTTGGGAGAAGACAGGTCCCCTCTCAAGCAACAATTTCAGGAGACATTCTGTCCTAATCATGTTTCATGCTTAGGAAACATGGAAGGGGGAAAAACTTAGCAACTTACTGAGGCTCTGTGTATAAGACCTCTGCTGCCTTTCTCATTTTGTCCAGATCCTTCACCTCACTACCTGGGAGCTCTGAGGCAGATTTAGTTAGGATATGTACTACATCCCCCTCCGCCCTTAACATCCAATTAATATGTAGAAAAGAAGGTATCTCTTTGCTTTTAATATGAAAGGTTCCCAGCCCACTGTGCTCACTCTGAAAGGCAAAGAAAGAAAGAATGTGATTTGTTTATCTCTAAGATATTGCTTACCACTGATAGCCAAATTTCTTAGGCAAACACATGCTTGGCTTGAAACCTGCTTGTGCCAAAGAGGAAAAAACAAAAGCATGAGGGAGGGGGGAAAAAGAGCAGTTTCAGTAATGCATGTTCTTGCCTATTGGATGCAAAATAAACATGAAAACACTAGAAAGCTACTACATGATCCTCAGAGAATATATTTTGGCATATGATTTTTTTCAAAGTTTTGATGAATTTTTTTTCAACCTCTTAATATCAGTCATCCCGTCATTGATGAAGAAGAGCCAAAGGGGTTCAGAAGTTGGTTTTACTTTAAAATGTCAGATAAGTTATAGGAAAGTAAAGGGAAAGAAATTGCCCCATTTGCTTTGCCTTTTTTTCCCCTCCCTTCTACACAGTATTTTAAGTTCCACCCTTTAAATCCTGAAATGTGGCTTATTGAAGTTTCTTTGATGTGACTCCTGACAAAGCAAAATTTTCAAGATGTTATTCCTCGAAGCTATACAGTAAAAGTTCTGGATAGCAAAAAGAAAAAAAATTAGTATAATAGATGCTTGACACCTTCTATCACAATGATCAAAGATGGAGCCTGGACAGGGCACTTCACACTTGTAGTTTCAAGTTAATAGCATACAGGCCATCCTAGTCTAAAGGAAGTGTCCAGGGCAGTGGAACAACTTTAATGATTTTCCTTTGCTTTCTCCATACATTGACCTTGTAGAACCTATGTACCTTCTAATAGGGTGCCTTTTCTCATGGGAAACATGCTGCATAGGTACCTCTATGAGGCTGAAACTGGAAGCCCAAGTTTATAGCTCTACTTCTATGCTAAGCCTTTACACAAAGGGAAAGCTACAGCTTTACCTTGTCCACAGAAGAGGATAGAAGAGAGATGAGTGTCCGTAGCAGGAATCTGTCACCGGGTCTCAGCAAGGCTTTGTGGTGCTGAACATTGGCTGCCACGTTACTTAGGGCAGCACAGCTGTAATACTGCAAAGGACCCAGAAAGAGGTAGACAGAGAGGAGGTCACAGTGGTGTCATGTGGAATACAAATAAACTGGAGAAATGCTCAGATTTAGAGCCCATGAAAACAGTGCTTTTTCATCCTAAGGGTGTTTATTGGGTAGACACAACATGCTATAGCTACTGCAGCAGTCCTGCTATGGGGTGTTGCACAAACTCATTAGGAGCCAGGCTATTTGGGAACGTACTGTCCTGCTGCAACAACATTGCTGCTGGCACCTAAGTTAGGTCATCTGCATCTACTGTATTATATGTTTCCATTGATTTACTTAAGCTGGATGTAGTTATTGCCCTAGCATGCCAAGAGATCCTTTCCAAAGGATTTAAACATTAACGCTAGGGAGGATTATACATATAAGAGTATGTATTACTAGGGAGGTATAATTAGAAGAAACAGGTTGAACTGCAGAGAAGGAAATTTTAAGATTAATCTCAGAGAAACCTGAAAATGCTGAGGCAGTTTGCAGAAAGCAATTCTAGAGGTCGATCTCTTCATATTAAAACTGATGGAGAAACCTATTCCGTGCTACTCAGAGGACTGAACGAACAAACTAACAGATGATAAGGCTTACAACTCTGATTCAGTTTTTTCATCAGCATACTTTTGAACCAAGACCATCTCTCTGCTGAGTGTGCAGAACCACAAAGAAGTATCTGTGGTAGGCATAAAATAGGAAGATTTCCAGATATTTACCATAAGAAGAAAAGATACTTGCAAGTTATATCTCCTCAGAACGTTTAGTAAAATTGCTTAGAGCAGAAGATCAAAGAAAGGATACAAAAAACCCTAATCAAATGAAACAAAAAGACCCAAAACACCAACCAACCAACCAAAACAAAAAGACCCAAAAACCCACCAACCAACCAACCAACCAACCAAAAAAAAAAACAAAACCAAACCCCCCAAAAAAACCAGAGGAAGAGACCTATCTGGAAGTTGTCTGATGATCTGAAAGACACAAGAAGGTATCCACGTAACAGCTCTGTTCATGCATTAATGTGTGCTGAAAGACACACTTCTGCATCATAAACTTCCTCGCACGAAGCTAGACAAATTGTTTTGAATATACATTATCTGACTGAGCTGAGGTTCACCAAGATGCTCTCACATGTTTTCCAACTCCTCTAGAGAAACCTTCCCTCCTCTCCACCTTTTCACTTCTACATATTGATGTTTGTGCTCTCCTTACAGTCACACTGTTACTGTTCTAAAATCACACCTGTTTAAGCCATACCTGCACTTCTGAGTCAGGAGATTCCAGCAGCAAGGCAAGAACTGGTAGGGCTCCTTCCTTGCACAGGACCTGTTGGATTTTTTCTGCCATTAAAAAGAAAAAAAAGAGTCCTGTAAATGTGTCTTTCCTCCTTCCTCCCTCTCATCTGGAGGTGCCATTCAAAAGGGATATGCACAATCTTTGGATTCTAGAGAGTGATGATTTTGTCCAAATATATGCCAGCCAGTGTGACTGGAGAGTATATAACTTAGAGCTTGTGCAATATAGCAGTATGCAGATATTTTAGCAAAATTACTAGCAGGCTGTCTGATTAGGCTTTTGCAGATTTTATGTTAAAAACGGTGCTGAGAATATGAATTGCTAGAGAAGCTGAAAAGCCTCAGGTACTATCTCCACCATGTTTTCTGTGTTTCAAAAAGAAATTCCTTTAAAAATTCTGAACAATAACAGAAGTGTAATAGCCAACTGTATAAATTGTTGCCAGCTGTTTCCTTCCACAATGTAAAGTTAAGAGGTGTTACTCATGACTTCATCATTTAGCTCTGTGGAATAATGGCATCATCTAGGTAAGCGAGATTTAGTGCTGGTTTGTTTCAAAATTAATGTATAGTAGTGTGCATATAATTGCAGAGGACCATATACTGCTTTTGCTAAAGCTGTTGGCAGATATTCCAGGCACCTTTCATGTCTGACACATAATAGTTATATTTTGCGTATTCAAACATTAAGTTAGTTAGAGCAAATCAAAAGTTCCTAGAGCTTGACTTTGTTGCATAAGCTTCTGAGATTGCTTCAAAGTACTACCAAATGTGCTGATAAATTTTAGCCTAGTTATTTCTTTTAAAAATAGATATATTTTTTAATATAAATTTCCTTGATTATTCAAGTATTTATGCACTAGCCCCTTGGAGTTGAAAATCAAGCCTTTCTCTTTTATTCTTAGGCAAAAAAAGGGCCTGCATTAGCTAAACTTAAATCAACATGAATGACATATGCAGACTAAATAACTTTATGCTCAGATATGCTTTTATTCTTCCCCTAACCTTTTGGATTATTTTTCTATCAGTGAGAAATTTTCTTTCAGCAATTTAGGTAACCTATTGGTCTGAAAGTACCTGATTGTGTGAGGTTGAGAATAGCACCAACTGCATTTTGCTGGACTCTGGGATCATAGGACCTGGCAAGAGACAGTAGTGGTGTAACTCCTCGAGCAGCACCAATAGCCTCTTGGTTGGACTCTGGAGAAGAGAATCAGAGAAAGAAAGAAATACTTAGTGCCACCCTCCCATGAGCCAGGAGTAGGAGAACTAGCAGGACTAGTTCTTCAGTGTTAGCTTCTCTGATTCCTTGGTATATATCAAAATTTCTCTGCATGATCAAAGGAAACTGTTAAAAATTCCAAAAGCTTAATACAAAAGAAACCAACTCATGAATTCTGGATTAGCCATAGGTTACAATTGGTTCAATGCTTTTGTTTTGTGACTAGGATAATTAAAATAAGAGAAACTTAAGTCCCCTTAAACATGTTAACAAAGTGTTGTACTTGCCTTGTATCCTTGGTATGTCCTATCGTGCTATTCACAGAGTAAAAACCAAACACTACATAATTAACTGCAGGTAAGGCTGAATTAATTTAGTAAGGTATATTCAGGGACAATTTCTCTCTTTGAATGTTCCTATGTCACTCCTTTGACAAACTACGAACAATGCAGAAGTTTTTAGACGGCATTCGACTTAACCACTGGAATTTGAGAAGATGATGGTTCTCTGAAGTGGTAGTGATTCCTTGCATGGCAATGGATTAAGTTGTACAGTTGTATTCAACATCCTGGAGATTCAACATCAAGGAGAATTCAGAAATTATCTCCAGAGACCATTGAGACTCTTTGGTGAAAAACTGAGGGAAAAAAGAAAAACTATAATACTTAGTGCTGTTAAATTAACTGTATACTGTAAAATATAACATATTTATATATTATGTATATAAGTATACTACGTATGATGAAGTTATACCATGTTATGAAATATAATTTAGAAAAAATAATCTGCTTTTAGTTCTGAACTTACTGAAGGCAGCCTCAGCTCTGATGTATGGATGACAATCCTATTATGCTCTTCCCTGCCCCTCTACCATGAGGCCATAAAAATATTTGCAGCAAATAACCTGCTGCCACACTAAGAGAGCTATGGTCTTCTCTCCTTTACTATCTTATTTATATCTCTATATTATCTGTATTTGTAACTTAAAAGTGCTTTAGTGGCTCATTTTGAAAAAAATAAGGTTTCATCAGTGGTGTTCTTTGAAGTTGATGAGATTTATATGGGAATTAGACCAAATATTAATTCTCTTCACATCATAGTATCCTGCAGACTATTTTATAAAAGGAAAAAGCAAAGTCCATAGTCTACATCTTTCATTGTTTATAAGCCAAACTGCCCCTGAAGACCATAGGAGTTTTAGTTGAGTATTGCTTCATTTATGTACATTTATACACAGTTTAAACAATGGCCACTCTCTGGAAGTTTGCTGAGAGAAACATGAAGCAGAACAGGGCAGAAAAAAAAGAAGGTAATTGCGTGAGATCAAGTCTTCAGCTGCCAACTTAGTTATTACGACTAAGCTATTACTTTTATACCTGGAGTCTATCTAATGGGGAACTGACATAAACAGATAATCCAGGATATTTATTTCAGTGTAGTTCAGATAGTATCAATTTAATATACCACGACAAGTAATTTTCTATATTCATATGAGTATTTTGTACTCAAGGAGATACCTTTTATTCTGGAAAAAATACTTGAGCAAAATAATTGTTCTGGGAAGAGTAATGTATTTAAAAATAGGTTTTCCACAAGGGAAGCTATTATTCTGGTGAAATATTCTGGTCCACTTCATAGATAAGCCTTTTTCTAATCTAATCTGCCTACATACTGTTCTTTTGTTTCCCTTGGCAGAAGCAGAAATTCTTTTGTGTGACTCCAACTGATGGAAACCAGACTGGTGTGATGTTAACTAATCAGCTGAGTAAAAAAGAGAGGTAAAAAGATTGAGAATTCAGATATCACTGCTTCCTTCTTTCTTGCATACAATACACTCCATGAATGTTTGTGAATGTGGGAGAGAACCTCACATTTGAACAAAGGGATTACAACCATTGGACAAAACTTGGGCAAATTCTTTCTGTTTTGTCACCTTATGACAGACTGGTTGGAGAGACCTCTCTCACCAAGATGCGTAACTGTACTATCATCTCTGTAAGAGATGTGGCAAACTCGATCATGTTTCTCTCTTGGACCACCTGTTTATCTTAATGCAGTACCTTCCCTGATGCCCCTTGGAATGCTTTTAGAAGGAAACCACATGTTCAGATGCTACTTTAAAGTGGGGAAATCAACAGCATCTACTCAAGTTGTGTTTGAATAACTCACCTTGAAACTGCATTTATAAATTCTTTCTTTCCATTCTCTGACATTCTCTGTGTTCTTGAAAATTCCCCTATCAGAACAACTTTGAATGTTGTCTGCACTCAGTGCATCCTTGTTTTAGCTAAATGCACATGTTTAGGCCTCCCTAAACCCTGAAGCTGTAAACATTTAGTTCTGTTCTGATGTACTCTGAGTTCTTATCTCAGAACTGATTACTTTCACGCACTGATTGAAAAGCTGCTGATAATTGCAAATATGCATGCATCCTTTTGCTGCATGGACAAATGCTGGTGCTGGAACAAACTAACCTCCAAATCATTTTCATCTGAACGGATTGGTTTGACCTTCTTATTTTTGGCTACCTATTGCAGCAGGTAAGTACCAGATAAGCAAGCTTATGCATAATTTGTAGTCACATTGCTAAACAGTTTCACTCTTCCATGCTCATTTGCAGCAGAACAAAGACTGTTCTTAGATGTAGAATATTAGTTACCTTCAAGTTATCTTCTTAATTTGGTTGTGTTTCCATATTTATCTTTTTTGCATGAATGGTTTACTTGAAAGACATGACTGAACAGGATACTTTTCTCAAGCAATACTTCAAAATATAACAGTCTGTGAGTTAAAATTAAATAAACCCTAGAGAATTGCCTCTTGCTTTAAGTCTCGTTGCTGTGGTAGGTAAATATCATCTGAAAAATAAACAGATAGACTCAGTCCATCTAAATCATGATTAAACTGGGACAGAGATCCTCAACACGAATCAAATCCCAGGCACCAACCCAGCCTATGCATTTGCACAACTGCCTAGCTCTGTGTTCAGCAGATGCCTTCCTGTCTAGTTTAAAAACTCCTAGAGAGCTTAATTTTAACTACTTATGCTCAGAAGGACACTGGCACGTAAGGAAGCATGCAAAGGCATTAAGTGTCCACCCTCAACAGGGAATGAAGGTAGACTGGATCTGGAGTAGCTGAAGGTTCCCTATATTCCAGGTTAAAGATATCTAAAAGGGAGAGAGTGCCTTCAGGACTGAGTAACATTCTTAGGCCCCCTCAGACAAGTCCCTTTCTCTGTGGGCTGCTTAGAAGAGGTAATGGGATATCTCTCTGTAAATCTTCAGGGTCGCAACTTCACTGACAACACACACACAGAAAAGTCCTTCTAGTGACAGGTACCTAAAATTTTAGTGATGTCATGCGTAATTGAGACATTTAAATGAGGCAATTTGCATTCCACACAAAGTAATGTTGTATGCAGAATTCTTAACCTGACTATAACATACAACATCTAAAAATAAGTTCCTAAGGGAAAAGTGTTTAAAAACCTGAAAACACACACACACACCAAAAAAAAAAAAGGTGAGATAAAATGCAAATCAGGACTTTCATGTAGTTTAATCCTGCTTATCCACTCCTCCTTTGCAACCTAAGTACTTAAATGAGAAATGAACACTATCATCATGCTTCTCTTGGCCTTCTGGGAGATCAGACTGCAACCTCCCATGCTGAAGAGGGAAGCTGGTGGAATAAATACTACAGGGAGGGAAATAAATGTTATTCATGGCTTTCATACAGACTTGTACACAATTTTTACAGTACAGTTAGCACAAGGTAGAAGTCAGACTAACTTGATAACCTTTCTTTTGGTAACTGTGGTTCAACTTACCTGTCTGGATATCAGGAAAATATTTATATCATGGTATGAAATATGCATAGTTAAGAGAAAGAAGTTGACAACAAATGCAAGTAGTACATCATAGCTAACAAACTGACTAAAAGCAAGGTGGCAGCAACTTTTGCTGAATGGGAATGACCACCTGGAAGGAGACCACAAATGGAATTCAACAAGGAATGGTCTGTAGTGGATTTTGAGCCAGAAAGTTAATACAAAGGTGTGAGAGCAGCAGTGTCAGTGCAGTGGAGGACTTGAATATTTTACAAATGACAGGCAAGTTAGAAGACTGAAGCAACAGAAACAGAATGAAACCTTATAGTACAAAATGCAGGGAATGTGCACTTGGAAACATTTGCAGTAGACCCTTAATTAATTGGTGTCTGCTGGAAATTGCAGCAGAAGAGGAGAAAGACTAAGTGATTAAGACAGCTGCAGGATGACATCACCATGGCACAATCACCAAAACAGCAAGTGTTAGATATCATGAGATGTACCACAAAACATATTTCCCTAGGTACCACAATGAAAGACACAGGTAAGACCACAGCTGAAATACTGCACATTTCTGGTGACTTCAGTTTCAGAAGACATAAATTCAAAATGGAACTCCTGCAGCATTTATGTATATCTCGGGACTGTAACAATGCCTGAGGTCTGTGGTATCATAATACAGCAGATACAAATGCTATGTCCCATTCCAGGAACATATCATTTACACCCAGAAGGTCTATGAAGATGAATGGAGAACCTCACTTACAAGGAGTCTTAAATGAGCTTGGCTTTCACAGTCTAGTAAAATGAAGGAGCCTCATCAACATAGACATCAGAGAGACAGAACTACTGAAGCAAAAGCCAAAGTAGACACTAATTAAGATAAGCTGGTCATGAATACATTTGAGATGAAAATCAGAGAAAGGTTTGTAATCATAAGAGAATGAATAACAGAAACACTGCGAGAAATACCTTAACTGGAATGTCAAGCTGCTGAATTTATGATGTGGGAATACCAAAACCTGTGGCTGCATCTTATGACTCTTAAATCAAATGTAAATAGGTTGTTTTATCTTGAAATGTGATCTAAGTGTTGAATGAATTCACTGTAGATGACAAAGGGAAGGAACAGCACTCACCTGAAACAGCCAAAGTCATGATACAAGCACAGGAATTACACTGGACGGTGGGATCCTCTGACTCAAGCAGATCCAGAATTGGCTCCAGTAAACCCATTTGAACAACTAATTCTTTGTCAACTATTCATAAATTCAAGAAAAAATAGGACAAATAAAAAAAAATAGTTAATGCCTCTGGAAAAGAATATATCATTCTTTGACTACTTTGGGAATCTGTATTATGATTATACAAAACAGACATAAGATGGAAACAGCCTGATAGTCACTCATAGTCCCTAGCTAGGTTTGCTTGATTTCTCTTCAAACTCATGCAAGAGCATAAGAGATGTTTAGAAATTCTAGGTCAGAGGGTCACAAATATTTTTGCTAGCAATTCTGTTTACAAACACAATTACTCAGCACTCCCCTCACTCTTTCTTTTCCTTCTGATGTCTACCTTTTAAATATTAATCTTTACTTATAAATAGTGACACGATATTATTTTCAGCAAAATCCTTTAAAAAAAAGAAGTAAAGAAGAAAGCCAGCTTCCCTGAAGACTGATCCTGTCTTCTACTGTTATGGGAATGCATGATGGAATACTTCTGGCCCAGGTGTCAAGGAGTGCAGTAGTAGGTGCAACAGACTCCATGGACAAGGTGGGAGGTGTTCATGCCCCATCTATCAACATAAACTTTATTGGGAAGTTTTTCTTCCGCAGATCCCAGTCCCTATCTCAATTCCACTTGCACTATTAGTTACAGAAGAAACTGAATTCTATTAAATATTTTAACTTTTTTTTTTTAATCTGCAAGCAATTTGACTAAAGTCCAGTTCATAAATAACAAGCAAATGACCACTGTCTCATAGGTAGAGTTTATTTCTAAGAACTGTTATCTGTTGTTTGAAAAGGCTAGTGTTGGGCTCTCAATTCAAGAATGAGAATTGTCACACTAGTCTGGGAATAATTTATCAGCCTTTGCACACAGATTCAAGAACTCCTGCCACATGATATAATCTAGCTGGAGGGATTTGATATATCTTGATGTCCCCAGAACCTATGTAACTTGCAGTAGGAAACACACTCACACTTGAACTATCGGGATCACAAAAAAGGGAATTTGAATTTGTGTAGACCTGAGCATGGAGATGTGCCTTCCTTCTATCTGAGCCTGGCTGAAGAGATACTTTTTCACCTGAAGACTGTTGTGTTGTTAATTACTCACTATGTCCTTCCAGCAAGAAGTTGACAAGGGACAAGGAAGACATCTGCTGCACCTCCAGGTCAGCAGACCGTAGTAGGGCATAGAAGGGTTCCAGATGCTCCACAGGCAGCTGGGTGTTCACTGCAAGAATGAAAGGAAATATTCATAAATCTCTCTGCTCACCACAGTCACATTTTTCTCTTGTTGGTCTTAAACCTCAGGTACTCCTATACATGTGCTGAGTGGTATTCCCTTTCATTTAAATTCCACTGCTATTAGCAAACAGGGCAAGTTTCCTGAAAAGGTTTTGAATAATCAAGTCCTTCAAAAACATCATGAGAAGGGAAACCATATACCTCACTACCAAACAGGTCATTCTGCCTCACTGCCGGTCCTTGTGTTGTGGCTATCTGCACCTTTTATCCAGCAAAAAATATACGGGATAAACTTACTATGTCATGTGACAGAATATTCTCTTTGTGTTAAATTTAAAACAAACAAATAGATAAATAAGTTGCAACCTGCTTGTTGCTGGTAATTCTACCCTTTTGTAAAGCCCAGTCTTGCTGGAATTTTATTTGTGATATCTAGGTTGACTCCTAACCTTTTACAAATTACCTCAGGAGCCAAGTGCTCCCACGGAATAGCTGGGACAAAGGAGAATGTTTCCTTCATAAATTTTCACAATAATCAGGCCTCCAGAGCTTTGTCTTGTTTCAAAAATTACATAATATATAACATTAACCAGTCACTATGTCCATTTCCTTCCACCATGTTTTGATTGTGTCTCTTTCAGGAGATTCAGTACACACTAAGTACTTTGGGTTCTACTGAGTTTTACAGAAGTATTACAATTACATAAATGAGAGTCTTTTGTAATCATGAGAGATATCTCCTCATAGCAAAACCATGAATTGACTCTGTCTACATGGCAATGACAGCATTTCCATTTTCCTTAGCAAACAACATAGCAAGAAAGAGAAAAAAACCCAAAACTTTGCTTAATGAATCAAAGGGAATTTCACAGTTGGAAATAATACTTTTATTTATAATTATGTGAAATTTTTCTAATGCACTGAGATAACTTACTGTGCTGACTCATATGCAAGTAATAGAGGGCAGCCGACTGCTGTAAACCTGGGTTTTCTGAAAAGGCTAAGGTCCTCAAGGCTTCCAGAGGGTCCTTTCCAAGGGGTGACATTTCAAAACCTAAAGACAATAACAGCACAGGCTCAATTACACCTAAAAAGGGCTAGTTTGCAAAAAGAAATTAAAATTTATAGCCAACCAAACTCATAAGAATTTTTGTACTGCAGCAACTCCATAAAGCTCATCTATCCTTATTCATGTTTCCATGAGCAGAAGCAATAGATGAGTTGGGAATAACATGTCCTTGGCAATGCCTCTTGTAAAGCTCACAAAGCTAGTGATTGGAAGCAAGATACATTATAACCTTTAGACACTTTAATGCTATCTAATATAACTGCAGGTGTTCTTGTTCTCTGTAAAAATCCTTATCTTTTTCTGAATCACACATCTTTGTTAAAAAATGCCTGCTGAACACAATGTTCTTAGTTATGAACTGTAGAAAGAGTATATATTTCTAATTTACTACCTTTGAAGTTCACTGTGTTTCCCATCTTGGATATTACAAGAAAGGATTTCAGGGAATAGCAATATGGATTGCAAATGGGTTTGCCTCAGGCTCTAGCATGAGCCTACCTGTTCTCAAGTATGCGAGTTCCCCAGTGAATAAACCAGATGTTCAACAATATCTATCAAGCAATAGCATGGCATGACTTCTGTAAGTCACTGTATAATATAATGTGTGGAATGGAGCAGCAGAGAGGAAAATAAAAGGGACGTTGAACTAATGCTCAGTGGTATGAATTGAGCTAAAGAGGTGACATGGTATAAATTGACTGGTGGAGCACACAATTTAAGCTGTATTTTCAGGCAATAGATTAAAGTCGTGCATTAATGATTGAAATATCTCTATGAAAAATATTTAGCTACTTTACCTCCCATGGAAGAAAGGGATGTGAAGGATGTAAGGGACATGAGCTTTCACCCATCAGGGCAAAACTCAGCCAGTATCTCAAGCCATCAGAAGCCGCTGACATGTCAAGACTAGCAATTGCCTATTGTCAGGAGAACGTAAATGAGCTTGACACAAGAACTACTTCATACAAAGATCATTTTTGTTTCATAATTAACAATACACACAAAGGGAAGGACTAGCCTGTGTGTGCAAGGTTTTAGAGATAAAACAAAAAATCCCTTCATATGGTTTAATTTTGTTCTTTATACACGGAATCTTCCACATATCTGTGTTTTTGTTTGGGAGAGTGATAGAGCAGAAACCCTCAAAATCTTCACCTGCTTATAATATCAAATATTTGTTGCCCTAGATAACAGATGAGTATCATGAATGGCCACAAAGTCTCTCCTTCCACCCAAATTGTCCAAACACCGGCTTCTTGCCTATTACAATTTCTTCAGAACTGAGGATGGGCTTGCTTCATCTTGGAATAAAATGCACAGGTGAGTGTTAAAGTAAGAGGGATGTATCTTGGTTCTCTTCGTGAGGCTTCCCAGCCTCCATCTGTCTTGGCAGCAGGATTTGGCCACTCAGAATTAACTGCGGTTCTGCTTCCTGGGTGCTGTATCCTATGTATGCTTCATATCATAGACAGTGGGATATCCTGAAAGCACACACTGACATCTTTGTACTGCTTTCAGAGAAGCATAAGGCTTCCTCCTGCTGTACTCCAACTCCTGAGGATCCAAGACAGACAAGCCTTTTGAAGACTGATCTCAGAGAAGAAAAGATCTCTTCAGAAAACATACATTTATTCTTTTCAGAAAGCATCAGTGGGTGCTGCAAGGGGCCGCTCTGGCCTCACCATGTTTTTCAGAGCACCCTTCCATTACACCTGATCCATCAGCTGAGCTGGGATACTGCCAAGCCAATCTCTTAAACAGTCAGGAGCATGCTAGCCTTTGAAGAAAATGTTAAGCTCTGAAAGATCTCCACTGCATAACAAGCTGAAAGATCTAGCCCTATTCAGGATATCAATGTCAGGATTTAACCAGCACTTAAGGTGCAACAACTAGTGACTGATAATCAGCAGCACAGGACCCACCACATTCATAGGCTAATGACACCAGCTAATAGCAGCTGAGGCTAATTCACACATGTTCCCAACAACCAGCGTCACAGCAATTATTCCAAAGGTTGTTCCATGGCAGATCATTTCAAACAGCTTTAACTGTGTCACAGCAAGGAAAAATGTCTCTCCTGGTTCCCCTCACAAGTTGGTTTTATAATCCTCAAAAGGCAAGTAAAGAAATAGCAGTTTGTGTTCTGCACCCTCCACACAAATGAAAGTAGAAGGCTATGCAATTTTGTGTAGTAGCTTTAGCTCTAAGTTGCTAAATTTACAGCAATATACACAGTTAGCTGTGAGACAAAACAAAACAAGCAATGGCCCCTATCTAAGCTTGAGATAAGGGCTGTTTTTAGGTTAGAACTCTGACAAAATAAACTCATCCAAGATGACTTCAGTGATGAAATTAAAAAAAAAGTTTTCCTACTGATATTGTATCCTCGGACACGACAAAAAGGACATCACAAATAGATAAACAGGGGAATTAGGCAGGTAGCCTGTAAAACAAAGTAGATAGATGAAGAGTTATGGATCTACTTTGATTCAAGCAGAAACTCGTGATTGTGCTTAAACCTGGTGTCTAAAATGTTTGCACAAAAGCACAGTTGCTTGGCATCCTGGGAACCCAGTGATGCTTGTCCCAGGGTGACTTTGACCTACCCCCTGTGTAGGCCAGACACCCCCAGCACAAGTCCAAGTGTTCTGCAACCAGCCAACATGGAGATGTTCAACTGTGCACATCACACTGTGATGTGCCTGCTCACAGCTTGGTGCTCGGGTAGCAACCAGTCTTGGCACAGCTCATCTCTGGCTCTGCAAGCTCAGTGACTGACTTCAAAAAATTAACTTCTATTACTAGAAGGACTGACTTCTAAGAAACATACTTCCATGGGTTATGTACTAACAGTGGTGACAGAGCAAGAAAGCGATTGACCATTTCTGCCTAGGTCTACCTGTTGCACCACTTGAGCCCTTGGAGTGCTGTACACAAAGAAAAGGCTCTGTAGCTCTGACATTTCCTACATCATCACCAAGCTGCCATGCCAGAGCAAAGCAGCGAGCAATCTGCTCTCAACCCACAAAATCAATCTCCTTGTTCTTTCACAACCCTTTAGAAAGAGACAGGTCCTCTTACCTGTTTCAATATGCTGCAGAAACTCCTGTGCGGTCACTTTCTCGTGAGGCTGTAGGATGGGCTTGTATAGCTGCCTGTTTTTAGAGCTGTTTTGTTTTAAGCAGGAGCATTCGCTTATCAGAATTAAGCATTCCTTGATGCCGTGAACCAAGTCAGAGGACATCCTTTGAACAAAGGCTACGAAGTCCCGCAGCAGCTGCATGCATCGTCCACATAGTTGACCCATTCTTATTCCAACAGCAGCACAAAGAAGAAAAGGAAGGAGATGGAAAGAAAAGTTTCTTCTCAACTTGTCCACTTTTTGCACTAGCTTGCTTCCTTAGTGTTTGTTCTCTTACAGACGTTAAAACCACACCATGTGCAGCTGCTGTAAGGTAGACAATCTTGTGTGTCCAAAAACCTACATTTCGCAAGACTGGTTTCTGCCGATGTGCCAGAGTGTACAAATTATTATTGAAAAGGCTGGACTGGAGACACAATCAAACACCCTCCCTTTGCTTGAAGAAAAGTAAAATAATGACCTCAACACATTTTATGGAGAACAAATGGCGTTTAAGTCCTGGAGCATCCACCAAAGCTTTCATGAAGCTAGAAAAGCTCTGGGATAATGAAAAACGCAGCCTCAGTTTTTGTAAGACACCTTTCCACATGAAAGGAAGGCACCACCTTGCTTGCATGTGTACAAGCTGCAGCTACCAATTGGAGACGAAGGAAAAAAAAAAAAAAGAGCAACCGAACAGGTTTTTCCAGTTTTTGCTGAAGCACAGACCAGAACAAAGGCGCTGTTGGACAAACAACTCATACATAACTCACTCAAGTGAGACTTTGCAAATCAGCAAGAATAGAAAACTGAAAAAAAAATACAGCGGCCAAATGAATTTAGCACTGTTTTCCTCCTGTCAAGCAAGTCCTACAGAGTGCGTTGGATAAGCTAGCAATGGGAGAATGCAAAAATTATCTGCAATCTTCATGCAGAAAAAGGTACCAAAAGAAAAATGAGTAGCACTCCTTTTGCTCCATCTTTTTGCTTAATTAATCAATCTGGTGCATGTGCCCACCCTTGGCTGAAGAGTTTTACAAATTACCCTGGTCTAGTTAATGTAGCATGAAGTGATATTTGTAATATTGAGGTTTCCAGTAAAATCTGGTTTGATTCAAGATCACCTTAATTAGGGATCCTGCAAGTACTGGTCTGTTGAGTGTTGATCACTTTTATAAACTACTCCTTATTCATGGATTTGATGGATTTATTCTAACTATTGCATTTGATACATTTATTGGCAAGTTCTAGTCTTACTGTCCTTTAATAGATCTTCAGTATCTAAATAAATGTTTGAAAAATCAGCTCTTTGTTTTGCACCCATCTCCAAGCACTCATAAACAGCCTTACCTAAATCTCACTTGTCTGTCCAACTATTGCTGTTCCTTCTCTTACTTACATATGATGTCATTTTCCTAAAAACAAATACCATGTGGCACAAATAAACCCACATATATCAATAAACCAAAAGGTAGGAGTCCTCTAAGACATAATGCAATCCATTATAAAGAATCAGAACTTTGATTTTTCTGGCTATCTCCTTGACCAGCTCTGCAAGCTTCCTGAGTTCTGATCTCTGTCTGGCTTCTTAATATTATCAAAAGCAAGGCTAATATTTTTACTTTCTCACTATGTCTTCTGAGTCTTTTCAGTAGGAATCTTCTAAGCATAGGCAATCCATGCAATTGTCAGATCCTACTTCTGCCACTGCTTGCTCTTCACTTTTTGCACATTATCTTCTGCCCTTCAGTTTTCATCCTAAAAGCAGTGAGGAGGCAGACCTCTGGGAATGCATTGCATACTCCTTCTGCCTCTTGCTCTGTTCTGTCTAAGGAACAGTAATGTTGAATTGTGAGATTTTTTAAAGGTAATTTGAACTGTACTGCAGTGAGATGAGAAAAAACCCAGGACTGTTCCAATGAAACATTTGTTAATAACGACTGCATTTCTGTAACATGTTCTTACTAAGCATTTCAAAATGTATTATGAACATTAAAACAGCTTTCCAATATATCTGTAAGGAAGATATTCCCAAAATCATTTAAAAACAAGTTTCAGAGGTGCTGAGCTCTTGCAACTCCAGTTTAAAGAAGTGTGTGACACCTGAAAATTAGGCTATAATTTGCCTGAAGGGATAATACTCATGTCCCGATACCTAGTTTGATGATTCAGTCAAGAAATTGTTCTTTTATTTGAAACCACTTCTTGAAAGCCAGTGTAGAAGACTGGTTTGTGGGTATTCAAATGTATTCTGAATTCACAATAGCTAGGGTAAAGGTTTTAAACCCAATGTTTTTGATTAGTTTCATGACCTTGATGTTTCCTTATGTGATTGAATAAAATGCCATCTAAAGTCTGCAGAAGGGGAACATATAGTAGGGCTCTACTAGTGTTAAATCATTTTGCTTTAATTCTTCTACAGAATATGTTTCAAATAGTAAATGTCCCACACTCAACATCATTTTTTTGTCCAAAGGAAAAAAAAATCAGTTCCTTTGTAAAGTGTTAAAACAGCCTCTCCAAACATTTCCATTCAGTTGTGTGCAAAAGAGACTTCCAAGCAGTAACCTTACTGAATGAAGACTATTTGGAATTCAGTATAAAATGCATTTGGAAGTTTGAATCTAGTTGCCAAGTAGTAGATGAATGCTGTAGTTAAATGGTACTTTCAACAGAGAGCTTCCATTGGTCCAGCATTTTATCTGCTGTGTAGCTTCTCTGCAAATGACAGAAACTATTGCTTTTGAGCACAGTCCCTTAAGCATCTGGCACTCACTATAGGTTTGTTTCGTTTTGAATCAAGAACAGAAAATCTCAAAAATATATTTGTTCATCTGCCATTTCACTCCTGCAGCATGCTACTCCTTCAACTACTTCTTAGAACAGAAATTCCTCTATCTGGTTTGCAATGATGCACAACTTTTGGTTGTCCAAAAGTTGATGGGCACTGGAAAGATATACACAAATACCCTTTATACTCTTTCATAGATTACCTTGGACCTCTTCATTGTAGCAGGCCCCCAAACACCCTCAGGCTCTGATGTGAATATTGGAAAAAATAGGTCAGCTTTATCTGAGCTGTAGTAGGAAAATTATAGCTCCAGATTCCAGATTTTAGAAATACTGTTAGCATTGTGATTTTAACCAATGGAAAAAGAATTTCTGGAGAGTGTAGGGGACAGGCAGTGATTGAGAACTTACGTAGTCTTATTTGACTTGTGTGACAGTCAAGCAACAAAACAAACGTGTGAACAGCAGTTAATAGAAAGAATATACTTACATTACTCAAGAACCAAAAATCTAAAAATTTGAACTAATTAAATTTGCATTTTATAAATTAGTCCCATGTAATTTTTTTATTGCAACTTTGTCTTATACACGTTTCTTTTACTCTCTTCTCTCTCCATCCTGTTCAAGGGTGAGGAAACCACTGTACAGTTTAGAAAGCTGTATGATGGCTGTGTATTACTGTTTGGTTAGAAACAGACATGAATTTAAAGGTTATAGGTCCCCTAATGCCTAGCATGTCTTTATTATCCCCATACCTGCAGTTAAGGCCTCCTCACTTGTGCTAATTCAGCACAACTGCTCTGTAAACTGATTTGAGCAATTTCTGGATCTGTGAAATTTTGTGACTACAAAATACCAACAGAAAACAATCAGCAAACCAAAGGACTTAGGTTCTCAAACTGGACCTACCATTAATAGAACAGTAGAATAATTAATTTGAAAAAGATGATTGGGGAAGCAGAACAATTATAAACCCTGAGTCTAGTGTGTGCAACTTACATTACTACTCTTTTATGTATGTGTGTGTCTATATAATACATATAATAAATATATATAAAAATATACACGTGTGTACGTGTGTGTATGTGTGTATGTATATATTCATCATTACAATTTCAGGAGGAATTCAGCGGAACAGAAACATACTACAGTCATTTAAGCAGGTAGGAAGTCAGATGTGAGGTCTTGATAGATCCAGATTTGTGAAAATCTGCCAGTGGTTACTTCATTGCATACCTAGGCACAGCTTCCTTTGCATTCATTGCAATTTCTGTAGAGTATAAAGGAAGTTGTTCTCACTGCATCGAATTCCTTGTCTGATATATTTGTTCATCCTGCTTCAGAGGGAGAGTGCCATCTACTGAATCATCTCCTTTACACAGCTCCCTTGAGCCTTGTCCCATTCATGGATCAACAAATACACTCAAAGGGGTTGTAAAACTGAACAAGGTTTTAACAGGAAGAGCAGCTGCTATAGATGTGGATCTTTTGTAGTACCAGCTGCATGTAAAGGACCAGTCCTTCATCTGGGTAGGGGCCGTCCCAAGCACAAGTACAGGCTCGGCAGAGAATGGATTGAGAGCAGCCCCACTGAGGACTTGGCAGATGAGAGGCTGGACATGAGCTGGCAATGTGCAATTGCAGCCCAGAAAGCCAATCCTGTCCTGGCCTGCATCAAAAGCAGCATGGCCAGCACGCTGAGGGAGGTGATTCTGCCCCTCTACTCTGCTCTGGTGATATCTCACCTGGAGTGCTGCATCCAGCTCTGGCGTTCCCAGAACAGGAAGGACATTGACCTCTTGGAGTGAGTCTAGAGAAAAGCCACAAAGATGATCAGAGAGATGGAGCACCTCTCCTACGAAGACAGGCTGAGACACTTGGTGTTGTTCAGTGTGAAGAAAGAGAAGGCTCAGGGGAGACCTTATAGCTCCTTCCAGTTTCTATGGATCGAAGGCTACAAGAGAGCTGGAGAGGGACTTTTTACAAGGGGCATGCAGTGACAGGACAAGGGGGAATGGCTGTAAAGAGGGAAGCTTTAGATTAGATGTTAGGAAGTAGTTCTTTACTGTGAGGGTACTGAGGCATTGGAACAGGTTGCCCAGAGGAGCTGTGGATGTCTATTCCTGGAAGTGTTCAAGGCCAGGCTGTATGGGGTTTGAAGTGGTCTAGTGGAAGGTGACCCTGTATGAGCATCCCACTGGTTCTCAGGACCATTAAGAAATAGGAGGAGGTGTGTTGCATGCAGCCAAATCCCAGGACAGTTCTGAAAACCTTTGCAGTGACAAACTGGCTTCTTCTCACAAGTTGTCACAGATGAAGGAGCCTCCTCGTAACACTGCCTCATTTTGGATACAGCAAAAGGTGTAGCATCTGTGCTGCACTTGAGGTACAGGTTAGTCACCCTCACCCCTCAGAAGAGAAAAAAAACAACCCATAAAAGGAAAGAGGGTTTGTGTTCCTCTCTAGGCCAGACTGTTCATCAGTTAACCACAACTGGTGAGAACTAAACACTTTCACTGTATTTATTTCAGCATCACTTGCTGCCTTCATAGGCGGCCATGCTCAAAAAAACCTCAAGTTGCCAAAATAGATGTGAGCAGTGCATCACACTCCCTACACATGAAACAGCAAACCAGCATTTGATTGTCTGCTTCATATCTTGACGTGCCTTTTTCTATTATTTGCTTTTGCCTTCCTCACACTTACTGTCCCCGAACTTAAAAACTCAGTTAAAATGATGTATGTGCATATCTTTCGGGGGCTTTTTGATAGCTTTTTTTTTTGTCTCAGAAATAATGTTCAATAGCCTTTTAAAAAATAAGCAAAGCTGTAAGATTCGAGTAATGTGAACTGCTCATCCACACTCTCAGGCACAGGGTGCGATGGTCCTGTGCACGTCCAAAAGCTGGACACGACGATGCTTGCGGGTCCCTTGCAACTCGGAATATCCTGTGATCCCGTGAATCTCAGGACTCGGCCAGCCTACAGGCACCCTCGAGCAGCCGCCAGCCGCGCTGCCCCGCAGCCCCTGGCTGCACCTTCCCGCTGGCACTGGCCCTCCCGCCCGTGGCGGCCATCTGCTGCACAGGCTGCTGCAGAGAAGCGCCGCGGCACCGCCACCTGCCCGCTGCCGCCGCACGCCGAGCCGCTGGAGCCGCTCCCTTCCCCATACACACACACGCCCTTCCAAGCGGATGCGCACCCCGCCCCACAGGTAACCAGGCAACGGCTCGCGCGGCCCAGCCCCTCGCGCCCCTTCGGGGAACTAGCAGGCAGAAGGAGAGCGCATTCCGAGGCGGCGGTGCGGGGGAAGGGGCGAGGCTGGCGGCGGATCCCCCCGGCCGCGGGGCCGGGACACAGCGGCGGGGCCGAGGGTGGGCGGGCGGCCCCACCGCCATCTTGCTTGCAGACGGGTACCCGAAACCAAGATGGCGCCGGGGCGCGGAGCACGGGGCCGCTACCCGCCCGCCCGCCCGGAGCGGAAGTGACGCAGCGCCCGCCCCGCTCCCTATGGTGGCTG
>WBMV01004566.1:308272-672682 GCA_013396655.1 Campylorhamphus procurvoides
CCTCCCTCCCTCCCCGCCCTGCCGCGGGCCGCAGCCGGTGCCGCTCCTCCCTGCGCCCTGGACGGCGCCCCGGTAACCCAAGGTAGACGGGGGAAGGGGCGACGGGAGGCGGCGGCGGCGCTTCCTTTTAGCTGTTCCGTGGGTCCTGGAAGCCCGGGGTGCGGGCGTGTGGGGAGGGGGCCCCGCCGGGCCTCGCCGCGGGAGCGCGGCCTTTGGCTCCGGGCCTGCTGTGGGAGGCGGGAAGGCCCGAGGGGATGTAGCCGTGCCGCGCACTTTACGGGAACATTACAGCTCCCCGTTATCCTGGCGGGTGTGACGCCCAGGAGGAAAACGATGCCGGGGAGAAAGGATGCTTCCCGGTGTTGATCAGCCTTTACGATCGGTGTTCGAAATTCCCTTCGGGCACGGCTGTGGTTCTTGTGCCTGAAGCACCCCGCGCCTTTGGTGCCCTGCTTACAGATGCCCATAAAACTCCGCGAGGGGCAGGAGTGGGTTTTATGCCCCTTGCTGAAAGAGGCTATTGTGTTGCCGGTGTTGATGATGCTGTAGTGTGCAATCGTTGAAGGATCTTAGCTATTATTTCTCCTTTGGTTTGCAACCCTCCTGCTTTTCGCCTTTAATTTTAGGAAAATCAGATTCTTGTTTTGTGTGTCATGGTGATCCTTTACCAAGTCAGTACGGCCCGTCACTTGTTTATCTCGGAGATCAAAGTTTTGCCTTCACTGCAGCAGTTAAATTTTACTACAAAAAGACCCGAGGGCATGCAAAACAAAGGTATTTTTGACGCTGCAAGTAGTCATTGCTTGAGCGATGGTTGGGTTATTGTAAATGTATAAAAACATCACTTAGAGTAGTTGTTCTCGTTGTGGGCGGGATTGATTAAAGAGCGTGGGGTTCCAGGAAAATGTTGTCTAGCTGTTGTCTTTCTCCCTTTCCCTCCTCATTCTCCTCTCCGATAGTCACGTTGTTTTGGACGAAAGTGGGGAAAATAGGAGGGGGATAAAGGCTCTGGCACTGACGTGGCTCCAAGCATGCAGCTTTTTATGGAAGGGAGAGTAGGAATTGCATCCTCCCACTCGTCGCTTTTGATGTTGAGTGACAGGCTGTGCTGAATGGCAGGACGTGGTTCAGCGTGTTATATCTATTGGTGACTGCCTCTCTCCTGAGCAAGGCTTTAATGTGGACCCTCCATGTGTGGAGCAACTTCTCAGGTGAAGGCTGTTACTGAGGGAATCTTTCTGGGGGAAAGGAGTAAGCACGAAAGAACATGCACCATGGAGAAGGGCCTATTGCCATTGGGAGTACAGAAAACTTGGCGTGGTTATAGGAGTTGTTTAGAGTGCAGGTATTTGGATGGATTATATTTGGGCTAGTTGTCAAGGAGAGATAGAGGTGTAGGGGAACATTTGGAATTTGTGTACAGGTAGTGGAGACACATGAAGCTACTGAAGACAGTAAGCCTTTGGGTTTCAACTGTTCTCTTTGTGTCTGACAATTTCTCCCAGATGTATTCTGAAAAAGTGCACTGGTGTCTTGTTTATCGTGCTGTCACTGGCCTCCATGCAGCCTTACGGTAAATGCGATTTGGGAGTTGATGTGCCTGAAAAGTCAGCTTTTGTCCAGAGCAGTTTTCTTCTGGATCAAAGTTCACTGCTGCTGCCCGCCAAGCACCTCTATGGGTATCAGTGTTGGAACAAACGAGGGAGGGTCAATTTCCTCTGCAGCAGAATGCTTGTACTTTATTGCAGAGATTGTGGAAACCGTTGTGGAAGGGCATATGAAAACACTGTGTTTAAAATACCAAAAGAAACCCCAAACAAACTGAAAAAGACTGTCCACAATAATATGTGTACAAAAGCATGCTAATTCTTTTTTGTGTATTGACAGATTTCTTAGAAAAAGTCACTTTGCTTTCTGTGTTTTTTAGTTAGAGGAGAAACATGCTTTTGTTTGCCAATATTATTACATAAAAGAAGAGCTAACAATCATATGACAGTTTTGCAGAGGTGATTTTGCTCTTACTAGGATATTGGGTTTTGACTTAATTTACAAGTATTTTGTATTTTTTTCTATAATGAAATTAATTAATCTGGGGCAGAAAAGGCCTTTGTATGTTTTACTGTTTCCATTGTATTTCCAGCATATGAAACAGGGAGAATAATGCTTCCCAGCTCTTATTTATACATTCCAAGATAGTTTGGGCAAATTTGCCACGGAATTTTCATATTTGTAGGAATCTAAGTCATTGATGATCTGAGAAGCACAGGTTTACAGCCATTATGAAATGCATTCTATTCTAGTCTTGTGGACTTTAAAGAAAAGGGAGGGGAGAGGCAAAGAGTGGATAAGGAAGTAGAGCAGATGTGCAAGTACTGAACAGATGAGTTACACTGCTGTCTCAGTAAGACTTTCCTTAATTCAGTATGTGTATTATGAGACAATATTACAAGTTCTGTGGGATTTCTCGTAGACTTTCCTATCCCCTTTCATTTTGTCATGATTGTATAATCCTCTTGTCTTTTGAAGCCTGAATCTCTGAATGAAAATGCATTTTGGAAGCAGCTTGTGAGTTACTTTAGCAAAATTTTGATTTAAATCTTCCTGACAGCTCTCGAGTTATGCTTAAGCAAGAGAAATACAGACTATTAAATAACTATAAATGAAGGATAGCTAAAATAATGAAGCTAAGAGGAAGCAGTGTTTTGCTAGTGTAAGTGGGTATAACTGTCCTAAAATATCTTAAACTTACATGTGGTTTATAACTTAAGAGATGTGTTGTATTTACAATCTGTGTACTCTGAGAAAACTTCAACATCAGCGGTGTAGTGAAGACTGAAAAATTATGTTTAAAAAGATTGGAAGCAGTTTTCCTTTCCCTTTTTATTTTTTTATTAAACATAGCAGATGCTAAGAGTGTTGCTTCCTCGTTATTGTCTTGCTTGTCGGATTCTGTTGCATATCTTGTTCTTGCTTGGTGATCATGTTTACTGGCCAAGACTGATTTAAGACACTCAAAGCTCCTGTTGTGATTTCATTTAGAAACTTTTTTTTTTATGTGACTCAATACCTGACAGGTGGTCAGGTAAAAAGATTTAGCCAATCTTTTTTTTGTTTTTCCGTTTTTGTGTTTAGGTTTGATTGTTTGTGAGTGTTTGGTTTGATTTTTGTGCATGTGTGTTTGTTTTGGTGGGGAGGTGGTATGTGTGTGGTGTGGTGTTTTTTGGTTTTGTGGGTTTTTTTTGTTTTTTTTTTTTAGCTTGTTTAGAGTACTGTTAAAAAGCTTCAATACCAAGTTTGTTGCTTCTGAAGGCTATGCCAGGCTGGTTTCAGGGAAGCTTTAAGATTGTGGTGCTGCCAAAAGAAGCAGTCCTGTCTGGCTGCTATTTCAACTTCCCTGTGTTGGCCCAAATGTTTATGGGGCTACGTAATGAATCATATCAGAAAAAATAATTTGTATTGAAAGTAGTCTAGTATGTGCTTGCAGAAATACTTGTACTGGCTTAAGGGAGATCATCAGGAATGTGAGGAAACACTGTATGGTAGAGATGGGACTGTTTCTTTAAACTAGCAGAGCCAGCTTGTTCTGATTTAAAGTACTGTGGAGCTGTAGCAGTTTCCTTTGTAAAACCCAGATTTTATTAACATGAGAGTGAAATGGGTGAGTCAGGCACCTTCTTTCTACTATTTAGGGTGGAAAGCAAAGGAAAAAGAAGCTTGAGTTGCAAAAAGTGTGGGCATTGCCTCCCTGATGTTTTAGGCATAGATCTTGTTCTTGCAGTCATGGTCCTCTTAAAAAAATTCCGGGTGTTAGTGATGTCATCTTGTGTCCCATTGTTAATGTGCACTTCTGGCAGGCTGTGGGTCTCTTTATGACACTAGTCCAGAGGAAAGCTTCATTCACTACAGTGAGAGGGGCAGCTGCTCTTGATTTAGTGATGATGTTGTGTAACAACATCAGATGCTTAGGACCTCTTTTTCGTTGCCCTTTACTACTCATGCCCTTACTTGACATAGCATAGCCACTACAGACTGACAATGATCATGAGAGTCTAGGGGAAGAGGCTGTTGGGCGGTTTCATTTGCTACTGTGAAACAGTATGTTGTAGTTGTAATGCTGTGAGGAATGTGTACTTTTTTTTGTGAAAGTATGCAGCATGTAGAAGCTTACTGTTAAAAAGAAGCTGGTTTCCTATGTATTTCTATTACTACCATTATTCTTTCTAAATAAGCTTTAATAGAGGTTGATAACATTTGAGATTCTTGCATCTTATGAGAATATTTACAAAGACTAAAAACCAAGCAGCAATGTAGTCTTTTCAATTGTGTTTTAAGTGTGAACATTGTTTGGATAAATGGGTATTGTGTGTCAAGGTTATACCTATTACGGTTAAATGGAAACAAAAGCTGCACATAGTTTTATTCAATAGGTAAGGTTTTCTAGTCAAAACTCTTTTTCTTTAAAATGTTACTATATCCACACTCTTAAAAAAATATTAGGGAAAAGAGTAGCAAATAATCTTAGCTGCCGGGGTTGGATGTGGTAAATCCAGTATCTTGTTTAAGAAAAAAAAAAAAGAAAAGTGTCTACTTTTCACCTTTGCCAATTTCTACAAAAGGTTCCTAAAACTGAGTGGAACTGACTACAGGAGCTTGAGTTATGTGTAACTGAGTACCAGAGTTTGAGATCTTGTCTTCTGCCTAGAGGTTTTAAAGGTGAAGTAGCTTTCTGTCTTTTTGTATATCCCCAGATCTAAATACTTACCTAAATTAGGATTTTGGATTTCAGTTAACACCAGTTAAAGTCAGAAATATATATTATTTTAAGTATTCATTTAAAATCTTGGGCTGAACTTGCAATTTGTGTTACTTTTTCTGTACTAGACTTCTGAATGCCTTCATGAACCTTTACTAGCTAATACCATCTCGCCTTTTGTCTAGACAAAATCTGAAATGGTCCGATACACTACTGTGCTCCTTCAGAGACTCATGCTTGCTGATGATGAGAAGTAAAAACTTAATCTTAATAAAGCATATATTTTGTAGAAATTGGAAATATCTTGGTCACTACTAGTGAATGGTAAGTGGACTTTTGAAAGCAGTGTTTATGAACACAAGTGCTACATTTCTTCTTTCAGATGAAGAAAATGTCTGTGAACAAGTGTGAAAGTGTCACTTAGGAGCATTGGTGTTTTATATCTTTGGATTTAGTGAATAAGTTGTTGAGATGCAGTTTCTGGGAGAACCCATCCTGTCTGTATTGAATTGAAACAGAATTCCTATTTTGTTGCTTGAGTGGAATTGAAAAGTTTGCGTAATGTTGAGTCAGATTACAAATGTACATAGTCTTAAGGCTTGAAGGTAGTTAAAAGCTGAGTCCAGTGAAAAATCCATACATTTGAGACTAGTTTTATTATAATTATGCTTTATTTCTGTATAACTCTTAAAAGACCTAATTTTTGAAGTTTTGGGCTATTTAGGTATAATGTATTTTTGCATTTGAAACAAGAAGATATAATAATGTTTCTGTAATAGAAAAGCTTTAAAGATAAAGCTTTCACTGCTGGCCTAAGCCCTCATCCCGATTTATTTTCTTTCCAATGTGGTAGCTCCAGTGAAGTGCAAAGCTATGTGTTAGAGTTAAAACTGGTCTAACAGCTTGCTGCTGCCCTTTTTACCCCCCTCTTTCTGACTGCATGCTTTTATTTACCCCGTAATCCAGCTTAGTTTGCCCCTTTATTAAGCCACTTTGATAACCTATTTATGTGAAAGTGGTTGGTCACTGAAAGACCTGTAGGATGTAAGGGTTGTTTTGAAGGTGAGGATAATACACAGCCTTGCAAGGGAGGCTGAAGAAGGAGTGGTCCCATGTGGAAGAGGGAGTAGGATTTGCCACTTGAGAGTGGCTGACTCTTGACCTGCATCAGTCTTAGCATGCAGCTTCACTGCACTTTCAAGAGTAAATTTGCTATTTCTTATGTATTGTCTTTTCATGATAAACAGGTTCATGTTTTAACCCCTTTAAACAAAAGGTATTAATCTCTCCTTTGGTGAACGTTCATGTCTTTGACAGTCTTATTTTCTGTTCTATAGGAATCAGAATCGCTGAAAGCACAGATAGAGAGTTTTGAAATAATTGTTTTGTTGGCACCGACTAACAGTTTGAGGTAAGATTAGCTTAATTCTATCTTTAAATGTTCTAATTGAACCCAACCATTTAAAATTAACAATGCTTTTGTTTTCCTAAAATTTATGATTGCAATACAAAGCTGCAATATAAGCTTTCTAATATTAGTGTATCTCTTGTAAAGATCAACTATACTTTGTCATACAT
This sequence comes from Campylorhamphus procurvoides, assembly GCA_013396655.1. NCBI lineage: Eukaryota > Metazoa > Chordata > Aves > Passeriformes > Dendrocolaptidae > Campylorhamphus > Campylorhamphus procurvoides. The sequence continues at coordinate 314,604 of WBMV01004566.1, forward strand.
AGAATGCAAAATGTATGTTATTGTTGAATACAGGCAAAATAATAAAAAAATAAAGATAAGATTGGGTTATATTATAAAAGTTGGCCGTCTGATGTTTGGTTTGAAAATTACTTGCAATAGAAAAAGAAAACAGGTTTTATGTTCTATCACTCTTGGGAAATTGTCATGCGTCATGTCTTACAACATTTTAAAAGCTCTACATTTATGTTGCCTGTGAGCATTGAGCTTAAGAGACATAATAAGCAGTTTTCTGTGAATTTAATTTGACACAATGAATTAGGAACCATCTTCTGAGTATAGGTTATGCAAATTTGCTTTTTAGTGGAAGGAGCCAATAAAAGACAGCATTCAACATATTCTTCACCAAGGTAAACAGTTTTCTCTGAGTTACATGAAAAGCTTGTTTAGGTTGAGAAGTTTTACTGGGTGAGTTTCAGGTGTGGTTGCATCTCTGGCTGTGCAAAGTCTTGTGAGGGAAAGTCATGTGGGGCAGGAGAAACCAGTTGATAGGGGAAAGGTTGATCTGCTTTTTTCTTTTGAGTTCTCTTTGATGTATCTAAAATCTCTGAAATTTTGTTAACTTTAAATTAAAATCTAATGTTTTTGTCTTTACGTAATTGAAATATCACCCAGGTAACAAGAAAGATTATAAAAATAACCTTGTGACAGAAAGTGATTGTTGTGTTGAGCTTATATTTTTAATACAGTAATTTTAGGCTTTAAAGCCTGTTTGCAATACAAATGCTAAATGGTTTTTTTTCCATTTCTGTTTTAACTATTATTAAACAACGATTATTGAACGTTCAAAGGCCTGAAAATATGTAATTATTTGTTCATAGTTTATATTCAGGTTGTCTAATGTGACCCTTTTTTTTTTTTTTTTAAAGCTGAGCAATTTCAAAAGAAAATGGTAATGGGTCAAAGTTTTTATTAATTAAATTGGGGATTTTTAGCCACTGATCTGAAAAGAAAAGGTAAAGGTGTGTATTTTTTTATGGTTAGCACTAATTCTGAATATTTACTATGACTGTATGTAAGAAGAAATGAAAGTTTATTATTTAATTTCTTTTAGGTCTCATTGCTTTATAATCAGTTGTAGTTTTTGTAGCTTACTTTGTGCTGAAGCATGTTGAATTTTGTTGCAAGCTATATTATTTAATTAGTTGTTACAATCTTTAAGTTGGCCATGCATTTTACATGTAGATTAAAAAGCAAAGTTAACCTAAAAAGATGCAGGGTGAACATCTTGGCCAGTGGAAAATCGGATCAGAGTGATTAGCTTTAGTATATGGTTAAGAGAAATAATACCTGTGGTTCAAACTTAACAACTGCTGGACAGAATACTTCAGGGATTTTTCTTTGCTTATGTAAAAGGTACATTCCAGAGAATAGTGCATTGGAAATGCAAGCAAAAATTTTGTTTAAAATATATCAAAATGTTCAGAGTTAGGTTATTCATGCCTTAAGTTGCAGAAATATTTTGGGGTTTTTTCTGTTTCTTCTTCTCTTCTGCAGGATCAGCTTGCAGTTAAATCTGGGAAACCTTTTACTGTTATGCAGACAAAGTGTGTGTACTGCAGCAATGTTAAATTCTTACAAATGCAGTTGAGCTTTTAATTTACTGTTAAATAGCTGTCTCCAAAGTTCTTTCGTGTAGCAAATGCTATACTTCTTTCTAATACTGTCATTTTAGTACATACAAGTTTTGTTCATTTATATCATTTACATGGACTCTAAATAGCTGCTTCCATTTTTTTTTCCCTTCCCTCCACTGCTTTTCCTTTTGGAAAGGAGTATATCTACTGAGAAAAATGGGTCGGTCTAACTCTAGATCACATTCTTCAAGATCAAAATCCAGATCTCAGTCCAGCTCTAGGTCAAGATCCCGATCACATTCGAGGAAAAAGAGATACAGGTAAGTTGATGTCATACTGCGTGAAAAGGTGATTTGGTATATTAGGTTTTGCCTGGAAAATGCTCTTTACTTGCATGATGCTGTGGCAAAAGTGAGCCTGGGATCTTATTTCATTTTAGGCGGTAGGCAAACTATTCTTTGAATGTGATTTCCGTTACTTAGTTTAATACTTGACGTTTTTGTCTCTTTTGCTGTATCTCAAGCTAGTTTCAGAATGCATGATTTGTGACCCTTTTGACTGTTGCCTTCCTCTTAACAAGATCTTTTCTTTGTCCGGTCTCTTTTTCCGTAATGTGTTCTGTATTTCTCATTCAGTTTTTCATATCTGAAGTAACTTAAGGCTTCAGTAGATAAACTCCGCTGTACCTTGTCTTCTCAGTTGCTTCCAGCCTTTTCCTCATCTTTCTTACTACTTCATGTTCCAGGCTGTAACCAGGGTGGCAGAGAAACTGCATGCCATGTTCCACAGTGGTGATAATCTCTAATAAAATGGCAGCGCAGGCCACTGAGGCTGGTAATGTCTTAAGCGCAGGATGCTGAGTTTCACAGTCTTTAGGTGTATAAACGTGTTTATTATAATAAACATAGTACAGGAATATAATAAAATATTACAGAAATAATAAATAGATTGTAGAAGTTACCGTAAGACTTAGTACATCCTTTAGCATTCTGGCTGCATTTGAGAAATCTAACATTTAGTGTCAAGACACTTCTTTGTTTTTGGTTTTCCAATTGTCAAATGTTAATGTTTTCTTTTTAATTTTAGTTCTAGGTCTCGGTCAAGGACGTATTCACGATCTCGCAGCAGGGATCGTGTTTATTCTAGAGATTATCGCAGAGATTACAGAAATAATAGAGGAATGAGACGTCCCTATGGTTACAGAGGAAGAGGTAGAGGGTATTATCAAGGAGGAGGTGGTAGATACCATCGTGGAGGTTATAGGCCTGTGTGGAACCGAAGACACTCCAGAAGCCCTAGGCGCGGCCGTTCACGTTCCAGAAGTCCAAAACGAAGGTCTGTGTCTTCCCAGAGGTCCCGGAGCAGATCTCGTCGATCTTACAGATCTTCCAGGTCCCCAAGGTCCTCTTCATCTCGTTCTTCATCCCCATACAGCAAATCACCTGTCTCTTCCAAAAGACGTGCGTCTCTGGAAAAGCAGGCAAAGAAAACTGAAGGGGCTCCTTTGCAAGACAGCCCCTTGAAAAATAAATCACAAGATGAACAGAAAGATACATTTGAACATGACCCATCAGAGTCTCTTGACGATTTTAACAAATCATCAGCAGCTTCTGGCGACATCTGGCCTGGCCTTTCAGCGTATGATAACAGTCCAAGGTCACCCCATAGTCCTTCTATTGCCACCCCACCTAGTCAGAGTTCATCTTGCTCTGATGCCCCTTTGCTTAGCACAGCCCACTCAGCAAAGGACACACCGCAACATTCCCATTCCATTCAGCATAGTCCTGAGAGGTCTGGCTCTGGTTCTCTTGGAAATGGTTCTAGCCGTTATAGTCCTTCTCAGAATAGCCCATTACATCATATCCCTTCGAGGAGAAGCCCTGCAAAGACAATCCCATCACAGAGTGCCCCCCGTGAGGAGGCTCGAGTGCGGTCATTTTATCCTGAGGGTGGCGAACAGGAAGCTGCAAAAGGTGGAAAGTTTATGAAAAGGTAAGAATTAAATTATAAGCCTAATATTGCCTCTTAAAAAGTTAGAGTTTTGTCAAGGTCGTCACTATACATTGGAAAATGCAATTTGGAACACCAGTAATATTAGTCTGGTTGGAATTGAGCTTGGAACATATGTATGCTAAGATGCTTCAAGGTCTTGACCGTTGGCTAGTGGAGATAGGGACATGTATCCTTGAGGAAAAACGAATTTGTGCTCTTCCTTTATGGTGTATTTTCTTGTACTCATTTTTTTACTGATAAGAAAAGTCTTAATTGAAGTAGTGCATCAGACTGCTTGTTCGATAGTGAATTCTCTTCAGGTATTTAAAAATTTTAACGCTTCATGTAGTTTGAAATGCAAGTCTTCTGGAAGTCTAAAAATGCTGATGTTTTGCAGTGATTTCTTTGTTAACATAAACAGCATTGATTGCTAATTGTGTGGTGCAATATGACAACTTTGTCTTGACTTGCATTACTTATCAAAGAGGGTTCGTCTTAGTATTCTTGGAATATAATTCTGTTGATGTGAAGTTCAGTGTGTATTTTCCAATGAATGTAAAATTCTTCAATTTGCTCTTGAAATGTTTGATATAGTAGTCATTTTTGAAAGTTGTAAAAATCTTACTGACATCAGACTGTTCCTTTCTAATGTGGCTAGTACTTCAGTGGATTTCTTATAAAATGTGTTAGAGTGAAGTTGTGACTATGCTATATAGGCTTTTAAAAGAACTTGTCCAGTCAGTGATTTATTATGTAAAAAAATTGCTGCTTGGAAGATGAAAAATATTAGTTCCCTTGGATTAGATGTATTTGAATTGGCAAATGTTTAGAACTTACGTGAAAATAGTGTATAGGTAAGGCAGTGTTTGAAATAATTGGTGTGTTTCTGTGTTTAGGAGAGCTGCCTTCTAAAGGTTCCCTGCTTTTACACATTTTAGTGAATGCACTAAGCCTGTTTCAGATTCTGGAATTATCTTAGTAATGTGTAGGATCTTGAAAATCATTCACTTTTTTATGGTACTCCTTTAACATTTTCGGTAAAAGCAGTACAAAAATGAATTGCTTTGTGAATTCTCAAACTTCATGTGAATTCGATGGAAAAAATGACTAGTATAAGAGAATGTGAAACTGGGTACTGATTAAGAAAGAAAATAAGCTACTAGCTTTCTATAAACTCTAGCAAAGAATTTCTAGGTATTCTCCAGAAAGGCATCGTATCCCTCAGATGCCTTTAGTAGTGCATAAATGACAGTGGATACAGTGTTAATGGTGTGCAAAGTGTTGCATGCTAAAGATATGCTTGGAGGAATGTATTTTCATCTTCTTCTTGGTGTGGGATTGACACGAAAGAGGAATGCAAGTGAACTGGAATGAATGCAACCCAGAGTTACCAGTCTCTTCTTTACTATCCACAGGTACACAGATGAAGAGTCTAGAGTATACCTGCTTGATAGGGGTAATACCAGGGAGAAGGAGGCCCAGAAGGAGAGAGGATCAGAAAAAGGGAGGACAGAGGGAGAAAGGGAATGGGAGGAACAGGAAACTTTAGATTTTTTCGTTGATAAAGAGACTGGGAAAGAAAAGTTTAATGACTCTGAAGGGGAGGACACAGAGGAGACAGAGGATTACAGACAGTTCAGAAAGTCTGTCCTGGCAGATCAGGGTAAAAATTTTCCTACTGCATCTCACCGGAATGCTGAGGAGGAAGGAACCAAATACAAATCTAAAATTTCAATCAAGGGCAATAGAGAGAGCGATGGATTTAGAGATGAGAAAAGTTATAAGCTTAAAGAGACTGGATATGTAGTGGAAAGGCCTAGTGCAACAAAAGATAAGCACAAGGAAGAAGACAAGAGTTCTGAGAGACTAATGATGAAGAAAGAAACTCAGTCACCTGAGCAGGTAAAGTCTGAAAAGCTCAAAGAACTCTTTGATTACAGTCCCCCTCTACACAAGAATCTGGATGCGAGAGAAAAATCCACCTTCAGAGAGGAGAGCCCACTTAGGATCAAAATGATAGCCAGTGACTCCCATCGTCCTGAAGTTAAACTCAAAATGGCACCAGTACCTCTTGATGATTCCAATAGGTAAATTATTCTGCTTTACAGTGTGGTTCTCCATGTGTCTGCAGTATTGTTCATCTTTATTTAAACTAGTGGTTTCTCTTTGTGTGTCTCTTTTTTGTTGTTGATGCGTTTTAGACCTGCTTCCTTGACTAAAGACAGGCTGCTTGCTAGCACACTTGTTCATTCTGTCAAGAAGGAGCAAGAGTTCCGATCCATCTTTGACCACATTAAGTTGCCACAGGCCAGCAAAAGCACGTCAGAGTCATTTATTCAGCACATTGTGTCCTTGGTTCATCATGTCAAAGGTATGTGTTTAGTTTATCGTACCAGATGTGTCTGACAGCTTCATTTAAGCCTATTTGCTCTTTCTAGTATGGGAAGATTTCAGCCCTCTTTTAATCTTGATTTAGCTAGACTTTCTTCCTTTTGAGATATGCATAAAAACAACTAGAAAAATAATAGCCACAGAAACTAGTATTAAAAACAACACAAGCAGTGTAGAGTATAATAGCAGTTATACTATGTGTCTGGGTAAATTTTTGGGCCTAGGTAGCATATAAAGTTTTGCAGTGTAGTTTAAATGTACTACATTGGTCAATTTTTCTTACTTAATTTTAATTACTCTTAACATACAATTTTATAAGTGGTGCTGTGTGGATTGACACATGTCTTTCGTACTGTAAATACAATGGCATTACTTTTAGAGCACCTTAGAGGTCATTTCCAGGTTCTTATGAGAAGGGGGTTTATTAAGACTTAAGAAAAATTGTGTTCCGAATGGTACTAAAATCTACGATGTTACTCATTCTTATTTGACAGCATTGTTAGGAATTTCACTTATAGGAACTTGGCAGTGGCTAAGTTCAATGAGTTACTCCCTAATTATTTTCTGTTTTAATAGTAGTGACTCTTTAATGTAAACACAAAAAAACCCCTCAACAAACCAACCAGAAGAACAAAAGTCCCCCTGAAAAGCTACCAAAACCCAAACCTAGACCATCAAAGTAGATGTACTTTGCTTAGATCATACAGCCACTAAAAGTTTTTTGATGGGAAAATAGGTAATTCTTGAAATCCGGTGGGGATGTCTGGAGAGTTCTTTAAATGTTTTTTTTTTTCTCTAGAATTTGCTTGATTTCACTGGGCTGTTGTCTTGTTCTTGTAAATGTAACTGAGGTAATATGGAGCTGGTGAAAGCAATTTTACCATGTCATTGTAGTACGGGAGAATGTGGAAATGCTTAGGTGACCAGTTTCAATGAATCCATCTGTAAGCATTGTTTTTAAGATGTGTTAAAATTACTAAGGTTTGTGTGCTAGAATAGGTGCTGAAGTTCAGTTAAAAATTTCGTTTTGTTGGCATAATTCAGATTACTAAGGCTAAATGATTTTCTGCATTTTGAATTACATATAAAGAGGAAAATAACAGTCAACAATAATGGATTGTATATACTAGGTAAAAAAAAATGTTGGGACACCTGTTTAGAGTATGATGATTTGTTGTGAAAGTATCTTATTTTATTGATATGTGAAGAAATTTAAGGCTCAGTCCAGTGAGAGCTTTTGGAAGTTTTTGATTATATGGTACATATGTAGTTGTAAGAACAAATAATACTTTGGAAAATCTCACATGTTGATCACAGAATATAATTTTTCTGTAAACTTTTGTTTATTAACTAGTAAATAAAACAGCTTAACAGCCTATCTGGTAAAGTTATTAGGATATGTACAGTTATGGTTGGTTTTGAAAGCAGAACATCTCTTTTAAGTTTCTGATTTACTGTGATCTGTAATCAGATTTTTAGTAACATTTTTGACAAACTGAAGTTATGTTCATTATTGGTGTGATGCGACCAGTCTGAACAGCTCTTTATTGATGTAGAGCTGAAAATGCCCAGTGATGTTTTCTTTTTCATTGTAACTAGGTCCTGGAATGTGTTTTGAAATGGCAAAATCCATGTTACAAAAGTAAAATAGCTGTTGAAAGATACAGATGCCAAACAGGCACAGTTGAACCTTCTGTCTTCCTGGCAAAAATGGCATAAAAACAGAGTTGCTAGCTCAAATTCCTGTGTTTGATGGAATTATGATTGAGGCACTACCCTTGTAGTGGCCGTTTCAAGTTTTAATGGTTGGTTATGAGACAAATACTGGATACTGGGCGGTAAGTTGATACAGATGTATGTTGACCTGTTAAGCAGATAGCTTGCTTCATATGTAACATTTCATAGCTCATGACTTTATGTATTTCTATATTACATTTAAACACATTTGTTGAGCTGGTTTGAAAACTGAGTTTTGCTGTGGCTAATTTAACTGTCTATGAAGGAAGGAGAAAGTTTGTCAGAGAAGTTGTCAAGTTTGCCAAGATGCCAGATGCTAAAATGAATTTACTTATAGGTGTGTTAATTGTCTTGGATTGTTTATCATCCCAACTTACAATCAAAAAATTCTATTCCTTCAAGAAAAGACTTGTTAGGTCATTCATTTACTGAAGCATACATTACTTAAATGTTTTCACTAACTCTTATTTTAAGTTAAAGATGAGATGAATGGTAAAATGTACTTACTGCAAGTGTTCATGATTTAAAGTAACTTTACTTTCTTTTATGGACAAAGTATAAAGTAACTGTTTAAGAAAATGTCATTGAAAATTAGCAAGTCCAGTCAGTAAATGATGCTTGAATTACATGTAACAGTCATGGCATAGTAGACTTGCAGTGGTGCTGTGCACTTTTTTAATTTGGTTTCCAGAGTGTTAAAATAGGGAAACGGCCACATTTGCTTGTCCTGATTAAATTTATTGAAAATACTGTTACTTGCCTTTCTGTCAGGAGTAAAATACCTATCTCTCAATTGAATTAAACTAATGAAACAGTGGTGTTTTGGTTTTTTTTTTTATTGTAACCAACAGAGCAATACTTCAAGTCAGCTGGAATGACCCTAAATGAGAGGTTCACTGCATATCAAAAAGCTTCTGAAGAACACTGCACCCGACAAAAGAGCCCGGAAATACATAGGTATATGTTAGCTACATATAGAGATGCTTTGTTTCAAGTAATGTCTGCTAATGTTTCTTTTGAGAACCCAAGATTTTTTCTAATCTGTATGGGGTAATTTGAGTAATTATAAAATACCAAAAGAACACCCCTCTTTTGTAAAAGAGAACTCATCTGAGTCAAGTCTGGCTTCATCTGTGGTTTTGTAACAGATGTCTTCTCTACCTCTGTATCTCATTTGGGATATATTTACTTTTCTCACATGCAGTGCTCAAATATTGAGGGGCATATGTCTTGAAGATGAAAAGAAGCCCTGTACATGCATCTTTCTTCTTCAGTGTGAAATGTTCCATCTCATACTACTTTAGTTTTTGTGTGTGTTAATTTACAGCAGTTTTTTGAAAAATCTGAGAACCTAAAAGGTAAGAAGGTAGGCATGCAGATGTAGTGTCTGATCATGTGCTATAGTTTTATGATGCAGTGTACTATATTTGTGTTGCATGTGAGGATACAGTATCCAACTTTACAAGTTTTTGTAACTGTTAAGTTTTTTTGACTTTGCAGCTAACTATCATAGTGCTGATGATTTCTGGGAGGGAGTGGGCTTTCAACTGGCTGTACATACTGATTCTTTTGAAATAAATCATTAAACATTTTTTGTATATTCAAAGCTGTACTTGAAATGTAAAACATCAATCTACCTACATTTGTGTTTTTAGTGTACTTTACACAGAACAGAACCGAGGTTTTTAATTTTTAGTCTGCATTTGTATTCTGATGGTGGGGCTTTATATGCAAAAAGCTTGTCTACTGCAAAAATGTCTTCTCAGTTTTCTGTTGAAAAGAAATGTCTGAGGCCATTAACAGTCACATATGTGTATGGCAAGACACTGCTTTTATTTTACATTTAGGAGGATTGACATCTCTCCAAGTACCCTGAAGAAGCATACCCGTTTAGCAGGTGAAGAGAGAGTCTTTAAAGAAGAAAGTCAAAAAGTAGGTTCTAAGTAAATGTCCTATCTGTGCTTCTAAACTTAATTGTTTTCCTTTAAATCTGAACTTCATCTCTGTTTGTGTATAAAATGAAAAAAAATTTTTGTGTTTATTGTACCTAGAGTACTTTTATTTAGAATTTATTTTTTTTTCTTTGAGTAAAACATTGCCAAAAAGGTGATTTATGTAGCATGATTTTGCTATGTTGATTATGTGGCATATAAGGTCAAGTCTTCTCCCATTCTTCCTTTCTTCTTGGATGTTTCTTGACCACTAAGCTGCCCAAGGTGTTGGGGCAGGGGAAGGTACCAAGATGGTCAACAAGTAGTGTGATTGAATTGCAAAGGTGTTTGTAATCTGCTTAAAAACAATTCACCAGAAGAAACGAATACTTAAATATCTCCCCAAACCATGTATTATGGTGTGTATGTATTAAAAACTAGATGTCCCGTTGCCTTATTGGGAATGCTTGTTTGAAACTGAAATTCTTAGCTGTTCTTTTTTTTAGATGTAGCCATTGCATGTAAAGGGCAAAGTCAATTTGTGTGCTGAAGTTTGTTGAAAAATAGGTAAATTCTACCGTTTTTTAATTGATGCACAACTTGCCTTTTTGCTGAGATTCTCTTCTACATGTTTTATTTCAAAACTTTGTTCCAAAATATATATTGTTTTACAGGGAGATAAAAAATTAAGGTGTGATTCTGCTGATCTTCGTCATGACATTGACCGGCGTAGAAAAGAACGAAGTAAAGAACGAGGAGACTCAAAGGGTTCCAGGGAATCCAGTGGGTCAAGAAAGCAGGAGAAAACTCCAAAAGATTACAAGGATTACAAATCTTACAAAGATGACAGGTAAATATTTGAAGTCCCTGTATAGGAATTTAGCTTCTAATTAGCCTTTTAATTGTAAGCTTAATTGCTTTCAATTTTCAATGTATAATGGAACATTTAATTTTAAACAATTAAAATTATTTGTTTTACAGCAAATATGTATTATCTGTCTTTTACACGGCTTATGGTGGATGAGGACAAAAACTTTGGAATAGCAAGCTAACACTGAAAAAAAAAATGACAAATTAATCTGTCCTATTATCCAGGCTACATCAGGAGGTTGGACTTCAATGCAGTACATTTCTATAAACAGTTTGTGTAAGAACTTTGGTTCGTTATGCTTGATTCCGCACTTTTTCAACTCATAACACCCAGAGTATGAGAATTTTACTGATACTTAGGTTTTAACATGGGTGAGAAGGGGAATTTTTATTTTTGTCTAAAGCCAGTGGGCTGTTTTAATAAAAAAAAAATCTCAGTGGATACTGTGTAGGAGTGGTAAGAGTTACCTCAGGTATGACCTTTCTTTGAATAGAATATTAAAGTCTTGTAAATTGGGTCAAATTAATACCACTATGGGGTTACTAAGAGTCTTGCTGTAGGATTTTTTTTCCCTGCTTTGTATTGTATATACAATGAATTTTTACTTACGCTTCCTGTTTCCCATTTACTTTCTGACTTTGGTATCCACATTTTCTTCCACTGGCTAATTCCCTACAGCCATCTACGTAGGGAAGCCCATACCATATCTTCTCAACAGTGTGCAAACTGAACTATGTAAAGTTACTGTAAAATTTTGCCTTGAGGGTTTTTTTTTCCTTTTAACTTCTGTTTTCTGCCTCAGAAGAAGGGCAGATCTTAAAAGTAACAGAATCTCTTCATGGTGTCAAAATCTAGAAAACCTGTATTTTGCAGTTTGCAGACTGCTGCTTTCCAACTCGCTAGCAATAATATACATTTCGTGCACTTAAATGTGTAAGTGGAGGCTGGAAAGTGGAACTATACTTCACCTTAATATCTCAAATATGTAACATGTGTGACTTTATAACCAGAAGGGGGCTAGTTTTCATAAAATATAGAGAGATACGGTTTAGTATAGCATGTTACAGACTATCTAGTATGTTTAAAATAGCACATAGTATATTTTTTTATTTTTCAGTAAACAAAAAAGAGATCAAGACCGTGCTAGGTCCTCCCCATCTTCCTCCCCATCTTCTTCTTCATCCAGTTCTCGAGAAGAAAAGGATTGCAAGAAAGAAAGAGATGAAGAGTTCAAAACCCACCATGAACAGAAAGAATACTCTAGTTTTGCAGGAGTCAACAGGCCAAGAGGCACCTTTGTAAGTTTTTCTCTTATTCTTTCACCGAATTATGAAAACTCCATTAATGATTGTAGTACAACAAATAAAATGTTGCATTGTCTAATGTTAGGCTAGATTCACCCTTGAGTTCTTTTATGTGATGTACCAAAGCTGAAAAGTTGGGTCTTCTGGTTTCATTTTTTTTTTCCTGCTCCCCCACAGGACAACCTAGTAGCAGTTAAATGGTATGTAAATATACCATTAGACATCCTAGCATAGGGCTCTTCTGTAATTAGGTTATTTCCTAACAAGATCTGAAAACTGTTTAAAAGATTAAATCTTGTGTTCTGTTACCTCTAAACATCCTGCAGCGTCTGTTTTCCCCTATCACTTTGGGTTTGGTTTTACCCTCCTTTGTGTGTGATGCCTGCAACTTGTCAAGTACAGAATGGCACATAATTAAAGATGTACATCAACCTTGAAACAGCTGTATTGAGGAGATGGTATGCTTGTCATTTTGTGTTGCTTTGGCTGGGACTAGCCACAGTAAGCATGAAAGCTCATTGATTTACTTCTGGAATGTGTTAAAGCATTGTGATTTGGAAAGTGACACGTTGACCACTGTAGTCTTCAGAAAACTCTTAAACTTTAAGATTCCATTTTAATGTAGTTTTTTAAATGGGAAATGTAGAAACATTAGGAAAGACTAGCAATCAATAAAGGAGGCCTTAAAAAAGATAAGGAGCACTTAAAAAAACCCTCTCCAAGCAACCCAAAACAAAACATAAAAACACCCCCAAACAGAAACCACCCTTGCAATAACGCAGCAGAAGAAACCCCCAAACCAAAATGAAGCACACAATAAAGCACAAGTTCCATGTGGGTGGTCTTATATAATAGATAGGAGTAATTTCATACTTTAACAGTAATTCCTTCATGTAGTCTATAAGACTAAATAATGCTAAAATGCATTGTTTAGTATAAATGTACATTGAATTGTTAGTAGTAGTGTACAAAATAAGTTTTGAACTACATATGAGTTTGCCTGAAAGGATTGTGGCATATGCCAACACTTAAGGTTTGAATCTTCCAACTAAAAAACTGTCTCTACTTAGAAGGAAATTCCAAGTTCTAAATTTCTAACATTAGAAGTACATCATTTCCTCCTTTCGTCTTATTTTTTTATACAGTTGTGCTAAGGAACATCTTTGTGGCATAAATATATAAATCCGTGGATGGTGTAGGCATCAAATATGACTATCAGCACAATTTCTGGCTGTATAAGCTAATGGCACAAACAAAACAAATTAAACAAAAGCAGAGCTTAAAACTCCATCTCCTCTGAGAGATTTAGTGGAAGAAAACTCAAGTGGTTGAAGCCTTCCTGCTTTATAAAACTAGTTTGTATTGTGAAAGAGATGCTACTTTATATGAAATTTAGGTAGATGTGAATTGGGAATTTAATAGACTTCTACAGATTTAATTACTAGTGACTGCCAATTCTGACTAGGCAGTAATAGCTGGTTAGCGTTCTGTAATGACATACGTGGTCACACACAGGTTTTTTGAACAAACAGGCCAATCTAAATAGGACAGCCTGTTGACTTATCTCTTTAGGGATACAGCTTGACAGGTATTGAAAAATACAGACCAACTGGTGTAGGAATATGTTTATAAATGCAGGCTAGTAGTGGCTGCATTCCAGTAAATACTGCTTTGCTTTTGGAGTAAATAAAATGCTTTGGTTGTGAATCCTTGCAACAGGAAGTGTTGGAGGACATAACATCTCCCCTATTCAGCCAGCTAATATAAGATAAGCGGTCAATTTTGTATTAAATCAGAAATGTTTTTTCACTAAGTTTTTCTAATACGTGATTCTGTTTAAGCTTAGGCTTCTCATACATAATCATCCTGAATAGTTTTGAAATATGAGCAGAAATAAGGTTAAGTAGAATTTTTCAATGACATGGTCATTAGCATCATGCTGCCAAAGAATTCTGTGTGTAACAGTACTGTTTAAAAGGAGTTTTATACAGAAAATGTACTCTGTTTTTTGTGGTGGCCTTTGTAGTAAGGAAGCCCATAAAGATAACACCATAATAAGTTTCACCTCCTGTAGTTCTTAACCCAAAAGATGACATGTTAAGGGGAAGCGTTAATACGGTGATGAGTCAAACTAGACATTTTTCTTAAAGCAAATCTGATCATAGGACCTACCTAGTACCAGCAAATGCTGTTAATTTTCTTTTTTCTTTTTTTAATCCTGTCGTAATTTTGTCTCTATATACTTCCCCCCGCACTCACCTGGAATATTTTTTGTTGTTCCCTACTTTTGTAAAGCTGTTGGAAATAAAGAAAACATATAGTATTTCCTCTCCTGTACAGTTAGTCTCCTGCTTTACAAATTACTCTCAATGCAATTGTTTTTTGATTTTTTTTTTCTGCAGAGTATTGGATAGGTATTATGAGCCTTTTACAGATTGTTTTTCAGTCTGTTTGATTTCAGAGTAGTTTTAAAACTGTCCAGCATAAATTCTGCATTATAAGTGTGGAGCTTTGTGGAACTAAGTGTTCATAAAACTTCTCTTTTGAGTTAATCATATACATTTTTGGTTTGTGTTTATGAAACATACTTACTGTTGACAAATTAAATTAGTTTCCAGTCATGTTGTAGTACTATTGCTCTGAAGGTGCAGTTTTGTGGATTTTTTAAGTAGGCTGTTTATGGAAATTATGTTCTCTAGTAATCACAAGTTTTAGCATTCTTATCTTCCCAGACTAACCCTTCTTCTCCCGCTGGATGAAGGATATAAACTTACTTAATGTTTTCTGCAAGCTAAGTATTTACATGTTGAGGGAACTGTATATATTACTACTTAGTGTATTCTGAGTTAAAGGTGTTTTCTTTCCTGAGACTTTTTAACCTAATGTTTTAAAATCCCATTAATTCATTATAAGGAATATTTTAAGACACTCTTTTTCACTTCAGGCATTGCTACTCTGTACAGTACATATTGTTGATTTTTTTTTCTGAGTAAAGAATTTACTCATTTGCAGTTTAATTTGGCCTAAAGTACATTTTTGAATCTCAGTTAAAAATGTGTGAATAACACACAGTGGATATGCTACTTTAAAAACTGCACTGTTAGTATGTATTCTAGAATGATTTACTCATTCTACAACTGACTCCATAAATGACCTCTGCTTTCCCCTGACAGTTTTCTCCCTCTTTCAGTCTAGTTTTCCTCTTTGTATTTTGTCTGTGAACAGCTTCAGGAGCTTTTCTGACCTTTTGTTGCAACAGAAAAACTGCTGGTTTACCAGCAGTCAGAGGAAGTTTCTTTTTGGTGGTTGTGGGTGAACTTATGCCAAGAACTCAAATGTGTTTCAATTAAGTTTAATAGAATGATTATTTCAAAGTGAATGCTTGAATATATTACTTAAGGTAATATGTGAATTTGAAAATGGTTTTATACTTGCAGATACTGTAATTAAGCAAAGAAAGAGTATTTTTAGTAGTAGAGAACGTGAACTCTTATTTGTGGTTTTATGTAAATGGATTAAATGACATCTTGGTTAATCAGTTTCGAATTAGGGGCAGAGGAAGAGCCAGAGGAGTCTTTGCTGGAACAAATACTGGTCCCAGCAACTCAAATACTACTTTTCAGAAGAGACCGAAGGAAGAGGAATGGGATCCTGAATATACCCCAAAAAGCAAGAAATACTTCTTGGTGGGTGTGGAGAAATCAATGTCTTATGCATGCTTTTGTTTTTCCAAACTTTCTACAAGCGTAGAAGTAGCATGCATGTATGGACAGGGACTTGAGTGACCATGAGAATATCAGGGTGGTGTAGTGTCTGCTTCTTCTTCTCTTGCATCTTTGTGCAGCAGGCTGGCAGTAACTGGTTCCTGACACAGAATTTATCTCCAAAACTTTCATCAGAGAGTGGGGAAGAAGGCAGGTTTGGACAAAAATTACTAAAACCAAACTTTAAAGCAAAAAGATTTGTGTTGTATTTCCCTGGTTTTATGTATGACATTTGAGCTTTGTCTTAGATTTGTCTCGAAGTTTGCAGAAGTGGAAGATCAGGAAGAGTTGACAGTATTTGTGGGTGTATGTAGGCTGATTTTGTTATGAGCAGTTTTCTGCTCTTGGTTGAGTAGTGTGATAGTCATAAGAAAATCACCATAGTTTTGATGCCTTTTTGCCATCTGGATTATGAAAGGAGGACTGTTGATGTAACCACTCTAGTGGTGTAGTATACTGAAAATGTGGCCTCTGCTCCAGCTGATTTCCTTAACATTGCAAACTTTGAAGTATATTGTTTCACCACTGAAAAATAAGCAGTGAAGATTAGACCTTGTCCTATAGCACTATAGCTTGCCACAAATATGTTAACAGTTAACATAAGAAATAACGCAGTCCCAGTTTGGATGTTTGTACTGTGAGTTTTCTGTCTTCTTACAGATATGTAAACTTTTCTGATCTGTAAACGTAGAAAGAGATGTGATAATCTATTTATTAAGGAATGCTATGATACTAGTAAAGTTAATTGTAGCTATTAAACTTGAATTCATTAAAAATGTTTTTAGACAAAAATGACACCCTTTGACTACTTTTATATAATTATTAAACTGCTGTATAGGGGTGTGATATATGTTTAATAGTTCAGATTTCTTTCCAAATCACAAGTAAAAAAACTATATGTTGAAGCAAGTGTACCCCTCACCATTCTAAATAATTTTTAAAACATTCTAAGCCCTTTTTTATATTAAATAATTGTCTGTAGCGTTCATACAGTGCATGGAATGATTGTCAGAACTTATCAAACTATGTAAGGCTGTATTTGTTAGCAAGACAGCAAAGTTTAGGCTTATTAACCAACTCAGCTGTTGTTTGATAATGTCAGATTTAAACAGGTGAAACTGCATTCGCCCTATGTTGTGCAGGGGAAGAAGCAAGTTTTCTGGAAACTTCCTTCAGTTACCTTTCCTTATTAACTAGAAAGAACTTAAAATAATTTTGAAAAGTCCTAGTACATTCCTGGAGCAGCTTCTTTTTAATGTAACAATTTTTTTTCCCCTCAAAACTAGTAGTTCTTTATTCTGACTGAAGATAAGTGACAGATAAGTGATTTGAGTAGATGCACATCTACTAAGGGCTCTTAAAACAATGTTGTGGTCTTCAGTTAAAGCATCATGAATTGTAAGAATATATTTCATAATAAATTCTGGGAATTATGATACAAAGAGAACTTTTTAATATTTGCTTTATATATTTGCCATAGAATACTAGCTTTAAGTGATACATTTAAGAGGTGTTCTAACCTTACACTTCATCTGGCATTATTGTAGCATGATGACAGAGACGATGGTGTGGATTATTGGGCCAAAAGAGGAAGAGGCCGTGGTACTTTCCAGCGTGGCAGAGGGCGTTTTAACTTCAAAAAGTCAGGTAGCAGTCCGAAGTGGACACATGACAAATACCAAGGGGATGGCATTGTGGAAGATGAAGAAGAAACGATTGAGAATAATGAAGAAAAAGACAGACGCAAGGAGGAAAAGGTAAATCCTTCAGTGAATTGCAGACTAGTCAGTTCATCTTGTAAGTCATTGGGTGTGAGTGGGGATCACTTTAAAAGGTTTTGGGGTTTGGTTATTAATAGTTTACAAGAAGACTGTTTTCTTTCTTTCTTTCCACAGGAATAATCCTGGAAGAAAGTTGTAGCTGAAAGAGCAGCTCTTGCACCACCCTCACAACATTTTTAATATGTTTTTTTTTGTTGTCAAATGAATGTAAGCATTTTACTCAAATTTTACTGTTGGAAAGTAGTTTAGGGGGATTGTTTTTGTTTTAAGCCTTTAGAAAAAAATCATGATATAGTAAACTATGTTAATGATCGTACAGGTAGAAAGTAAAATATTTGTAACAACTTTTAAGAAATTTTACTGTTTGTTATATGCAGTGTAATTCTGCTTTGTCCAAATATATGGTCAAGTACAACTCCAAAAGTTTTGATTCTCCCCTATGTCTGTGTTTTATTCTGAAGTAAACTTACAGTTCTGCACACCTGAAATCTTGGAGCAGCATTTTTTATAAACTGATTACCACTTCTGTGTTGCCTTTTTATAAGAATTGTCTTTAGGGGTAGTTATACAGTCATAGCGTAAGTACAAACAGTTTTGCAAAACACTGATTATATGTTAGTTCACAAGAATCACATTTACACCGTATCAGTGGTAAACCTGAATTCTTATTCCACCCTGTGAGAGTGCAGGAAGAATTTTGCTTTAACAGGGAAATTGTCACTCTTCTTTAGTAGCCTAAGAAATACATATGTATATAAACACTAACGTAAGTTTCAAGTGTATCCTTTGATAGCTTAGTCATCAGCAGAACACTAGTGAATAAATTGGTGGCAGTATCAACCTAGCCTCTTTTTAGATTTTTTTTTTCCAATTTATTAAAACTGCCTCTTTAATTTCTCTTAAGTGGACTTACCTCTTCAGGCATGTTACCTGGCAAGGTCTTTAAATCTTTCATCACATTTACAGCCTTTAAATGAAATCAGGGGCAGGGCAGGAGCAGGTGGGAGGAGAAAAACAAAACAAAGAAATCTCACAAAAAATCATGAAAAATTAAAACAAGATATGCTAAAACCTGCATTAGTAAAGATAATTCAGATATACTAAAAATGTGAGCAATTAATCTTACTTTCTTTATACTGATTTCTAATAGTTGTGCCAGAAGTTAGTTTTGTAAAACAAAAGTAACAAACTGACTAGCTTACTTTAGTGGTACATACATACTTAACTTACGGAATGCTAAGGGTGACAGTAACGTACTTGGAATTACCAGAAAAAGGACATTCTAATACAACAAGATTACCTTGGTTTTCTTTCTCAAATGGCTGTAAATAAACTTAATGCTGTGTGGAGTTTAACAGTGTAGTTGGTCATGTTCACCCCTTGGAATGGCATACTGTCTTTAAAAAATAGGAGAGAAAAAAACCCAAGAAAATTAAAAGCTTTGATACAGGTATTTCCATTAAATACATATATAATGTATGCCCTTTTCTTTGCTTTATTACTGGGGAGTAATTAACCATCTGCCCTATCCTAATTAAACGCTAGAAGGCAGGAAAACAGTATCTCTAATCCTAACTGTAGCTGAGGAAACTGTATTTTGGATTCTACTAGTTTTGCCAGTAGCTGTGTAGAAAGGGAAATAGAGAAAAACACTTGTCCTTCAGTAGCTGGTTACTAAAGGGTCATTCCTGCTTTGTTTTAGAAAGTTTGGGCCAACTATGCTGTTGTTGCAAGATTTGCTTTGATGTGTATGTAAATGTAAAACTGAGTATTCCTTGGACTTTTAGCAAAACTTACATGGACTATATGTATATTAAATCAGAATAAGCAAGAAAAGGAACAAAACAAACTTGACATCAGTATCAGTCTTGCCTAACGAAGTAAAATTTAACACCAGGCTGAAATTAACAGGACCAAGATATATTTGAGCTGTCATAACCTTAGAACAGGTAAACTGTATCATCTAGGTCTGGTTGAGTGGACTGTTGTGGTCTGTGTCATAAAGCAAGATAATTCTGTGTGATTAGGCAGATGTAAGTTTTGTGCTTCAACTGAATGTTCAGGGAGATCTGGTAGAGATTGCTTTGGTAATGGGATTTGATTCTACAGATTATAGGTTAGATCATAAAAATGCTTTTTTCACAATCCTTAATGTCAGTGCAGTTTGTTAAAAATGTAATTTGATTTCAGAACACATAATGACAGCCATAAGCATTTTTTTTAAAATTCGTTCAAATCAAGAGATGATGTAGTCAGAGGTGCAAGTTGTAGTCTGATTATCAGAAATCTATGAGAAAGTGGGAGTGGAGATTATTTTTATTATAAAAAACTAATGCTTCACCAATTACTAGTCTATCAACATGAGCAGTGAATTTTCATTGTGATAAAAAAACTTTTTCAAGTTTTCACTGTGCTACTAATGTAGTTGCATGACTATTGTGAATGGAATTTAAGTGCATTTTGCATTTATCTTCTTACAAGGTAAAGACTGTCATTGATGGATCTCCAGGGGGAAAAGAAAATACACACATTATGCTGGTATAAAATGTTTAACTACCTTTTGAGTTCAGTAGTGCAGCGTGACTACTGCTCTTCTGCAGTGAAGCACTTTGTGAATTTGCTTCGTCTCTGCATGGTGTGCTTATAAAGTTTGAAGTTATCCCTGCAGTTCAGATAAAATCAGACATCCATGTCATTAGGCAAAAAAAAGCCCACAAAATAATAAGAAAAAAAACAAACCAGAAACCCCCAAAAAAGACACCAAAAAAAAATCCAAAATCCAGTAGGTGTCATGTTATGCACTTGATCAGTTTCTTGGTTTGGACTTAAACCTGACATACTGTTACTGTAACAGTGGGCAGCTACATAAGATTCAGCCTTTTCTGCTGTTCAAGTTTTGGTTCATCTCCAGAGGGAAAGGCTCTGCAGCATTAGGCCTTGAGCCCCACATCACTTCTCCTTGTTTCTTAAAGCTGGCCTGTCCACAAAATCGTTTTGTTCAGAAGATCCTCCAGGTCTCTTCTGTGTTCTTCAGTGTTCTGCCTGCTGACTTGAAGCCGTTCTCTGTGAGTTCTCTCTCAACTGCACCTCTCGTTCCAAAGCAGCTGGTTACTATTGCTGATGCAAACTAGAACTTCAAGCTTTAACTATCCTTAGGCCCCTGGACCAGCTCTGTGCTGTTATTAGAGTCTGTGTTCCTTCTTTGTGTTTGGTCCTGGAGAGTCAGTCCATATGACAAGTTATGGGTAATAGTAACTAGCACTACTACTACAGTAACTACAGTGCTAATAGTAGTAACACTAACTGCATAGGCAGAGAAAAAAGATACCGCTGTTTCTTCGCTGAGTAGGCGCAGCCTTATTTTGTCACGCTAACTTTTCTTGAAGTATTCACTGCCTCTCTAAAGCAAAACAGCAGCAATCTTTACAAGCAAGATAAATGAGCAGGATAAGCGCTCCGTGTCGGGCCGCGCTCCCCTCAAGGACCGCGCCCCAACCGTCCCTCCCGACACCGCCCGCGCGCGCCCGCCCCTCATTGGACCGGCCGCGCTCGCCGCCCTGCTCCTATTGGCGGAGCGCCCTGTGGCCCCGCCCCCGGCCCCACAGCCGGCGCGCCGGGCCGTGCCCGCCATGGCGCTGGTGCTGGTGCTACTGCGGCGCCTGGCGCGCTACCTGGGCTGGCCGCACCGCCAGGTGAGACGAGCCCGGCCCGCCGCCCAGGGGTGACCCGCCCGCAGCCACTCTGCTTCAGGGAGAGAGAGGGAGGGAGAGGTGGGCGCCTCGCAGCCCGGCCTGCCCGCAGCACCTGGGGGCGCGCCGGGTCCCTGCGCCGGCGCGGGCGGTCGGGGCGCGCCGTTCGCCCCGAGCAGAGCGGAGCGGCCCGTGGCGTTCGCTGTCCCCACTGTCCCCGGTCTGCCGCTTCGCGTGGAAGGCGCTGTACCCATTCCCAATGGTGCCGTGTTCCCAGGGGCGCGGTGCTGATGGCAGCTCCCGGTGTGGGGGTCGGTGCGGGTGCCGCTGAGCCGCCGGCGGGCTGGCTCGAGTGAGGCCGCAGGGCTGCCTCCAGCTGCCCCGCTCCCTGCCCCTGTCCACCGTCGGCGCTTCTTGGGTTTCTCTGGCAGGTCGCGTTCTTTGAAACTCGCGTGTTCGGCAGCACTATCGGCCGCGCGTTCAGAACATGTGTTCCGTCAGCAGTCTCGTCAGGAAGGCACTTCCACCACTTATGTGCCATCATAAGGAAGTATCAGGTTAAGGTACATTAAATTTATTTCACTTCTTTATTTTTTTTTTTTCCCCTTAAGACTTACACAGATGCATATGATTACTTAAATGTGCCCGTCTTTTGTCAGTATCTCAGGTTGCTGGCCTTTGTGCCTATTTAAAATATTCTGTATACAGGTAGCATTTTGGAAGCATGTTAGGCACTGTCTGTTAAAAGCAGTGTAGGCCTCTTAGGGCTTTCAGCTTAAGAAGAGCATTGGAAAGTTAAGTAGACCTAACCTAATTACATATAACATTAAAGGACTTAATAATTTGTATTGTAAGAACTGAGGGCTTTGATTTTGCTTCTTAAATTCAAAGTTTTCTGATTCTTAGGTCACATCTGCTTGCCAAAAAAAGAAATACGGATCTACTCGAAGTGTTGTCCGTAGACTTGGGACGATTCTTCCCTTGAAGCCCTACCCAAGACCTTATTTTCAAGTAAGCAATTTGTTGTCATATATATGCTTCGCCTGTTTGCATTTTCTTGTTTCTTAATTTATGAAAGCTTTCCTCTTCTTAGCTTGAGTAATTTGTGTGTTGCATCCCTTATGCTCGCTGCTTTCAACTTCCTTACAGCACTGTTTAAAAATTTCTTTTGCTGAGGCAGAACTTTCAGTATGGGTCGAATTTGGTTTCTCTTCATACCTTCTTTTGTCGTTTTTTTTTAGCTTGTTCGAGATCCAAGCCCATTGGATTATGATGAACAGAGCATAGCTCCAACTCCTGTGGCTCCATCACTTGCTGATGTCCTGTGGGTAGCAAATGATGAAGGACAGGCTTTTACTAGATTTAGGTAAGTAAAAGTGTAAAAAGGAGTAATCGAAAGAAATAACTTATGCCCTCTCTTTATGGGGTGTGAATTCATGTTTATGTGTTTTTTTTCTTTTTTCCTAGCATTTTCCAGAAATATTTTAGGGGTTTTGGTGGGGGCAGTTCCTGCTTACCTGGAAATTTTTACTGTCCAAAGTATTCTTGTCTGAAAGATTTCTGAAATTTAGTCTCTTTTCTCCTCATAGTATCATGTCAGATACGTTGCTGATATTTTAATTGCTTTTCATTCACAAAAGTGTTTTGTGAGTGAGGGAGCTGAAGAGAACTTTGGTTATTGCAATATACCATAAGATTATCTTCATCCTTTTAGTTTACAACCATTTTTGTAAACTTTGTATAGGGGAAAACGAGAAAATATATTTAAATATCTCCTTTTGACTTTGATTTCTGTAGTGCTGTGTGTAAACCTTGGTGGTTGCTTTGATGGAAATACAAACATAATTTTTTATTTTAAAAATTTAAAATGAATTAATATACACTATTTAAATATAGTTATAATTAACTATTTAAATATAGTTTATAGAATTCTTTCTAGCTATCATAGAATGCTGAAGGAAAATACTTTTACAAATGACAAAATATTTCAGGTACTGTAAAAAGACAAATTGTCCAGGAATTTGCAGACACAAATAGTATACAAGTTTTGTCTTTTTTTTTTCCCCTACTAGAGAAGAAATAGAAAGTTGTCTTACTGTTCCTCTAATGGATCTGTTCAAAATCAAAAGGATGAGTTATAGAACCACAACCAAGATAAATATGTGGACACTTATATTGTCTTGGACTGCATCCATATAGGACAATGTAATTCTACTTCATATTGGCATTTGTTTGTCTGTGATCTTTGTGCTGCTTGCTGGTAATGAAAATACAAGAAACTGATGAATTTGAAGGACACACTTCATTGAAGAAATTTTGATACAGTGTGTTTCATCTTATGATTCCTGAGGTGGTACTGTTGAGTTATTCAAGTTTATTTGCAACAGTTGTAAAATACTGGAAGCATAAAGATATTGTTAAAAGGAACTGTGGCCTGTTTTGTCTTGCTGATGCTGTTCTGTATCTGGTCAGATTCACAGATCTATGACAGTTCATTCTTTTGTTGTTTTCATTCTTTCCTCCTCCTCTTCTGGCTCTGTGGGATGTTTTTCACTAACAGCTATTCTAATTAATATCTTTTCCCTTTCAAGCAGCGTGAGTAACCAGGGATTTTGGCAAATCAAAAAGCAATCCTGCAGGTCTGATTTGAATTAAAAGGATGATTAGTATAACGGAGAGGGTCTGGGTTTTTTTTCAATCAAACTTAGTACATCTTGAATAAATCAAGTAAATTTAATTTCTTTCCTTGTTTTGTAATGAAATTCTGATGGTTTAATTTTATAATTATTTTATATTTTAAGGTTATTTCTGCAGGCACAGACTCAACAATTTTTAAAAACTAAAACCTGAAACTTTTAGTACAATTTTCTAATGCTGTCTTTGTTCATAATAGCTTACAGAAGATGAGGTTCTTATTGTGTAAGTGTATATTAAAACTTACTGTTCTCTAACATATTTCCTAAAAGAAAGATAGCAATTTCTTTGCTGCTTGCAGTGTTTATCTTGAAGTTTGATAAATTATTAAAATTTCTGAAGCCTAATTAAGAGGTCATTAGTCTTTGACTCTCCTGCCTTTCATATTCACACAGGGAGAAGGGAGACAGACCGTATGGTGTCATTCTAACACTTATTGAATGATGACATCTCAATCCTACTGTATGAGTTATGATGTTTAATTGTCCCTGAGTAAATTATCTGACTAATTTTTATGACGAGTTTCCAAGGATTACATTGTACTTGAACAAAGGGAGACTTAAAATATTTTAAAGGTTATGAGTAATTGCAAGTGTAGTTTTCTTAAATAGTTTGAAAATTTAGGTCTTGCTGATTGACAATAACTTGCTTGAACCGACAGTAGTTTTGAGTTTTACCTTGTTGGCTGAGCCTTTTGAAACTGTCTTTCATTGATTTCTAGGACTGAATTATGGAGAAAAGAGAAAAATACTGCTCATCATGATCTATGTCCACCTATACAGAGTATTCCAAAAAGCAGTGCACAAAAAGACAATATTGATCAAGCAGCACTCCAGAAGATTTCTGCGCTTGAAGATGAGCTCGCCTTTCTTCGGGCTCAGATTGCTGCAATTGTTTCAGTGCAGACACTGGGAAGTGTTCCATCACGTAAGGCCTTCTGGTTTGAAAAAAACTATTTTCCTTTTTTTGCATTGGAGCTGGCCATGTCTGATAGAGAAGGTGTCTAACTTTTCTAACTGAAGATACACCAACTAAATTTGCCAAATATAGGATTTTGTCTCACTATTTGCTGTTTGGTGGCCCTCTCTCCCTTCTAGTTTTTGGCCTGTTTGCTGAGTTCAGAAGTTTACCCTAAGTCATCTTTATACTCATTTCTATGTTTGTGAAGGAGCTTAATAACATCACATATATATAGGCTACCAGCTACTGTTTCAAGGAAGTTATAGACTATTAATTGTCCCTTTTGGGTTTTACACTCTTTCTAACAAATTATCAAAATAATAGATAGAAAAAGTATTTTAAGTCAGGTTTGGGCTTCAACAAAAACAAACACTACAGGTAAATGTGTCTAAGATAGTTAGTCTCCAACATGAACTTCTATCTTGTGACCCCTTTTTTCCCCCTTAAAAATTTTGAGGTCTTGATTGTCTTACTTTCAGACTAACCCCATTGTGGTTGCGAAATAATTAGACTGGTGCGAGGTAGTTACTTTTGTGTGGCATTGTGAGGCACTTCTGGGATACAGTTAGCTCTGTTGGCTCTTCCCCTATCTCCTTGCCATTGCACTCAGTATTGTAGTCTGTTTTACATATTTTGTGGCTATTCTTGCTTTTGCTTCATGTGAGTTAGTATAATCTTCAGACTATCAAGGACAAACTGTATGTAGTGGAAGGCTGCTTTGCTGATTTACCTAGTGCTTGAATTGAAAGCACAAATAGAGCAAATCAGAGCAGCATAGGACACCTCAGATTTGTTATTTCACGTGTTCTGAATCTATGATTTGAAGTAACATTCTTTGTTTTAAGTCTAATTCTTCTGTGTTTTAATGTGCAAGATGTGTAAGAAACTGCTTTAAGGGGGCAGTCTTACCTTGACTTAAAACCGAGTCACCCTAGGTGTTAATGCATGTTGTTTTTGTTCTCTGTGTCCAGAAGCCTTTAAAACACTCAGCACTCCAGATGGATTTTACCCAGTGCAAGGCATGACTTCTACGCCATTGTCCGTCTCTCACAATCACTTTGTAATTCCCTCGCCTCCTCCTCTTCCTTCTGGTGCACCATCTACTGTTGGTGCTGGTAAATCTGCAGTGGAACTGATAAAACAACGTTGTGCTGCAAGAAACGGTGATTCAACTGCAGCTGATAGTGCTGATCAGCAGAAGACAAAGAGCATTCCTAGTATGATGGATGTTTTGAAAGACCTAAACAAAGTTCAGTTGCGAGCTATTGAGAGGTAGGTTGAATTGAATGTGTATTGCAGCAAGCCAAGGCCTTGTGAGCATCACAGCACTTCAGTAGCACAAGAGAACAGCTGTGTGAAACATTGTTTCATGACCAGCTACTGCTGACAAACTGAAGTTGGCAGTGTCTAAGTTCACAGCTTGGAATATAAGATACTTGTGGCATGGCTTTTAGATGCATTTAAAGTGTGCTGAATATCACAGCATTTAGAACTAGTTTGCTGCTTCAGTGTGCAAATCTCAAATTAGTTTGGGGAGGTGGGAGATTGCTTACAAAGTTGCTTACACAGTCACAGGAAATTGATCTGAACAAATAACCTTCTCGATTCACAGTGCAAGGCCAAATCCTTGGGGAAATTTTGGAAAACTACTGTTAGCATACCCAAAGTATCCTGGTTGAAACCTTGAAGTGTTAAAGAAAACACATGCTGTATCTTTTATTGAAAATGTTTCACAAGTTTGTATTTCAATAGTGCAGTTGGATTGTAAATATTTTTTATGCTCAACTGTTTTGATGGTAGGCACAGTTGAGACCTTACAAAAATGCTTTACTAAAGACTGCAGCAGCTCTTCTGGGCAGTGTTGCTGTGCTGTGTTAGGTGTAATAGAGGTTGTCAGATGTTTGAACTTCTTGAGTTGAAAAAATATGTAGGAATAACTTAGTCTATAATAAATATTTGAAGCTCTTAACATGGAAAAATGTTACTTGGCAAAATTTACTGCATTCTCATTTTAAACATTTTCTTTAGGGATAAAGTGTGGGCTTTATCCCTTAAAGTAACTAGCACAAATCTTGGGCAAATAGTCTATATGCAACTCCAAAGCACATCTACCACATTTCTACCACCCCAAGTACCATCTTACACCATGGGCACAGTGTTCTACTGTTTTGTTTTGAAGAAAGAGTAAACTTAATCCTTTCAAGTTTCATGTTAAATGACACCTGCTGTAACTGCCAGACTTTAAGCAAGCTCAGCACTGTCAGCGTACATTATTAAGTACAAATCAGTGGCCTGGAGACAGCACTTTACTAGTCTGAACAACTCTAGATTTTTTCCCCTCCTCAGATACCTCAATGGATAGAAAGTCTGTCTTGTTTATTTTCTTGGACTAGTCACTAGCTTCCACACTCATATTAGGGTTTAGGGTGCAGGTGCTGTTTTGATTTTTTAATTTGATAAGAACAGTTTTTCTTAATTAAAATTGCCTATAAAATTTTCATATTTGGATGCTCAGGTGCTCACTTGGAGGGAAATACTATCTTTGATGCCTTTGTGCCAAGCTTGATGATAATTTTTTTTAATAACAAAACTTAAGTGTGGCTTATAAATGGGGCTTTATGGTTATCCGGACGCACATTTGACTTAAAGGGATTGTTTTCTTTAAATATAATTGCTCTGTGGAATTCTCTGTGTTTGTTCTTTCTTGTGAAATCATAGAAAGCCATGCTGTTCTGAACTTAAAATTAACGAAGTTTTGATCAAATTGTATTTACAATGATTATGAAATGCTTCAGTGGGACGTTCCCGCTAATACAGCTTACTCTAGCTCATAAATGACTTGTTATAAGAACTGTACATTGCTTTTTTTTATTTTTAATTTTCTCTATTTGCAATATTTCAACATGTTGTGTAGATTTACTGCCATTTTTCTTCATAGAACAGCATCAAGTTGTTTTCAGGCTAAGAATGTGGCTGACAAGTTGTTGGGTGTACTTGTATTAGTTGTATTTGATGAACTGCTATAAAGTAACAGAAACATTACTTGTGTAATCAGGGATTTATAGGATAGAGTGTTATGTATCTAGATTTTGGATCACTGAGCACAGGAAGAGGGTCAAGAGACAATAATATTATTTTTTTTATTTTTTTTTGTAGGTCTCCTGGAGGTACTCCTGTTTCTAGACCCACAAAGAGGCAAAGTTCTGACTGGGATCCAGTTGCTCTACTAACTCATGCACTAAAGCAGAAATTTGCACATAAAAATTACGATGAAGATGATTCTCTGGACAAAGAAAATCAATCTTTTGATAACTCTCCATTTTCTAGTCCAGAGATCCCAACGGTATGTTGGTTGTTAAACAGTTCCACAAACCTCAGAACTGCTTAGATGGAAATAGGTGGCAGTAATTTAACTCTCTGCTTGGCAATTCTGTCTTTATATTGTAAGAGTGAGATAAAATATTTGGACTGTGGCCCTTGTCCTAGTGGAGGGAAATAGTAATGGAAAACATATAATTGAAATACAGACATGCCTTGAAGGCTGCTGCTCATACATGAGGCTAGCTGTGTGACTGAAAACTTGAGGAAAACTAATGTGTGCATGTGTTCCTCTTTCTAGCTGTAATGATTTGGTTTTATTTTTTTCAGCTGCCACAAGGATTCTGCAAGCAAAATATAGCATATATTTTAGAGACTGCAGTGAGTCAACAGCTCTGGTGCAGTCTTAATAAATTTCTTTGACTTTTTTTTTCCAAAAGAAAAATTGAAAACTTCTTAAAGATAGCCAGGCTTTATTTTGGATGCTGCAGACTATTGCATTGCACAGCCAACACACCCGATTCTATATACAAAGATCAAAAATAGATCCTGGAACAGCTTGTTTATGGAATAGCTTTGTTCCAGGATCTGACAGCTGGATTATGAAGTCCTGCAAGAGAGACTGCTTAAGGCAAGCATATTCAGGAGTAGATACAAAAAGATGGAATTTTTCTGGTTAAAGCAGAATAATCTCACAAGTTTGTAGTCGAGCCTCTAATTGTTGAGTGTTTTGAAGAATAAATGTACTTAAACCAGTTGCACAGGCTTACTATTTTATTCTTCCTATGTTAAGAGAAGTGCAACAACTCTTGCAAGCCATTTATATTGTAAACATCATCTAATTCAGTTGTCTTGGGTGTAATTTTAACTCCATCCCTGCTCCCCAGGTTGGACGTTGCAGTCTGAAGCTAAATGCAAAGCCTAACCCGACAAGAACTGATGAAGTTAAGCAGGTACCAGCGTGGAAAGTCAGAGCTCATATCTAACTGCAGTGGAGACTTCTGAGGAAACTTCATAGTGTACATAAGTGGTGGGTCCACTTTGAAACTGCTGTAAGGTGCTGTCATGTTCTGGAACATGTCTTTGCTGTGCTATTAAAGTTTGAGTGCTGTAGGGTTTGTAAAATTACCTCCTCCTTCTCCCTAGTTTCCCAGCAGCCAAACTTGTGAATGTGGTGTTTTCATGAAAAGCACAAATCCGAAAGAAAGCTTCCATTGCTATGGAGCAGTGTGTTTGAAACCTGGGAAATTCACAAAAGCAGCGTGTGTGTGTGGGAAATTTATTGCTGTGGCAGCTGAGGTGTATGCTCTGTTTGCACTCCAGTGTAAATAACAAGGAAGTATAAACTCTTTGTTAGTGGGTTATAACTCACTGTGTATAATGGTAATACTTTTTCATTAGAGTGGTATAGTTGCCATGGTTTTCTTTGCATTTTGCTAATGCAACTCTTTGTTCCATGTGCAAACAGTATTCTAATTTATTTTGGGTCAGGAGATGAACTTTTATATTTGTGAAACTTTGTGCTGTAAGTAAACTGCAGCTACCAATTAAGTGCCTTGTAATATGAGGGAGTTGTGTTTTGAGATAAAGAAGACCTTGTAGAGAGATCTGCTAGCACATAGTCTAAATTCCATATGTAAGTAAACATTAATTCTCACCTCAGCTTGTCTATCTGACCTCAGTTTTGTTCACATGAGTTTATAAAATAAAATTTTCTTTGTATCATAGATGTGTGTGGTAGTGGCATTTTGTGTTGTGGACTCTTGTATCTGAAGAAGTGACCATATTAAATAGCTTCTTAAATTGCATATCTAAAACTAATTCAAGTACAGCTTTTTTTTTTTCCTGCCAGAGTACTTAATGGAGCCACTAATTTACATATTTATTATGATCTACTGCTCACAGTGTCTGCCATCACTTAATCTGTTGTCTAGTGATCCTGTCATATAAAACCCAAATCCTGCCAATTAGATTGTTGAATGTGTCCCTTGTATATCCTGTGTGTCTTCTATTTTCCTGTGCACTTGTGGAGTAGACTGGCAGCTGTGTCCCTCCTACTGCTGAGCCTTATTTGCACAGTTGTAAGAAATTAATGTGCAAATCCCATACTTCTGTTTTAATTTTAAAAGTTATCTTTTGACTAAAACTGGAGCTTAAGTGATTTGATACATTATGCTTCTGAAATTATATCATCTAGATGTTTAGGGTTTTTTTTTCCTGTATGTAGTAATAATTGAATTTTATCCTATTCTCCCATTCCTTCCTTGGTCTGTAGCAGCTTGGCCTTCCCTTTCTTTCAAAATATGTTTGCTGATTTCTCTACCTAAATTTGACAACTGCTGTGAAATCCATACTGAATAGCCAGCTCAGCCCTGTACTTGGCAATCTTACCCTCTTCTATCAAAACTGCTCATTGTCTTGTCTGCTGCTCTGGTCTCTGCCGTACTAGGGCAGTGACAATGGAAGTCCAGGCAGTGCCTGCAGAGGAGGATAGGAGGGCAGGTGAGTCCTGGGAAGCATAAGGACTATGAATTCACTCCCTTTTGCTCAGTATCTACAGTGTGGTGAAGTGGAGCAAGTTATCTTCTGTTTTATATCAGCAATCCTAGGTTCAGGGGATTTCAGGGTTTGTGGCCATTCTGTTGTGACTGACAGACATGAGGATGGAATGCTTTCTGTGAGAGACTGAATTATCTGCAAAGCCCTCAATACAGTAGTCTTTCTCCCCTATGTTACTTGCTTTATGTGATCAACAATTTCTTCTCTTCAGGAAAAACTGTTGTTTTGAACTCCTATTTTATGTTTTCTGTTCTCCACAGAGTTCATATTTTAGTTAGAAGTTTGGCCAACAGCAGCAGTTTGCAGTGTCAGTTTTGAATCTGGAGGTGTCTTTTCATTTTGGAAAGGACTTCTGAGAAACTTCTTGCTACCTCTTAAACAAATGATCTAGTGTCAGAAGTATCTGCAAGTTTTACTGAGCTATGTGACCCTTCTGGTTGTTGGGTACTCTCTCTGATTTTTGTGTCAGGTTAATGTGAATTGGGCAGTAATGTAGTTATAATGTAGTTTAGAAGTCTGAAAAGCTTACTCTCCTGCCAATCCTGATGATTTATTGGGCAGGATGTCTTCCTTCAGCAGTTGCTAGAGTGGTCTCTGAAGCAAAAGTTTGTTTTGTTTTTCCACTAAAAAGACTAACAAATTCATATAGTATGCCTGATTTTCCAGTTGATAAAATTGAAACAAGAATAAATGTTTCAAATATGGAGTAAATAGGGCCAGAAGTACAATGCAGTCCTTTAAAAACCCTTCTACATATTTTCTCTAGGAAGTCCTAATTGATTTGAGTGAGCTTCCCACTACAAGGAGACTAATGAATACAATTACTTGAACAGTCAAAACATCGCTGCTGACATATTTGTATAATATACCAGATATCTCCAGATACTCACTACTTATGAGGGACAGTTAATATATAATCTGTCATCTCTTTATACGTGTAGGTACAGAGTTTTTGGGTAAAGGAAGAGCAGAGAATATGCAACAGTATTCACTGCCCTCAGTCTATTCTTGTCAGGAATTAATTGCGTTGTTCTTTAGTCCTACCTAAACCACATAAATTAGATATTGTCCCTCCGTACTCAGCACTGGTAAGACCACACCTCAAATCCTCTATTCAGTTTTGGGCCCCTCACTTCAAGAAAGACATTGATGTGCTGGAGTGTGCACAGAGAAGGACAATTTAATTTCAAAGATTTGAACAGGAAGCATGTAACTTAACTAGAAGGAATGGGACACCTGTTGTAAATCATGAAAGTATAAAGGGAAAATTTTCATTTTTCAAAATATTTTGAAATATGAAGCTGATGTTACAGTATATATTAACAGTATATCAGAAAAGGAGAGGTATTGGATAGTTAGTATAAAGTTTTTGTAGGAGTGTTGTAAAATGTACAAGAGAGAAAAAGAGTGTAAAAAGGAAAAAGGCATGAATCTGTTTGTATAAATGATTCTGCTTTTGTTGCAGTTAGACAAATGTGAAAGGCACAGCCTGGAAGGGTCTTTGACAAGCTTTTTCCTCTTGCTGTTTGTGTTTCAGTGATTTATAACAATGCACATCATGCTCCTTAGTTATGCCTTGAAACATTTTATTTAGAAGCCAAATCATGGGCTGTGGTGATAGTTTTAATAATATCTAAAATTGCATTGTGGGTAAGGCTGAAGATGACAGCTGTCCTTCAACTTGAGAAATGTTTTGCACATTTCACTATTATTTGGCCAGATGATTTACAGATTTTGATTATAATAATCAAAAGGCCCTCATGTTGTTTGTGATTGTCCTCAAAAATCCTGTCAGCAGAATCTCTCCTTCTGCAATAGGAATATTTTTTTTTCTTGTTTTTATTCCCCTGCGCCTTGAAAGAAAAACTGCATGGTGCTTTTGTTTCAGCTGTGTCGCTAGTCCTCCTTACATTTCAATTTCTGCTTACATTTTCATTCAGCCGAGAAGGCTGACAGAGGCTTTAAAAACAGATTATTTATGTATGACAGCAAGAGGGACCAAACTTTCATTGTTATTGGGTTGGATGTATGCATACCTTTTGTTTAAGACTAATTTAAGCATTTAATTTCAATGGGACTGAAGCAAATGCAGTAATCTAAATTCTCTCTTGAGGTAACAGAGACGTAACAGTACAGTGTGCAGCAGTGGAGTTGGCACTGGTTGCTTTAAACTCCTGATCATAAAAACTGTCTTAGATTAAAATACATGTGAAAATTGTTTAAAATAATTGATGTAAATAGCTGTTACATCCTGCAGATGAACTGAGTGTGTTTAACCACAAGAGAGCAGTGTTATACTGGATCTGTGCTGCAAGTCTTAAAAGCAATTCTGCTTTGCCAGTACTAAGTCTAACAACAAAATTTCAATCCCCTTATATTTTTATCCTTATGGTGGTATTCAATAAATTGTAGAGGTACATGGTTCTAACTTACTAGCATTATAGTGAACTGTATTTATGTGCATTTGGATTAGTAAAAGTCAAGACTTGGCTAGTTTACTCCCTTCACAAAATAAAACTGCTACTTAATTTTTGAGGAGAACAGGCTGGAGATTTTATGTTGTGAGTTAGAGAAGAGCTTCATCTGGCATTCCTTTCCTGAAAAACATATCCTCTCTTATGCCATGTAAAATGGCCATTGGAGAAAATTTCTCTTTGTGTTGCAATACATATATAATAAGCGCTGCAACAGAATTGCAGGCATTTGTATAAATAACTTAGACATTACGCACGTGAAAATGTGCTGCTTCTTCCTGATTAAAAGTCAAAGTGACTATGGGGCATAAAAATTCACAATCTTTCTTTCTGTTTTGTAAACATGCATTCTT
Organism: Campylorhamphus procurvoides; assembly: GCA_013396655.1. Taxonomy (NCBI): domain Eukaryota; kingdom Metazoa; phylum Chordata; class Aves; order Passeriformes; family Dendrocolaptidae; genus Campylorhamphus; species Campylorhamphus procurvoides. Next base: position 348,017 of record WBMV01004566.1, read on the forward strand.
TGCTCATCTTATGTACGCAATGACTTAACGAGTTTGGGTGCATTCATGAAGCCGGACAAGTGTATATTTGCAGAGCTGGGCAAAGTTCAACCTTCAGAAATGCTTATGCAGCTCTGTTATCTTCAGCAGAGCTGCTAGAAACGAACTCAAGGGGATGTGCTTCTACATATTTTTAAATAAGGCATATCTTACCCATCCTATCACCTTGAACTATGGAGAACTTGTGCATTTAAGAGGTATCTTTTTGCCATCTGTGCTTTCCCTTTAGTACTCTGCATTTTACTTAAGAGGGAAAAGTTAAACAGATTAATTGTTCCCACTTCTCTCTTTTACTTTACAGTTCTCGTGCCGTAACACAGCAGCTGTGTTTGCTGGGAGACAGTTGCCACTGAGCAACAGCTGCTGGTATAAAGGAGTAGGAAGAAATTCAAAGTGAGCTTAGTTTTAGTTTCTTCACATGTTTTTGTTGCCTTATGGTTGGTTGATGCATTGACACCTTACAGTTTACAGCCTGTGTTTGTCTTATTTTTATTATAGTGAGCGCTGTAGGAATCTGTTAATAGTTCTGAAATATCAGAGGTTGTGTGTTTACTGAAGTGAGGGGTTTCTGTCCTTTAGAATACTGCATATTCTATTGTTTCTTACTTAATTTTATGTCACTGGTATTTTACTCATCTTTTTTCGTTATGCTTTTTCTAATAGGTGTTTTTGCTTGACATACATACCATGTTTGACCGTCATCTATTGGGCCAGGTTTGATAAGCCAGGCTGTTTTGTTATGCTTTTTGCTTGCTTGTGAGGAAGAGTTTCTGAATAGAGGTCAGGCTCAATATTCTTGGTTGTAATTTATTACTGGTATGTACAGTGGGAAAGTAATCTGGAACTCAGTATTTTGTGATAGTAAAAATAGCTAGTTTGAAGTTGTACTTGTCTTGACTCAGGTGAAATGTGGGCTTTATCAACACCTCCTGTCCCTATGTGCTTGTTTGACCACTCTGATCTGTTTGTGTTTGCTTATTCTGTCTATTCCTCTCATATGTGCTGTCTGCATGTATAGGAATTATATTAAGATTTTATTTGTTATGTTTCTGAGGAGTCTTTTTTTTCCCCCAAAATCCACAGCCCATTTATTATTTCTCAGTAGTGGCATAGCCTTTTCTTTCAGATTTGAAGAGTATACTTTAGTATGTTAGAACGAAACTGCTAACGAGACTTATGTCTACCAAATAATCTACTATATAACCTGGTTTGTCACTGATCTAGTTTATGATGTTAAATTAGATTTTTGAGATTATAAATAAAAGAATGCATTTAAGATATATTGACATAAGCTAAGCAAAATAAACAGAATTTGGGAGATCCTGCTTCATGCTTTGTGAGCTCTTGGTGCTGTTGCTAGGAGAAGAGATGTTAATAGTCCTCTAAGCTAGTAGTTGCCTGGGGAACCCACAGAAACTTGTGCTATTTCTACGCATCTGTACAAACTCACAATATTTTTCTTCCCTATGCTCTGTTTTTCATCCTCTCTAATGTAATAAGAGCTATAGAGAAAGGTTTTTGCATCTTGACCATGGGACTTAAGTCCTATATAATTTTTCAGCTTACAGGTCTCACAGTCAAGACCTAGTGACTTTGAAGAAAATGGTGGGTGTCCAGAACTTCACTTAGCATGAAAATTGTGAACACCTGACATGATACAAGCTGAGCATCATGAACGTCACACCTGTTAATTGTCACTGGTACTTTCATTTGGAGGTTGTTGCCGTTCCATTGCTTAAACAAGAATCAAAATCTCACTTAGGGATTGCATAGATTGTATGAAAGATGAAATGCATTTACTTCTAAAAAAGCAGGGTCAGTAACTACCACTGATGTAATTCTTTGATGGAGGAGTAAGTTTAACTCTGTTTGCTAGTAGGAAAGCTATAAACTGTGGATGGTTAAGTAATTGAATCTGCAAATTCTAAAGAAACTGGCTGAAGGATATATCTTGCCTTTTATATTTACTTTGAATAAACCTTGAAGTAATACAGAAATTCAGAAAATTGTCACTTAAGTTTTCTTTTTAAGAAAAGTGAGTTAAACCACATGACTACACGTTGATCAGCATGTATCAGTTTTATGCAAAAAAAATCTGTATGATGGGATCCTAGTGCAGAGTTGGAAATACTTATATAACAGGAGTGATCTCATGTGACTTCATTGTAAAACAGATCTTTTAAATCACCTTTGACAAAACCAGCTCTAATAGAATAGTGTAAATTAAAATATAGCATTCATATTACCCACAAAGTAAGATAAGTGGCAGATAATAGTAATTCTGAAAGGAAATATTTCTGCTAGGATTATAGAGAATGCTGCTGGGTTAATGCAGTTTCATATTTTTAACAATTAAATAAGTGATAAAATTTTGGATAATTAAAACCAGAAGTTACATTGAGAGAAATAATGAGGATGTGAATGATGGCAAAAAGCCATAGTGATAATGCCAGATAATCGCAGGTTAGGCCTTCAGAAAGAAAATACATGCTAGTACAATAAGTTGGAAAACCATAAAGGAGTTTCATTCAAACTTACATGTTTTGCTACTTTATTATTTCAAAAACAGAGAATCTGTTTGCAGTGACCTGGTTTGTCTGTGATTGCATGAAGACAAAAAAAAGTGCTAAAAGCCTCTTTCTGTGACAGAGAGAAACATATTACTAACCATCTGTAGAAAGTGAAAACTAGAATAATTTAAATGAGAGTGCATTTCAGTAATGAATATGACATCCACCGTGGGAGGTGGTCTCTTTATTCTCTGTAATAGAACCCACAGGTAGTTCTGCAGTGAAACATGTGGAACATGTTCAGCATACAGTGAAAATGGAGTGAAACAATTGTCATCTTTTGATGCCAATTGCTGCCTTCCTTCTCTCCCCCTTATATCTGTTTTCTAGTGTATTTATCATAAGTTGTCCTACAAAGAGAACAGAGGATTGTTTTACATCTTGTTGCCTTAAGGAAGGGGAAAAAACCTTTCCAAGACAACTTTATATGGGTAAAGCAGAGAAGAGTTTTTTACTTATAGGGTTTCGGGGTACAGAATATAAAGGAGTATAAAAGAGTATATAAAGTATAAAAGAGTACAACATGTGTTGATAAGTAACAGATAGAAAAGACCGGTGCTAGGATGAACTCATGGCCTCAGGAATACCATGTGAGCTCTTCTCTAAGCACCACCGCTTCAAAACATGCAGAGTAAATTAATCTGAAAGGCGTCCCTTTCATTTAATTCTCGGCTGTTTCCAGCCACCCTGAGCCACTCTGCCATGTTTTACTAAAGCAAACAAGGGACAACCCGTCCCTCCCAGGTGAAAAACCCTTTCACCCAACAGGTTGAGAACATGACTCTTGCAACATCTGGTCCCAAGTCATTTCACCTCCCAACCCACAATAACCAGGGAGAAACTCCCTTTTGCAGCTGCATCCCTGCAGCTCAGCTACCCCNTTAGCTCTGGTACATGTTTTCCTTGTGCAGTGTTCCAGCTATTATCTGGCCCTTAAGACAGCTAACACAGGGTTAGAGGTTGTTAGCTATGCTATATGTGAGAAGTATACCTAGAAGTATAAAAATCTACAAATTCGTGAAAGCCCTACGGCAACTTCTCAAAAGTACTTTTTGTTTCACAGAGGAAGGAGCTTGGTCTACTTGTGAAGGTGCAAACTCCTTGCTGACGTTCAGATATTTAAGAAGACTTCATACTGTCATGGATTTCAGTAAAATTTAAGTTTGTAGATGTGCTGTGCCAGCTGAAAAATGACATCTGCATTATTATATAAGATGTCCCCAAGAGCAGTATAACACCCACAGGCCAAACTTGAAGCTGTCAAGTAACTCAAGAGTGATGATGTAAGCTCTCCCATTAAATTAATGACACTGAAGTATCAGAAAGAAAGAACTGCAGTTGGATTGGTAAAGGAATAAACAAACAAACAAATCACAAACCCAGCCAGGTGTACAGGTTTTTTAAGGTATTTAATGGTGATCAATTTGCTTTTTCCACAAAATTGTAGAAGTTTTGTTCCTTTATCATTAAAGTAAAAGCTGTCCTTTCACATCTAGCTCACCAGAGGATCTGTAGTGGTTTTCTTCTTGAATTTGTAACATAAATCTGTTTTTAAATTATTTCTGTTGTGAAGACTTGTGGTGGGAGCCTGGTGTCCCTTTGTGGGATCCTGATCCATACCTGGAGTGCTCTAAAAGTAACCACAGTGCAAATAAATAAATTCCACCTTTATCTAGCATTTCACATTCAATGTGACTGTGGACTTGCCATAGTCAAAATGCCAGATCATTTTGCTAGAGGCTTATATTTCAAAACCTGTCAACATAGGCCTGAGTAGTGAACTGTTCAGAAGAATTTGGACGCTATTGGTAACAAAAGATTATATTGTGGTATGTTTAGGTCTTGGGCAGATGGAGGATTTGGCAAAAGGCAGCTGAAGTCCAGACATGTTTTTTATCCAAAGCAAACGTTAATAGTAATATTATTAACTACTGTTCTGTAAAACTGAAATGCTCTTAAAAAATTGTGAAATATGCTTAATAAAAAGTGAGACAGGAATTGAAGTAGATCTGAGCCTGGTTTTGGGTTTCTTTTGAAACCAAAAGGCCAGGCTTTTATTACAATAAAATCTCTGTATTTTTATCTAGGGAGAACACAGAAATTACCAAGAAAGAAAATAAAAAAAGGGTTGTCCTCTTGCATGTAAGTCCTTGCCTCCACTAAACTCAATACCTTTCTGAGCTGCAGCAAAGTCTCTTGGGCCCCTCTCATGTCTGGCTGACAGTGAAGGCTCACAAGAATTTTATTTACTTGCTGCATTCTCCAAGTGAGCTATGAGCTTCTGGCTATGGCTCTCTTGCATGACATACTCTGCAGTTTCTGAACTTTTCCAGCCCAATCCAGAGCATCTCAGAGAAGGAAGAATTCCTTTTTTTTGAGAGGGAGGGGAAAATCACTCTGTTTTTTAAAAGAACATAGCATACAATTGGAAACAATACCATAATTTCCCAAATCAAATTATTTTTTGTGTTGCTTCTGATTAGTTGGTGTTTTCAAGAAGCTGAGCATAACTAGGTGTGCAGGGGAGGGAGGTGGGGGCAAGAGATCCAAGAAGGTGAAATATGATTCTTGATAACCGTTTTTAGTCATCTCCAGATGGGCTTCTGATAGACCAAACACAAAGTATTTGAGAAGATCAAGTGCAGAAGGAAGTCGACTATACAGCTTCTTATCCAGGTTTCTTCACTATAATTCACTAATACCTTCAGGTAATACAATTTCTGTGTGTATTATCTTTGTAGCTATAATGAAGATAAATGAAGGAAATGTATGTGCTATGTTAAAACTCTTGTATACACCTTTATGCACCTAAAGTATACAATGTGCCAATCTCACCTAGCTGTTTTGAGTGGCTGGCATACCCATACCAAATCTTACTTATATTTCTTGATTTAAGATCTGTCTTTACACAGGCAGTGTGGTGGTGGTGACTTTCCTGATACACTGGGGAAAATAAATGTATTGTGCATAGGTACCACAGAGGGCAGTGTCCAAGTCCCAGAGTACTTGTCATATACATGGAGCCCTATCCCAGCAAAACAGTACATTTTAAACATTATAATTCCACTCATGTTTTGGTCTCTCAGTTGATGATACCAATATATATTTTTTTTTCTTCTCCCTCTAAAGATTGACTTGAAATATATTTGTCCAATGCAAACCATGAAAGATAGAAACAACAAGATAGGTCTTTGGGACAGTACTTTCTTTTTGAATCTGTCCTTCAATCTACCATATGTTTCAGTACTTCCTATTTTCTTTGGATTTTGATTGCCTCACATGATAACCCTTGAGTTTGTCTGCAGGTGTTGGTAGGTCTGGCTGTTGTGATGAGGCTGGGCACGTGTAGGTGTAGCACTAGAGTTTTCTTTTTGATAACTGTATTTCTTTCATAAATATGCTTAAGGATAAGCTAAGCTCATAGGAATCCTCTGCACATATGAATGGAAAACCTGGATTTGAACTGTAACAGCTGCTAAGCTGCATGAGTACGTCAGTAAAGCATGATTTTAAACTGAAGGTGGATTTAAGTATTACAGTGTATTTTCTTCAGGATTACGATGTTAGTAGTATTTATTTTTGACCATGAATTTTCTTTTTGTTCATATAAATGTTCAATCTTTTAAGCTTTTCTATGTGGTTAAAGGTGACTGTATTCTTGTGGCAGCAACTTCCATTTATACTGCTTTACTGTGTTGTATCTATGTTTTGAGTTGGGGGAGCAGAAGCTCTCAGTCTGACCAAATGTTCTGTGTTTTTTATAGGTAGTACTAATGAAGCTACAGCCTTTTTTCCTCTGTCTCTCCTTTCTGGAGGTTTTTCGTGATTCAAATTGCTTTTTGTTACCCGTTGCACTTCCCACTCTTGTACTTGCACTTTCTAGAGGGATGATTAGTATGCAAATGATGGCATTGAATTTATCTCTGGGTGGTAGGAGTAGTGGAAATAATAGGACAACTCCTCTGTATGAATTCTAATACTCCATTTTAGTTAAGACACCCAGAGCCCCTTCCTAATCTAAAACAATATATTTAGAGCTCTCTTTCAGATCTTCTCTCTGAAGTGTCTTACTCTAAAATCTCACATGAAATTCATCTGCTGTTGTGATACTTCCTTGTGTGTGTAGGTCTACACGGCCCTGTGTGGACATCCAAGGTAGCTTTTAGGAAGTGGAGCTGCTGCTAGCAAAATCCAGTTGTCACAGATTAAGGTGTTGCGTGGTGTTCAGTGTAACTGCCTGAGACCCAAAGTAGCCCAGGATGTATGTCATAAGGTGATGCACTGGTTTTACTGGCAGAGCCAATTTAAGCCCTTTCCTATCCTGTGGTTCATTTTCTGCCTGACCCTAAATAGCTGTTTGAGACTGTACGGTATGCATCACCACCGAAAGATCAAGAGATGTAAAAGTGGGGACATCATAAACCTGCTTTGTTACTAAAATCACTGTATTTTGTAACTGCACTCATTTTATCTTGGAGAGGATTGGACTGTGGTGGCCATTGGAGAGACCCTGCCTTCCTTACCTTTAGGTAAAAGGAGAGTCTGTCACCTAAATATTTGTCACATGCATATTGCATTATTTCTTTTCTTAGTAAATAGTTACATCTCCAAGATTACTCACCTGAACTTGAAAGCACAGTTAAGCATTTGGCCAGGACAAAACTATTGCCATGTAATGAATTTTTATTTTGCTGTTCATTGATACATTTCAACTTGATAGTCTACATTATTTGTATTGAACCATTAAATATCAGCATCAATCTAGACAGTGCCCGTGCAGAGTGGGAACATGTACTGACTTAGCTGTACTTGAAAATAAGTGTCAAATCTGTTATGGAAAACTGAGTGGTTTTCCAATGCTGCGTAAAACTATTCCTGGAGAAACCATCATACCTCCATCCCTATACAGGACTGATCCCATTCTGTAATTCAGCTTGCATCTGGTGACACATGAAAACACTGATTCTGAAGGGTAGATGATTTTTTTTTTAGGAAAGTAAATTTAAAATGTTGGCTAAATAGCACTGAAACCCAGTACATTTCTAGCTCTTGTATTTGGTTCAATTGTAATATTTGCATGGCACAACCTATGTGAGTGTTGTTACTAAATACTTTGAGGTACAAATAAATTCTGGCTCTAGAGATGTGTCAAAGTAGAGTCTGTAGTGACAAATATCCATCAGTGATGACAGTATTTCTCACTGAAAGATAGTTATCAGAGTAGATATTTTCAATTAAACTTTGCAAGCCTTTGTCATGTTGAATATATAGATCACATGGTCTGAAACTGAGAAATGAGATAATGGAGACCGACCAATGATAGCAAGGAGTACTCATTACTGGAGCTGAAACATAGTAAAAGACAACTCTCTCTTCTTTAAATACTTGAACAGGGAAACATTTTCCCTGGGGTTTGAAAATCCTTTTACTACATGCTTAGGAAAACGATATGGAAATACTTTTCTTGCTGGTAACTCCATTTAAATTCATACAGCAAGGCTAAGGGTAAATTTAGAGAAAAGTTCTTCTCAGAAACAGTGCACTAGGAAAGTGAGTATTCTGTTGGTAGGAAGAAGAGGCAGTGGGAGGATGGGTGCAGCAGGAATTTTGCTGCCTTGTCAAACCAAAATGTCTTCTGCAAACTAAGGAGATGCTTCAATCAACTGGCTTTACCAAAGAACTTGAGACATTCTTTTTTTTTTTTTTTATTAGTTGTCATTCTTTGACATGATGAATACTTACAGCAGTATGTTATAAAAGATACAGTTAAGTCTCTTGGCATCACTGCATAGCAGTCACAGCATTTTCACACAATCTAGTGCTTCCTTTCAGAATGATGCATATGGCATATATACGCACATATGGGGGCTGATTCTTGGTCCCAGTGAAGTTGGGGGGACCAGTGTTTGGCCCATAGAGTTGTATAAGATATGTGAATATGTATATATAAAATGCTTTACAATAAACATGACATATACACTCTTGAATTCAAAGATAAGCAGAATATATTTTACATCCAAGTCAAACTTACGTTCTGCACTTAAAAGTTTATGTACCTAAAATATTGGATGGATTATAGAAACAAATAATAGAGTAACAGTTTGCACCAATCAAAGTAATTTGAATACATATTCATGGCATGAAGCTTGCCTTGTGTTTTTGTTTAGTTTGTGTTTTGGGGTGGTTTTTATTATTTCCGGATATTCAAATTTAATTATTGACTTTCGTGGGCCATGAGTGGGGGGTGGTGGCATCAGGAGGGGAATGGGCATACTTTGTGGACTACTCAGCTGAGTGACTTAAAGTATAAGGCTATAAATTATGGCTGGGACCCTGGCTGGTACCTGAAAATAAAATTGTAACTACTGGAGTGTTTCTCCTTTCTGAGGAGAACCCATTTGAAAAGGCTGGTGTGCATTGTGTGTCGAATTTGAAAGAAACTCTTAACAGAAATTTCAACCACAGATTGGAAGAGCTGGTGAGAAGCAGTGTAACAGGCTTATCTCATTTACTGTGGTAGCAGCCTTCTCACTAATCATTGGGGAGACTGGTTTTCTTCATGAAAACCACAAGTTTATACAAAAATAATTGACCTGTGTTGTAGATTAGGTCAGATAAAACTGCAGATGAAGTGTTTTGTTTTCTTCTTTTTCCTCCATAGACTCTGCTTTATCTCAGCTACTCCTCTCTCTGTTCCTTGTATTCCAGAGGTACATGTTTTCAATAGTCCCTTTATTCTCCACTTGGCTGGTAGCTGGACCATTGACCCTTAAACACCCAAAGGTAGGTAAAATCTTTACTTAATAACAATGCATATGTATGCATTATTTTAACCAGCCTAAAATTCTCAATTATCATCACTTATTATTGTTGTTAGTTATACAGAATTGCCTCTTTGATGTATGAAATTGTCATTTAAAGAAGCTAGATTTTAATCAAATGAATTGCAATTGTGGGGCATAAAAACATTTTATCCTCCTGCTTTTAGCAGTTTTCTTCTTCTTTCCATATACAAAAACCTTAACTCAGTTTTAAAACTTCAAAATCTTTTAGCTGCACTGGCCCAGTAAGAAGGAAAAACAGTGTACAAGGGCTTTCTGTAAAGTGGCTAATAGGGCTGACAACACAGAAATCTGTATTATCTGCATAGTTTTTCTATTCTGTGCATCAGCATTCTGTTGGCATCCTGGGGAGAAATCCCAGTGCAGAAATGCCCTCTGAACTACAGAATACCAAGTAGGTATCACAACTGCATATACTGAACACTGGTGCTGTTGGATGGGCTGTTACCAGTCATGGTTTGGCTCCTAAGGGAAATAAAATGGCAGCACTTTGCATTACAGACCCCAGTGAATCTGGCTGCCAGGAATCTGCTGCCAGAGCCTAACTTTCCAGCACACCTCTGTCTGGAACACCTGAGGCAAACTGGCCCAGACCCTAACTTGTGTAGTGGGTTTGGCTCACAAGTACAGAAGCATTGCTGGGGCCACCCTGAACCTATTTGAAGCACTGTTTCATTAGACAAGGTGATTGGAATCTAGCAAGTATGTTCAGTGCACCAAAAGCTCCCATAACCTGGTAATTTTCAGAGCAGCTTTTTAAAGCTGAAAAGTTTCAACTTAGTAAGAGCAAACTTGTAATGGACTCTGTAGGCTCCACTTGTAGAAAAGGGTTTGAGTTTAATGTAGCTGTAACAAAATTTTGTTGGTACCTAAGCTTTCTTGCTGGACCTATTTTCTGAAAGCTCTTCAGAAACAGCTCAACAATGTCTCTGTCAAGAGCTATTTATGCTGCTAGACAAGGAGTTTGTTTAACTAAATTTCAGAACATTTAAAAAAAAATTCCTTGAACTAGAAGGAAAAGGGCTTCCATTTCTCAGTAAAAAGACAAAACAAGGGAAATTACATCCTTTTGTATGTACTTAAGTGCTTCTAAGGAGCACATTACAGTGCTTGCAAAATGTCCTAATAATTGTCCTAAATCTGTCAGAAGAAAAGATACAAAGTAGTGATGCTCCTGCCCCCACCATCAGATGGTTAAAAAGAAATTATGTCCTGTAGTTAGAAACAATTTAATTGCATTACAACTCTCTTTGCTTGCCGTGGTCCTTCTAATATGTGAGTCTCATTTAGATGTAGGAGGAAAAAGGAGGTTTTCTACTGGTTATACCTTATGTAACAGCAGAGGGGAAACAAAAACATAATTCCTGGAGTGTTTTGTGTTCTCCCAGTGTTTTCCACCTTTCTATTTCACTGAGTTTCAGCTTCTTTCTCTGAAGATACATGCAAAGAATTAGTAGAGTAAAACCTCCTTTACTAGAACTTGAACTTTTTATTTTCCTTTAAACATATTAGTCACCTTATAAGAATGGACTTTATCTAATCAATATCCTCTGTAATTGAGAAAAATCTATTGTATCTTCCCTTGCACTTTTATGAGTAAGTATCTTTCTCAAACACTGACTTAAACAGCTCTTTCTTTGTTGGCCTCTTCAAGGTATTCACATCGAAACATGATTATATGGCCATACCTGCTGGTTCTTAGGAAAAACAGCTATACCGATTTTATGTACTGGGAGTTTAAAACAGCACTCCGCGTGAATGCAGTTATTTTTTCTGGGGGCAGAGGGGAAGGGTACAATCACATGAGAATATACAATCTCACTGAAATGATGGAAGTTGTTTTATAAATATTTTCTTAACTGAGGTTGTTTATGGCATAGTTAAGGCCATGTATCTTTCAAAAACACGTGCTAGAAAATTACTCAGCAGGTTTTAACTATAATTAAGAGGATTTTTCTTAATAGTCTGACTATTTTCCTTCATTGACTGAGACCAGTCCAAAAGTCAGTTGAAGTATTATTTTAATTAAAAGAAAAATGCAAATGCATTTTGATGTTGGCTATCTGAGGAGGGAATTTGGGGAAAAAAATCAGCTACGCTGCAACATCTCTCCAGAAAACAGCTGGGCTCCAGAACCATTTAATTAAGTCGTGCTTTGTAGATCACTAAGCCAGTTAGTAAAAATTCACACTCTTGAATAAATGTAATCAGGTTGATCTGTCAAATGATGTGGTGTTGCTGTGGGGCTTTTTTTCTTTTTTCCAACTTAAAATTTCAGGCTCTGTGAAACATCTGCCTAGACCAAATATGCAAGGTGCCATGGATTAACAACACGGACCCATATGGAATGTGTTTGAAGTTTTCAAGAAGTTATCCTGCCAGACTTCATTCCTTCATGACCTTTGATACACCTTGGATAGCAGAAAGGCAGTTCAGAATTGTATCTTATAATCATATGATTTTGGCAGCTATGAAGGATGCTAAAAGTTAAGGCTTTTATCCACAAACAATGGTGTATATTAATAAACTCTATACCATATTTACAAATGCTTTCTCTTGTATTAAAACTAACAGTATTCTGTTCACAGTGCCAATGTTTTTACAGGTAGCAATCCCACAGTACTCCAGTATTTTGGCATGGGAATCAGTAGCGCTTTGTATTTACAGAAAATGTACATATATGAATATAAACAGGTTACTTGAAACAGTACTCAAAAGATAGATCTGTTCGTGTTTCAAAGATTTAGACTGTACTACACCTTCCCTTTTGGTTGCGAGGGAATACTGTTCCTTGCAATGAGAAGATGCCTGTCTTTTATCCAAAGTGGCATAAAAATGATTACCAAAATGAGCCTTGTTACACTGGAGGCGTGTATACGGAGAGTAACTTCAGTCCAGGGTTTATAGATCTGTTGTTTAGTGCACAGAATACAAAAGTTAAAAAGGTTTTTGTTTTAATTACTAAAACAACCAGACTCTCTCTGCTCTCTCTGAGCACCGTCTCAGTCAGCCCATGTCCTCTGGATGCCGAAGATGCTGGTGGTTTAATGTGCAGCCCAGCTGCCAGCCTGGAACATGTGTGGCGCCCTGGGCCTATATACATATGTCACAGTATGACTTGTGGTAAAGGAATACAACCAAGAGTGCCTCTGTCTCCCCTGTTCTCTCAGGAATCCACCCATAACTGCTGCTGACCTGCACTCTGCACTCAGGCAGGTTGTGGTCAGGAGTGACGGATGGCACCAGACATGCACAGGATGAAGAGAGGGAGAGGAACGTGAGGATCAGAAAGAAACCCAGCAGAACCGTGGGCTTGTTCTTGAGGACCCTTTTACAGCTTCTGCTTTGCCATTTCTTCCCTTTGCACGGTCTTGACAACAGGCTCCTTGCTCCCCGGGATCTTGCTTGCTGCTGTGACCAAGACGGAGATAGCAGTGCTATAAGGAAAAGTGCAAAGCTGCCACTAAGGAGTCTCTTCTTCATTTAAAGTCTGTTCCTGGCTGCCAGTCACTTGACCTGAGTGGTCATTGCTCCTACTGCTGCTGTGTTGCTTGTGGAGCAAACTTCTCCACTTGGCCTTGTTCCTCCTGAGATGGTTTAGCATATTTTCAGATAGCGGAGTATCACCTGTAAACTGGGCCCACCTCTCAAAGAGTGGCTCAACGATGTATGTCATGAACCCTGGGGAGACACACAAGGGATGCCTGGTGAGCAACAAATTCATTCCACAACTGCATTGCCCCACAGAGTGCCTCCAGAGCAATGTTAAGTGGCAAAACCCCTGATGAGAAATAACAATAAACCCCCACACAGACATCAATTCCTTTTGAAATGCACAGCTTTTGACCAGCATACCTGATGAGATATGGCTTTATCTGCATGTGTAACAGTAAGATCTGTGAGAGTCGCTGAGGAGATTTAAGACAAGAAAGTGACCAGTGTTTAATCACACATTGGCTGCAATTTTTCTCCATGGATAATTTTTCCCTTACACAATGACTACTTCGTCTTTCTATTGAACATTTAGCTTAGATAGATTTCTTTTTTAACATTTTAATTTAGAATGTGTTTTCTAACTCTTGTGGTATCCACAGTTATTGTTAAAACAGTTAAAGAGTGGGGTGGGTGGTGAAGAAAAGCTTCTTTTTCAGCTTGTGCCATAGTGAAATAAACATGAAGAGAATTAAATACTTACCAATCTGTATGCTTGGTATTGTGTCCTTCTGCTGATTACAAAGGGGGCTTATTTCTAGTTCAAATTTTTGTTCTAGATCACCTGCAAAAAAAAAACAGAGAAAATATTTTTGTGCCACTTCTGTCTCTTCTCCATACCTATGCCCTGCTGTTACGGTGACTGCGGCTCTGTGAATTTGAGCAGTTCGAATCTTCTACCAATGACGACCATGTTAAATGCCTAAATACCTTCCTTTTCTGGACTTTTTAGGTATTAGAGAAACTGATTATCCATACAAAGAAAAATCTAAGAGAAGATAACTTTTGAATGAACATTAAATCTGAGCATGTAAGTGTTCTGAGTATCTTAATCTTTAAAATAGACTCTCTCATGTGAAAGACCTTTAAGACATACTAATTAATTTACTCACTATTCAAATGTCTTCCTAACAGAAAACTGCAGAATAGAAATTTTAGAAGAAATATGTCTCCAGTAGTACTGTAGGGTGAGTTGGCTGGGGGAATCTGCTCACTCCAGATGCCATCTCAAATAGCTCCTGATGCAGAATTGATCAGATTTGGCATTGAGATGATGCTTATAAACATTCAGTAGAAACTATTCCTGCAGAAACAGTCACACAGGACAGTCTTCTCTTTGTAGCTGTGACAGGAGATGTTTTTTATGCAGTTGAAGGTAATCAGTAGCAATGACCATATGTATACTGGAGTGGTCACAGAGGACCGCAAGCCAGCTGGATTTAAGAATTCAGCAGAAAAACACCTCAGAGTCCCATTTGCTCACTGCTATCCAGACAACAGGCACTTGTTCTGCTGGAGAGGTGGCACTTCCCCGTGCTTGCAATCACTTCATGCAAAGATTGCTGTGCGTTAAGTTTTAGGCCTGTTTTTGTTTCTTAAACAAACACTCTCTGTGAGTGCAACACATTCATCCTTTGTGATTGTTAGCTTTCTCTGGCAGTGTTCAATCCTGCTTACTTTCCTGTTTGCAGTATGGGAGGGAAGTGAGAATTAATTGTGTGCAAACTAAGAGGTGTCACTTCCTCTCAGCCAATAATATTTTGTCCACCTGATTTACGAATAAGGATATAGTGAGGGCTGGTTAGGCAAAACTTTAGAAAGACAGACCTACTAGTTCAGGCAAAACACTGTATTCAACCCAAAAAGAAATATTTTGCTTTAAATCCACTGTTTTTGTTTAAAAGCTCTGTTCTCCCCACTAACAGTTTTGACTTAAATGCTATTGTGCTATTCAGGTTCTATAGCCCCATATAAAATACCATATGCATTTTTAAGCCCTGCCTTTCTTCTCTCTGCAGCAGGCAATTTCTTAAATGTGAGCACAGTATTTTCAGTTGTAATTAGCTATTTAGAAAATATCAGGGAAACATTTTTAGCTTCACGAACAATCAAAAGGAACAATTTAGCAAAACTGACACAAAAAAACCAGTCTGTCATATTTCCAAATGTGCAGTTTGACTGTCATCTACCCTCCAAAGCTTTTTGACTGAATAAAGTGTCTAACTTCAGTGACATCCCCTCTGTAGGTATTCTGGGTTGAACATGATTGACCTGCCTGACTCATAATGGATCAACATCCTCTTGTCTTTGAGAAGTAATTTAATTAACAAAAATAAGATTTTTCCTTTGTATGGTAAGAACTTAAAATGATGGTCAGTTTTCTTATGCTTCAAGTTGCTCATCAAAGCAAAAACCTCATCAAAGAAACTGATCATTAATGTTGCTTAAAGATTGGCCATTTTCTTGAAATTTTTCTTACCAGTTCCAGTTTCATGTAAATAAATCAAGTTGCATTACTTACCCTGTCTTCCTAATTGACTTTTAAAACATCTGAGAACAAGTTAAAGTATTTTTCTAAGAAAAGTTTGTGTTGAGAGCTGCTGTAGACATCAGGTGCTCCCTGAAACGTACCTGGGTTGTGTATTTTATTTACTAACAGATGTAGCGTAGATCCACCAGAAGACTGGAAGATCAGGATCTGCATCTATTAAAATGGCATTAGAAATGTTTGATACAAAAAATGTTAAAACTTTGTATCTGTTCCAGAAGGAAGATTAAACAAGGCACTAATTGTGGTATTCTCTGTCTCATCTATAGTTAAAAATCAAAACATGAGAGCTATGGTTTTCAAATGTTGAACTTAGTGTCAAAAAATACCTTCAAGCCCCAGCATTGTGTGTAAGAGGTCTACATTGGTAGAGAGGTCTACAAAAAGATTTTAAAGTCATAATGGTATCTAAATACATGCTCTGTTTAATACTGGGTTTTTTTGTATCACTTAGCAGTATTATACAGCCACTAGTGATAGTCAGACCACAGTTTCTGTACATTGTCCCACATGAAATGCTCTTTTTCTCCCCGTGACACTTCTAACAGGTCTCATATACTCAAATGTCTCCTTTCAGAAGTATATTTTAGATGCTAGACTAATAAATCTTGTGGGCTATGGAAAAAGCTGACACTTACAGGAGCTGAGAGTGCTATCTTTCTTGTCATGGTCGTTCCATACACTAGAGGTGAGGTACTGCACCACTGGAGCCCTGTTCTCATGAGCTGGATATTGATTATGCCTTGACTGATCTGACTACATAAATCTGCATCTGGCAAGTTGCTTATGTTGCTTCAAAGGCATCAAAGCCACAGACATTTTACCAGCTGAAGCTGACATTGGCGGAAAATTAACTTGCTGACCTATTTGTCCTTGTTATGGACTAACTGTACCAGGTACCTGCTCAGATGTGGCTTAATTTTGTAGTGCAGAATTTTAAATGAACCAAGAATTTCACTGTGTGCTTTTCCAGTGTTTTTACCTTCCATTTGCTTTGCAACTCTCAGGATGCTCTGAACAAAGAATTTAGCAGTGATTAAACTCTGCTGCACCCTGTATTGTAGCACAGAATGACCTTGCCTATGCAGATGCAGCCAAATCGTGTAATTACTGTGTTTCAAAAAAAAGCCCTGCCTGACTGCGCTCTCTGCAGGGGTTTAAAAACCTTTGCAATCGGTTCTAGCTGAGGTTTGGCTTGCCTGCTTTGGCCCTTTCCAACAGTGTGCTGGGAAGCATGTTTGAACCCTTTCACTGCATTTTCAGGCAGAAGAATGTGTCATACTTGGGAAACAGTGAGAGTAAGGCACCCATCAGAGTTGCAGTGGGAGCATGAAAAATGAGATAAAACACAGTGGACAGTGGTAGGATTTTGGGGCAGTGTGGCCCTGGCACCATTCCAGCTCAGAAACACTAACAGGGCTCTCAGAGAAGATCTCACATATTGGCTCTTCTGCTGAATTTCAGCACTGAGGCCCAGCAGAGCCCTCCCTCCTGCCTGATGCTTGTAGAGGAACAGCAAGGGCAGAGAAACACCTGCTGCTCTCCTGCCCCTGCCCACTTTTCCAATGCGTCAGCGTATCTCTGAACATCTCCTGGAGGGACATTTCAAGGTGAGGGGGGTATGCTGAATGCTTCCTCTGACTCGTCACACAAAAGACATGGAAAGCCAAGGTAAGAGGGGACTGCTGTGAGCTGAAAGGGCTCACCTTGCCGGTAAAATTCTTCACAGACCCGTTCACTCCACTGTTTGCTCAGATCCCAGAGCCGGCAAGGGTTGCAAATGTCAGCACACTTGAGTGCAATCTGAAAGCAAGAAGAAAAATAGGAGTGAGAAAAGAAGTTACTGTCTAGCCATGCTTCAGCCGTAAATCTGCAGTCATGGAACTCCCAGGCTTCACCAGCAATGTTGGGAAGGGTTAAGATTACCTCTTACTGACTCAGCCTCACCCAAATACGCCCTTTAAGGAAAGAGCATTTATTTAAGCTGCAAACAAAACTTTCATTCAGCCCTCCGCTTTACCATTGTGAGAACAAGAGGAGGGCCAAATTCCAAGGCTGCAAAGTGTTTTGGATATTCCTCACAAGGAGTAAGCCAACAAAAGCCTCAGGCTGGCTCCTGCTGACTGCTTGGCTCAGCATCCATGGCTGATGACAAGGAAGTGAAGAGCCAAGCTGGTGTATTTGGGCATCACTTCTCTGCGGTCTCAGTGAGTGACCTTGCATCTCACTTCAATTACACATCAACTTAACGTCTGCATGTTTTTGTTTACAAAGCTAAGCATAGGGCTCTCTGCACTGCCCCTGGCTTAGTTTCACTTAGTTAACTAGTACTTTTAAGTGCTTTGCAGGGAACGAGTACAGAAGGGCAAGAGGTTTTTAAAATCAAGTAACTGCTTCAGAAAAGTAAACCATGTAGTAGTCTGCCTGTCTTACTGCCTTGGAACAAGAGGTTCATGTCATGAACACAGTCAGTTAGCCTGACAGAGGTCAGAAGTCATTCTGGCACCCGCAAAGAAAACATAAGAAATATTTCCTGTATAAATTCAGACCTGTGAACTGGAGGAGGGAAGTCTCCAAGTCACTTTTCTTTGTGGATTAAACTGATTAGCCTTAATGTTACTGTCTATTACAGGGACCTTTCCAACATTCTTTAGCTTATTCCAATAAATCAAGATTTCTTGATTTTTTTTCTTTTTTGCTTCCACAACTAATCCACCAGATAAGTAAATCTTACAATGTCTGCTCCCCAGTTCCTATCTTCAAGAAAGTGCATAAGAAATCTTTTTGCCATAGTTGAGAACTTTAATTCTTCTGCTTTTGTCATTTGCACAACTTTCTTGCCTACTCTGTCCAAAAATATAATAAGCTCTGCATGGTCTGTGCAGGAATCTGACAGAAGACTGTATTTGATGCAGGACAGGTGAGTAGCTACTACATTTCCCACACTGTTGGAGGGGGAAGAATTAACAGATCAGCACCCCTTTCCTTGCAACAGTCAAAGTTACAGAAAAGGTGACAAAATGAAAACATGTAGGTATTTGTTTTACCAAATACAATGGTTACTTCAACTTCTTTATGTATTTAAGAATGAAATTAATGCAATTTCTCCAAAGAAGGAAGTATATGCAGCAACTTTAATCAGGATAATGCTTTAATAGGTAGAGGCTTATTCTGAAGAGTCTGCTAATGACTGCAGCTTAGCTGGAAGAACCAGTGTGAATCTATTTGATTTTTGAATAACGCATGTTTTTTTCATTAGCAGGGCAGATGCACTAGAGAAGCATCTGCTGCCATGGCAACAGCTGTCTCTGCAGAGGCAGTTTCTGAGCATCCATCACAGGAGCAGGACTTGGCCACCTGATGTCAGGCTGTCCTGGGAAGACCACCACTGAGGGGTCTTTCCTGCATGGTGCTAGAAAATAACACCAATGGAGAGAGAGACACTACAGTCAAAGCATTACCTGGCAAGAGAAGCAGTGTCCTGGAAATAAAATAATTACTAGCTTATTTTCATTTCTTAGCATTTGACACTCTCCTGTATCTGTTGCATTCACCGCTTTTTAACTCAAGCAAATTACATAAGGTAATACTGGAGGCACCTTATGCTTGCCTGACATGCCAGGTGGCAGAAGGAGAGTGTTTATGTAATGGGTAAGGAGAGGCTGATGTCCAGACACACCATCCTATGCTACTCTAACATATACTAGGAAACACTGAGACTTGAAAAATGAGTAAAAACAATGGAGAAGAAAATTATCTTTTTAAAGTTACCTGAAGCATAAAATGTCTGTCTTGTGCATCCTCCAGCCTCAAATCCTGATTGTCAAGGTGAGATTTCAGACGGATCAAAAACTCGTTCTGCCTGTTGATGTCTGTTGCCAAGATCAGGGAGCCCAACTGCTGCTCGATATCCTGTCTGCAATGGAGGAAAATAAGCCCCTTTAATCATGGAACCATTGAGCATTAATAGCTCAAAACAACCTGCTACAGATCACAGCTGGCATAAAGCTGCCTTGTTCTTTATGGATCTGGTTTGGTCAGTCTCTGCTGGGGTTTGTGGGGTACAACTGTTCTACCTGCCTAAATGGGTTCAAGAGGAATAGATAACACAGAAGAAAAATGCTTGTTGGCACAGGTTGTTCTGAAAGCTTCTGAAAAGTACTAGGAAAGTACAAAAAAATGCCCCAAAACAACAGCATGATGCATCAAGAAAAATGCTCACGTCTTACTTCAGCTGCTCTGAGCTGAGTGGTGAATACTGCAACTTTGAAGTTGCAGTCAAAGTTGTGAAGGTCTGAAGTCAAACTGCAGTTGTTGGCCTGATGCAAAGAATTTCTGGATATGGAACTTATTGCTTCCAGGTAACTTGTTTATATTCTTGGTAAGGTCAACTGTGATTAAAAATTTAGTATCACAGTCTGTTCCCTGGCTCAATCTCCATTCCTTAGTGGGACTAGCACTACACAAAACCAGCAGGTACAAAGCCAGCAGCAACCTGGCCAAGGTGCTCATGTTGCTGCTTTTTTCCGCTTCACCCACAAAAACCAGACCACATTTTCTCAGTCAGGTGTGGAAGTCCTGAGCAGTCTTGTCACTACTTCACCAACTCCTTCGATTTCCTATTTCATGCTTTATAATCACTAAATCCTCCCATATTTGGTTGGTGCTATGTAAAATGAAAAATGCCAGCAATTGATCTGAAAAGGTCCACGCCTGCTGGGCCTCCCCACGCTCCTGATGCTGAGAGTGGCCACTCCTGTGCTGCAGAAGTGGCTAGGTCTTAGAAAATACTTCTGCTGTGTAAGTCTGTCTCATGAATCCACACTGGCACCAAGTGAGGGCAGGAAGTTCAGCCTATTCTGAAGCCTGTGCCTCTTTGCTAGTGTCCTTTTAAGAAGAGTGAAGGAAGCTACGAGCTAGTTTCTAGTGGACACTTACGTCACCTCCTTGGGCAGATGGGCGAGGAGCCGTGACTCTCGAAGCATGCCTATTGTAGATCGCCAGTGATGGTTTTCCAGCACTGAAACGTTCTAGGGAGGAGCAATAGGAATAAATACAAGGATTAGGCAGGTATCCATGGTGCACGTGACACCCAGAGCTGGTTGGACATGCTGTAACATCAGTCTAAAATGTGTGGGTTTTAGCCACATTTGGATTAGAGTAATTGGTCTAGATTTCTATAGTTAAGGACCTCATGCTTCTGGGTTTGGTAGGTAAGGTCAGCCCTAGAGCCCTACTGTGCTACTGTTTTTGAGTCCTGCTGTGAACAGAGGAGCTAATCTCATCTGAGTGGGAGGTAGCTTGCATTCTAACAGATTTATTAACAAATGATTTAAAGCAGGAGTGCAAAATTGTATTTTTACCTCCTACTGATCCCGGGTTGACTTCTCAGCCTCCACAGTTTGAATGCAGAGTGGATAAGAAAAAGAAAACTGAACTGCCAGATTTCCCTTGGAGTCAGGGAACTGGAAGCTGCCTGCAGCTGTTCAGTGAAAGCAAGAGGGGTAGCAGTATTGCTGAGCATTTGCAGGCTTCAGCAACTCAGTCTGCAACAAATTTCTGTAACAATTTTCAAGTCCTTTTTGTTTGCTTATTTCCAAATAAGTAGAACCAAAGATAGGTTGGAAAAAATTGCTAAGGAACAGAAACCCAGCTTTCTAAGTTGTCAGAAAATTACAACAAATTGGGTATCTTGTGTCTGATGACTTGAAATTACTGCTCTAATGCACAATGCATTTGACAATCATCATTTGTTTAGTTCAGAGTACTTTCTATCACCAAATGCCTCAGAAATATGACTTGTTCAGAAACCTCTAGCATCCATTCCCTGTTTGGGCCAGTTTATGGCTTTTGCAGTCAGTAAGCACTGGATAAAAAAAAAACCAAAACATAATCAAACCTTTTGAGCAGCTAACAGAGCAAGAACTACACTCTGCCACTGCCAATTGGGGAATTAGAGTCAGAATCCCTCTTTCCAGCCACTGTTAATCTCTAGCTCCCTTAGACACAGCCTGAGGTTGTTGCTGCTGTAGTACTGCCTTTCCTGTGGGACGCGATGCAGTTTCCACTTTTCCAAGGACTGAACAGTATTTCCTTCTTAGAGCCTCCCCATCCCCCTTTGCAATCCTGTCATATCTAATGACTGCTGAAACACTAAACATTACCAGTAACCAAGATCCAATTTACATTTTAATTTTTCTTGAAGCTTCGTGCTCAGAATTACTGCAAAGGTGAGAGTGCAAATTGGATTTACAGTCCTTCCTGCAATACTCTTTGTTGCTTTTGAATTCATACAAACAATGCTGCTCTGGTATTTCTTTGCGTTTGTTTGGTTGTCTGTCTCCCTTACAGATATCAGGGACAATGGGGGGAAAACCGAAGTAAAACCACCTCCAAAACTTTCAAACCATGCAAAAACTAAGTTCTTTCCTTAGGATGAGCTGACAGACTCAGATCTCAACATCAGTTATGCAGTATCGAAATTAATTTAGACAGCAGTTCTGTTCATTTGCCAACCTAAATATCCCTTTTCTCCTTTTGCCTAAATACATAAGGATGGACTTCTGCAACCCTACACTCTGACCAAGAAAAATAAGAGAATAGAATAGGACATAAAAACAGGTTTTTTCCCCTACCTAGTCAGAGAGCTGAATCCTGGTCCCAAGAGTCACCCCAAGGCCACAGGCTGCCATTTTCCTACCCTGAGGTAAATTAGACAGACTCTACCTGACTGACACCTCTGCTTTTTGGGAAGGCTTACCCTCGTTTAAGACAGTGCCTGTGTGCACAGGTTCCTGTGACCCTGGTCCAACTGCACTCTTGAAACATTACAACAGGAGAGATCCCCCCAGAGCACCCTGTGTCCCCACATCCCTTCCAGCATGGCAGGCTTACTTGCTGTGAGGAGCTGCCTCAGCAGCACCTACCTGAACCAGGGAATTATACTCCATGGATGCAGCTGCTCCCTGACCATACTGAAGGTCAGCCAGAACAGGGCTGAGCATGTAGGCATCTGAGAACTTTCCTGCATCCAATTAATAGTTACTTAAAGGAAAAAGCAAACTCAGATAATCATCCCAGGCTATTTCCACTTCTGTAAGTTGCCTGCTGCTACAGGGAGAACCTTAAACTGACACTGCTGCACTGCCTAGTTTCCCATGCTGCCAGTACATGGAGGAGGAAAAAGAAAGGCCAAGTTAACAAGCAATAACTGAGCATAAGGTCATACGACTCCCCTCTTAAACGTAAGGCACTAGAATCCCCAAAGCAGCTGCCAACAATTAGGAGAGTCAGCTATTCCACCTAGGAGCACACTACAGCCTTATTAAAACTAATTGCCATGAGCCAGCTGATGGCCTAGGTTGGTGGGGAGATATCCCATGGAGGGAGAAGTCTGTGTGCTGCTTGGTAGACTGGGGTGCCCAGCTCTGCTCCACTTGGAATTTTATTTTTTAAAAAAACTGAGTAGCGAAGGTTTGTTTTAAAGGCTACACTATAAGAAGCTTCTGTCACATTTACAGCCTAAGCCCAGCGGATTGCTAAAACACAGACTTCAGGACTGTGAGGAAAAAAAGCCTGGTTATTTTACTTAAACTATCACATTGTCTCCAATCTGACTTTCCCTGAGCTATCTGAACCACTGCACTGGACATAGGCATTTGAAAAAGAATAGTAACTTGAAGAGAGGAAGATTTGCTATTAACTAGGTGCAGAGTAAACTACAATTTTAATTCAAAATCAAAGGACGTAATTTTCTTTCAATCTGGTCCTCTGTTCTTAGTCATTGAGCAGTTGGTTTGACTACACAATGTTAAATACACAAAAATGACACTTTAATTAGA
Organism: Campylorhamphus procurvoides; assembly: GCA_013396655.1. Taxonomy (NCBI): domain Eukaryota; kingdom Metazoa; phylum Chordata; class Aves; order Passeriformes; family Dendrocolaptidae; genus Campylorhamphus; species Campylorhamphus procurvoides. Next base: position 371,349 of record WBMV01004566.1, read on the forward strand.
AATGGTGCTTTTAAGTAGAACTGTAATAACTGATACCCAAAACGTATTTTCCTATTTCCAGCTTATATATATATCAGCATTAAAGCTGTAAAGTCCTTTTGCATAGTTTTCTGAAATCCGTTTTGTACTACAGATGTTGAGTGTGGTCTTTCCACACTTCTAAACTCTTATCCTTCATTTAAAATTCAGACAATGAAGGTTAGAAACAAAGTCTGCAACACATACAACAAGTTCTCTTGTGCTCCTCACTGGAGAACTAAGTGACTTCCAGACACCTACAGTTACTTTCTACACCCCCAGCCGTCTTTGTAACACTGGAGACTTGAACGAGGCACTTTTATTTTTGTGGAAAATTATGGTCCATGCAATCACATGCAATAGACTCTTGTGGAAATGACCTTATAGATTACAAAAAAAAAAAAAAGTACACGCATCATAAAATACGGGTTTAGTTTTAAAATAAATATTACAAGTTCTGAAGTCCTAGGTGGTATCAGCTATCTTCCTAAAACATGACTCTTCTCATATATGCACTTCAGAAGCTGTCAAACATTTTGCATCTTTGTCAAACACTGACGTAGCTTTTGTAAAACCTTTTCTTCTAAATGTAAAGTTCTAATTTAAATGTCAAACCATCAAAAGCAAAGAAATGCCATACATGGATAGCTGCACTGTCCCAGTGACAAATGACTGCCAACTATGTTAAAACTTACTTTATTTTCATCCTTTTTCTGATTAATCCCAGCAGTTCTGTGGCTCTGCTACTTAAAAACCCAAAACCCAAGAACTTTTTTGTTTCAATTTCAAGCACATGTTAAAGTACATGTTTTAAAGACTATTTGCTGATCTAAATTTTTTACTAAAAATGTTCTCAGCAAAACTTTTTTCCAACATTTATTTTTATTGGCATCCATGTACTGTATACTACTGAAGTATTTGGAAACAATCTGGCATCAATTTCAGATAAAGTCAAACTTGCTCGTGAATGCCCTTAAGCAGAGTACTTAAAATCTCATTTGCTGTTGAAAGATTGCATTTTCTGCATTGTCACTGCCTTTTCTAACCAACATTTTTAAGTATATTCAAGCCCAGTCAACTGAGCAAAAACCACCCCTTCAAGATACTAATATTTAAGCTATATTTCTTTCAGATTAGCCTGATTTTCAACCTAATTATATAGTACTTTTTCTCACTCTTAATTTAAGAAAGAATTGTACCTTTTCAAAGGACAAGGGTTTTTGTGGAATGGCTCTCCTCACTCCTCTTCAAAGGATCCTTAACATAACATTCCCAAAGTTCCTTGGCTTAGGCTCCAGGGTTTTCTCCCTCCTAACTCAGCTGGCTTGACATTTAGAAAATACTGGAATAATGGACCAGACATATATGGGTGTGATGTAATAAGCTGCTTCAGTTTACGATGAGGCCAGTCACAAAGTTTTCAGTGTTTGAGCATTACCATGACCTGGCTGGAGCTCTCACAGTCCTGCCCATTTCCATATCTGAGGGCACGATAACTGCACCATTACACAACATAATATGTAATGGGAAGACCCAAAGATTGCTTGAGTAGAGGAGAACAAGAGAGACTCTATTATTGAGTAGTAACCACATCACAGCAATCTCTCAATTTGCTAAGTACGTGTAGAAAGGTACATAGCTACTAGTGAGTCTTATTCGGGTAGATTAGTTTTTAACTTGGGATATTCTGTTCCTGACACCTTATTAAAAAGTCTGAAGTTCACTTTTCCAAACTGCCTGGAAATCAGCTCAGCAGAAAAGGAGCTGGGGGTGCTGATGGACAGCTGGCTGAACATGAGCCAGAGGTGTGCCCAGGTGGGCAAGAAGGCCATGGCATCTTGGTTTGTATCATGAACAGTGTAGCCAGCAGGACTAGGGAAGGGACTGTCCCTCTGTACTGGGCACTGGTGAGGCTGCACCTCAAGTACTGTATTAAGTTCAGGCATCCTCATTTTAAAAGGACATTGAGATGCTGGAGAGTGTCCAGTGAAGGGCAACAGGTCTCCTGAAAGGTCTAGAGAACATGTCTTATGAGGAAAGGCTGAGGGAACTGGGTTTGTTTAGTCTTGAGGAGGCTCATAGGGGGACTTCATCACTCTCTACAACCCTACAACCACCTGGAAGGATCTTGTAGGGAGGTGAGGTATGGTCTCTTCTACCGTGCCTGCAGTGAGAGGACAAGAGGAACTGGCCTTAAGCTGAGAGAGGGGAGATTCAGATTAGATATTAGAAATAAATTTTTCACTCTTAGGGTGGTCAGGTTGCCCAGGAAGGTGGTGGAGTCACCACCCTTGGAGGTACTTAAGAGGCACCTGGCACTGGGTGCTGTGGTTTAGGGATTACAGTGGCAGTGCTGGGTTGACAGTTGGACTGGATGAAGGTCTCTTCCAGTCCTAATGATTCTACAATTCTGTGATCCTAAAGGCTAGAAATCAATACCATCCCTATTTATTATCTATGAATTATGGTTAGCGCAACCAAAATTAGGATTTATAGCATTGCTCCGGCATGTGTATGTAACTATAACAGAAAGAATAGAGATGTAAATATATAATAACAATGCATGTGAAGATTATACACATAGAACAGTTGTAGATAAATTACAGAGCTACAGTGGGTCAAATATATTCAAAAGGGACCACAAAAATCAGGCAGCATGAGTTCACAGATAGTTATTGAACAAAAGGGTCTGTATTTTTTTTTCAGGACTTTTCTACTACAGCTTGCCAGAGTTGGAAGTATGTATACCACGTAAAGGACAACTCTGTACTTACCTCGAGCTTATGTGTCTCTCTGAGATCTTATACTGGCTGCTCTTAGAAACAAAATACTGATCTAGACAGCCTGTGGTGTGACCTAGTGGCTGTTTTTAAGTTATTTCTTTCTTGAGGAACATTAATCTAAAAGTCTTCAACTTTTCCTTTGGTTTCATCTATCTTCTATTTTTTCTAAGGCAGTGTTCATTAAGTCTTTAATTTTACTACAGTTACATGAAGCAAAAGTTTCTTTTAATGCAGCACCAATTTAAAGCATGCCTGCTGTTTACTTGCTCACTGAAAGAAGATGAACTACAAATTATCTTGTTATGATTTTAAATCTCCTACCCACAATTCCTCACCCCAGATGACCTACAGCAGAAATAATCCAGCCAACTGATAAATGTCTGCAACAAAATCTGACATTTCTCATGTGTATCAGCTCTGGTGTAAGAAGTGACACCCAGTGAGGAGCTTAGCTGAAGTTGTCCAGACTCTGAAGTGCAGGATGACTTGATCGGCATCCTTCTGCTGCCAGACTTTGGCATTAAAGTTCACAGCAAATTGCCTAAACTCCCCTTGATACCATGTTACATACCAGCAACTTGATGAGCAGTTTTACCTGGTACAGGCTGGCAAGGTGGTGTTTAGTTTTAATCAGAAAGGGCTGGTTGACCCCTGGATGATCCACGTCATGGGCTGCAGCAGCGAGCAGTCCGAGCATGATGTCCGACGGGGTGAGGAAGTTGGCAAGCTGAATCATCACACATATTAATCACTACATGAACAGTAAACACTTTTTTTTTTTTGGCAAATAAACCAGCTGACATCATGACATTGCTTGGTTTTGTAGGCATTTGTACAAGAATGTCAAATACAAAATAAATTTTGTGAATGTTTTTAAGGTGACAAACATCTATAAAGATATTAGACTATATAATCATGTTTTATTACAACTTGTATTTCTTATCTCTTGGCAATATAAAAATTGTTGTAATAGAAGTGCTTGAGCATAGTCTAAAACGTTCAGGTAAAAAAAGTAAACAAGTATACTAGCAAGTTGGCACATGTTAGCATATATGGTAAGAGCTCTGCCTCATGTAGTATTTAGTAATACCAACAATACATCAGGCGTCATTTTTCTAGCACAGCACTGTGTTATAAAATGAAGTTTATCAGCTTTTGAAATGTCAAACTTGGCTGTTACATATCTCTGTTCAAGTATATGGTTTTTGTTAGAGAAAATAATTTACCTTTATAACTTCAAACATCCAAGTTTGAAAACGTGTCCAGATATTTTTCTGCTATAGAGCTTATTTAGAAGCAAAGTTTTTTATAATTGAAAGGAATTAAAAGGAAGTCTTGGCATTTTCTGTTTCTGTGAGCCAGTTATTACCCACCCAATGAGTCTGTACAAAGAACAGGTCTGTGAGATGAAAGAAGCATCCCAGGATGAGAACTGATGAACAATAATGGTACAGGTTCTAGATCTTGGTTGTCCTCTGCACTTCTTGACAGAAGGGACTTGTGGATCTTGCAAGAGATGAAAACACAGGAGAGCTGGGGCCTGCTCCTGTCCTCACTTACCATTGCTATATTCTGGTGCAACAAACTGCTAGTTCTAGCAGAACAGCCTTTCATTTAAGTCAAGCCAGGAAAGACTAGTCATGTTCTTATACTGTGGCTCAGCACTGCACTATCACAATACCTGCCAGTAACACAGGGCAATGTCACACCCTGATGCTGTGAGGACTTGCTACAGCAGTTAAATGCTGCTTTTTACTTGTGCAGAGGACACTCTTACAACAGACCCATCTGAAGAAGCTGTTTTGCCCTTTCCTGGTGTGGCACTGCCCAATTTGGTATTTTGAAATACTCATGAGAGGACGTTATCCCCTGAGATGACTGAAGCACAGGCATGCATTACTTTCGGATGAGTTTGATGGGAGAAGAACTGCAGCTACTGGTGGGTGGCTGGTACACATCACCGTGGTGGCTGGAACTATGACAGCACTTAAGACACATTGTCTGCATGATGAGAAGTGACTAGTAGCTTGACTGAAATGTCTGTAATCTGTAGCTGACACTGCTCCTGACCTGTTGCTGACTTGTGAGCACAATCACTTTTCGCTGTCTAAAAATAACTTTTGCATTTCTATTTCAATCCTGGGAAAAAATCTGACAATCATCTGAAAGCAACATAGCGTGAAAGGTTGTCATTACCTTGGGCTCCCTCAGATAGCAGTGCATAGCTTGTGTGACATCAGCAGCATGGACAGCATTGTGGTATGGGTTTTGGCTATGGTAATCTTCTTGAACCATAACTGGGAATCAAAACAGAAAACAAAGATCCTTTTGTCTCTGAATGCCATGGCCACAAGTGGGAACTGGACTTAAAATACAATCTGAGGTTTTGCAGTCAGCTGCCTAAGGAGTTTCTTCAAACAGCTTAGTTTATTTAGATTGCTGCTCTTATTGGGACACCTTTAGAGAAAAAATGCATGAAAGGATTTGTGCGGTCCAAGGGGATATACTGGGTCTAGTGCATAAATCAACTCTTTCTTGCCTTAGTGAAGGCTCTCATTCAGGAGTAAAATAAACAAGGAAGAGAGGCAAATTTATCCATAACAGAGTGTAATTACTTAGGCTGCTGTCATAGAGTAGCAGTATGCTGTTAAGGCAGTACTACCTATTTTACAGCAGCAGGCAGTAAAGCCCTGATACCCTGGCATCGTTTGTTATTTGAGTGATGAACTACAGCCAAAGGCATTTCTACATCCCCTAGGCAGAGAATCCAAACACAGAGCACTGGGTATTCACAGCAAAGTCTTCTGTGACAATTTTAATCACATTTGTGTGTTCATTTTAAAATACCAGTTCCTCTTGCTTTAGTTTGCAGTGCTGAAACTCATCCAGCTGGAGAAGGAGCACCAACCTTTTAACTCTCAGCTTTCACTCGCACAGAAAATCATTGAGGTCTGCAATTCACACCCATCTGTTCCTTGCAGCAGTGCCTGCACCATGAGGTAGTCTTGGGACAACACCATGTGAACACTGGAAGCTGCATGTGATCTTGCCCAAAGCACTCCCCTAGACAGTATCAAATTCATCAAATGGAAAGCTAACAGGCAGATTTCCCATGGTGCTCATGGCCAGCATGGGGAAGGCCAAAGAAAGTCCTAGTCTTCTGCCTGTTTCCAGCTTCACAAGCATCTGGAGGTACAGTGGGTAACCCTCTGAACTCTGAGTACTACTAGTTCTAATTACCCCAGTGTCCACTTCATGGCTGCCTGCAGGAGTTAGAAACAGCAGGGAGATTTTGTCTGCCTCCACACTGGACAAATGCTTTCCAGAAGCCACAATTCTCTTCTCAAAGAAGAGACCCTGTCTTGGAAATTCCTCCGGACAGCCTAACAAACTGGTATTCAGCTGCATTCAAAACATGATGCAAAAAGTAATTGATTTTGGCCAATTTCTTCTTTTGGTTCACTGACAGCATGGGGCTAATATTTCTGTTGGCAGTAACAGCAGCAGGGGCTTTCATCAACACTATTCAGCACAGACAACTTGATCTACTTTGTAATTCTGCACAGAAGCTTTTGACTGCCCTGAGTCTCAGTGGTCTGTTAGTCACTACAATAATTATACTGCACCACAATCGTACTGTGCAAGGGTTGGTTCTGCAGTGTCTATCTGTCTGTCTGTGTGGGCCTACAGCTGGTCACATCTCTGTATGGCATACTTTATTTGAAATCACCAGTGCGTCTGTGGTACTGGGATGGTTCAGCCCAGTGCAGAGCCTTTTGAAGTCCCTCCACTGCCTAGGTACTGAATCAACTACTTGAGTGTATGCCAATATATATCAAAGAAATGTTTTACTGAAATATTTGCAATAACATCATGATTTTTACATAGCTGCGCAGACAAAGCCAGTGCTTTCTCTGACACTCTACTTAAGCTGTAAACTTCATTCAAAGATGGCTTTGAGCTGAGCACTTACCTAAAAACCTGTGCAACGTAACCATGTCTAACTGGAAATGGTGAATCAGTCCATGCACATTGAAGAGGTGACAAAGCAGGGTTACAAGACTGTTTCCTAAAAGCAAAAAGGAAGAACTCTTAGATTCCCTTAACTTGTAGTTACAAATGAAGCAAGACTAAACATCTTGGTGATTTCCTATTAGTCAGCTCTTACCACCTTAGCTCATATCAGGAGCTTAGATGACAGTCATATGCTCACAAGTCACTTACATAAAGTACTCCTACCTATAATAAAGAGTTGATGGCACAGTAGTACTAGTACCAATAGAGTTCCATTATTGTGTCTAGATGCCATAAAGTCATATCTGGTGTTTCAACACGGCACAGGCGAACCGTGGTTTTAACTGGAAGAAGGAAAACTGACGTAGTTTTAACTGTGAAATTTTTGACAGGCTTGTTTGAGAACAGCATCATCTTCGGGTCTCCCTCCAGAAACAGCAGAAAGGAGAATGGCTTTTCTGCCACTGTGGTTTGCCATACTGAACTAATTACTAAAAAAATCAGCGGTTTGTAATTAAATTTTTTATTTTATATATGGTTATACTAACCCATGTACTCAGCTCTAGTTGTGTCTCATATGATGATGCAGACACAAAAAAAAAGAATTGCAGCATTTGCAGTCTCAAGTCCCACTGTAATGTTACATTGGCTTTCCTGTAAATCCAGTACTGGGAACACTGGCAAAATCAAGCCTAACTAGTATGACATGATCAACTATACATACACATAGTATTTTAAAAAGTTTGCACTACTTAATTCAGCATTAAAGTTTCCAGAAAAGTTAGAAAAAACTCTCCAAACCAAACAATCCGTAATGCATATAAACGGTGTTTGAAGCGAGTATTTTCTTATTTCACACAACTCAGGAAATAAATATATGTACGAAGAAGACATGAAAATTTATTTGGTCCTAACTACTGAGCAGGGGCACAGACAGTTAATTTAGAAGAACAATGCTTTTGCTTCCCAGGCCATTTGCAGTCCTTCCCACTCTTCACTGCCAGTCACTCCGCTGAATGACCCTCTGGTGGTGAATGGTGCTGCACCCAGTCAGTCACTAGTGGTGTCCCCTGGGGATCATCGTTGGGCCCGGTCCTGTTTAACATCTTTACTGATGATCTGGATGAGAGGGTCAAGCCTATTATTAGCAAATCTGCAGATGACACCAAACTGGGGGGGAGTGTTGACCTGCTGGAAGGCAGGAGGGCTCTGCAGAGGGATCTGGACATGCTGGACAGATGGGCTGAATCCAATGGTATGGGGTTCAACAAGGCCAAGTCCAGGTCCTGCACTTTGGCCATAACAACCCCTGCAGCACTAAAGGCTGGGGACAGAGTGGCTGGAGAGTGGCCAGGCAGAAAGGGACCTGGGGGTTCTGGTTGACAGGAAGCTGAACATGAGCCAGCAGTGTGCCCAGGTGGCCAGTGGCATCCTGGCCTGCATCAGGAATAGCGTGGCCAGCAGGACCAGGGAAGTGATTCTTCCCCTGTACTCGGCACTGGCGAGGTCACACCTCGAGTACTGGATCCAGTTCTGGGTCTCTCATTAGGAGGGATATTGAGCTGCTGGAGCATGCCCCAAGAAGGGCAGCGAGGCTGGTGAAGGGACTGGAGCACAGGTCCTAAAAGGAATGGCTGAGGGAGCTGGGGTTGTTCAGCCTGGGGAAAAGGAGGCTCAGGGGAGACCTTATCACTCTCTGCAACTACCTGAAAGGAGGGTGTAGCCAGGTGGGGGTTTGGTCTCTTCTCCCTGGCAACCAGCAACAGGAGAAGCTGTGCCAGGGGATGTTTAGGTTAGACATTAGGAAGAAGTTCTTCACAGAAAGAATGACTGGACATTGGAATGGGCTGCCTAGGGAGGTGGTGGAGTCATTGTCCCCGGAGGTATTTCAGAAGGGACTGGATGTGACATTTAGTGCCATGTTGGATCATAAGTCGGAGAGAGGTCTTTTCCAACCTGGATGATTCTGTAAACCAACTGCTTCCTACACCTTCTTCCCCAGACAAACCTAATTACATTAGGGATGAGGAATGAGGGATCTCAATTCTATGAGCAACACAGAAAGGGGAAACTCTCTTTTGCAGTTACCAGATCAAGAGATATTGCCTAGACACTGGGGTGGGGAGGTTGTGATGTTACAGGCATATATTTAGAGAAAACATTTCTCAGATTTTTACTGTCTTCCTAATTTTTGCTGCTGAACAGAAGTAAGGGTATCTTCACTTAAAGATCTTTTGTGTTGATAGAAATTGATTGATTATGGTGATCTGGATTTATCAAGGGATATATTTAACACGTATATGTAATGTATTTTGGACATCTCCCAGGTAGAGGAAACGGAAACACCTTCTTGAAGAGGTGACCACAACAAGTGTAGGAGGCTAGATTAATACAAGAGCACACTTTAAACATTACCCTATAGTGAAAAAGTTACAGGATACGATTTTAAGAGAAGTTAAACAAGGCCAATTTATCTTCAGTAATCTAAACTGGAAATGTTTAGCAAATGATTAGAGATTTTTTGAATAATCATATATGAGAGATATGAAAGACTTAAAAAAATTATTTACCATTTGTCAAGCGGTCAAACAAGAAAATGTCAAAATCCCACATTCCCACTTTGGATAGCATATGCTGGAAAAAACAAATATGAAAAGGCAAATGACTGGTGTGTCAAACTGTAAAGCAGATTTTAATTATTATTCCATGTTAATCAATCAAAAGGTTCTTCATGCAGAGGGTGATTGGGCACTGGAACGGGTTTCCCAGGGAAATGGTCACAGCACGAAGCATGACAGAGCTCAAGAAGCGTTTGGACAACACTGTCAGGCTCATGGTGTGACTCCTGGGGCTGGTCCTGTGCAGGACTAAGGGTTGGATTCGATGATCTTGTGGGTCTCTTCCAACTCAGCATATTCTGTGATTCTGTGAGGTTTTGTTCAGGAAAGCTGTAAAGGTGTACTTGAAATATAAGACATCAGGCACCAAATGCAGCTATACTGCATAAAATGCCACTTACACTTTTAGCTGAGTAGGTTTTGAACTTGACACTAAAAATGCTTTCTAAATGGAGCTCAAAACAAGGAATAATGTAAAACAAAATACTATGAAAATATTCCCTTTTACTGGACAAATTATTGCTCTTTCATGTCCCCAAATCAATTCAGTGCAAATTTTCTTAGATTTTTAATACAGTATTTTATAATATTAGCTCTCAAGGTGAATATGTTACAATTTGCTAGACAAACCAACATGCAGGAATAGATTTTATAAATTTACATACAGTGCTATTGTGAAGTCCACTCAGAAGAATCCATCATTACCACTGTACACGGCGTTTTTACAGCTACATCAGTTCAATCAAGAGACTTGAGTCTGGACTAGCTGTATGACCTTCAGTGGTGTATATGTGAATGAAATATAGGTTCAATCCCATCTCTCAGTCTATATTCAAACCCATCCTGGATTCTTCATTACTTTTTTAACACCTGGCACATAATCTTCTCTTGCAGAGAATAGAAATTGTCAAGGCACATAACCCCAATGCCATCAGTTGGGCAAGTTTTGTTAGAAAATACCATTCAAAGCAAGTATAAGAGCTGCAAAATAAGATGATTATGTTTTGATCATTGTGAAGTTCTCTGCAGTGAATGTTCCCTGTTTCCTAGCCTTTGCCATTATGGAGGGCTATTATGGGCTGCCCAATAGCTCTTCCATACCAGCTTAGAGACATCTGTTTTCTTTCAAGTGGATGAACAAGTGAATCCCATGTCAAGGCTGCACTTACTTAAATCAGTAATTCAGCCAGAGATCCTTCATCCTTAATAAATCCAGATTATAATTTTGGTTGTTGGAATCTGAAAATGCTGAATAGAGTTAGACATTTTCTTCTTGCTTTGAGACCTGAGACTTTAAAGCTGTAACCATAAAAGAGTAATGGATAGTCTGTTTGCTGTGAGCCAGGCACATAAGGTGGGCCATTTAAGAAGGATCTGCCATAAAATTCTTTATCTGAAAAATGAAACAGAACTGACACTCTCTGTAATATGACTGAAGGAAATGAAGACCTGGAGGCTTCTCTTACCCTTGCTTGCCCAAGGTAGTCCTCATCCAGTAGGTACAGAGAGGCTTGTGGTACAATTCCACGCAGTAACCGGGATGCATGGAAATACCTCTGGAAACTTAACAGTCTTTTCACTTTTTTCTTGGTGCCGATTTCCCCTGAGAGTGTAGTATCTGTGAAAAGCAATCCATATAGAAACCATGAGACCCAAGATGATGGATGGCATTATCAATTATTCAATAAGAGAAATATAAAAAACTTTAAAACAGTGATAAAATAATCAAAAGGTTTATTCTTCTTGCTGACCTACATGAAGGAGAAGTATTCAAATCACTGTACTTCAGCATAATATATTCGTTTATTTCAGAAAGGAGATATGTTCCAGTAAAAAGAGCACTAATGTAGGCCTTGGAAGATCTGAGTTCAGTACACTGCCCACCACAACTTCAATGTGATCCAAGCCAAGTCACTGGGGAGGGGGTGTGTGTGATATATCACCTAACTGTAGACAACTAGAGGAAGCCTAAATGACTAAGCAGACTTAGGTGGAGAAAAGCTGCTCCTACTCTTCTGTGCCTGTCCCTAGCTATACAATTAAAAATAACATTACTTTGCTACCTCACAGGAGTGTCACTGGAATATATCAGAAATTTCACAACACTAGCAGACAAGGTGACACACAAAGAGACCTCAAAATACAGTCTGAAAACATAAATATGTGACCCACTTCTGGAAAATGCCATCAAAGAGAGAATAAGAATAGGTTAACAATCCTGTTGTATTGCCTGCCATTCTTCCTACACATTAAGGAAAGCACAAATGAAGAAAATAATTTCGTTTTGCAATTAGGAAAGCAGGTATATTCAGATAATACATGCATTTCTGGTTACACAACAGAATACGTTCTTTTCGCTCAATACCAGGATAATTCTAATTCCTTAATGCTGTATTAAGAGATTTTCCTATAGGGCTAAATGTGACATAAAAACCAACACAGTTTTTGTACAGCGATTAAATCACTAATCAGAGTAACTAAATTACCTTATTGTTAGTAAGAAAAACATGCAGGTTTTCTAAAACTCATAATGGTTTAGGTAATTTCATCTGAACTTTTCACAGAACCTCACATACCATTGTGGTGTTTTCACTTTGCTGTCTGGTATAAATTTTGGGAGAAAGGGAGGACAGAAACTTCGACAGTTGGTCGAAGGTAGGAAGATTCAACAGTTTTATTCATAACACAGACCTTGTACAAAACTGAAGATTAAACACTCCTTTGAGAGAACAGTAATGATTTCTTGAGATAAGAAGCTCCACAGCAATTCACTGGATTTCAGGTTTAAATAAGGGCTCATGAAAAATGTCCATGAACTGAAGATGACTTTCTCTCTATTCTCTATTTTCCCATCTCCTTTTATGAAAAAACCGCTGAACATTTGTTCTGCTGCGAAATTAAAATATCACTTTGTCTGCTGTTTATATGAGTAGTAGTATTCTGAGGGTATTTTCAGGGAAGTTCTTCAGGTTTTTTTGGATCATAGATGGTTCAGTATTTGAATTCTCCAACAGCAGATGTGTTAGCACATTCTGTAGCAAGTTTCTTCCTTATTAAGTAATCTAACAGCTATTGAGACACAAAGTCAGCAATGTAAAAAAACCCCATCCTTACATACTGAGTATCAATATAATTTCCAACACCACTAAGTCTCCTGGTTCTCTTGGGCAATCTGAAGACCCCACGGAGTTTTAATAATATAAAAGCACAAAATAATTTTATTGCACCTTGACAAGCCATGTGTTTTCTAGAATGCAAACAGTAACAACGCCACTACTGTACCAGCCTGAAGGTTAGGTTTCATTTATGATGTGCCAGCACCTGCCTTAATTCTCTCACACATTTTAAAAGCTGGAACAATTTCATGGCCCACTGAAGGAGTGATTAATGTAGGTGTGAACAGTTATCCAGTGGCAGTGACACGTAGACTTATTTTTGTATTTCTTTTCACCTATATAAGGCTGCTATGAAATGGCTGGCATTCAGTTTAATTCCTGGATAACAAAACACTCTTACAATAAATTCACTTTTTAAACTTGCGTTAGCACTTTCTCAGGTTTCCAGCTTTCTATTTCTACCTTTGCCCCCAAATGGTCACTTACTTTCAGGTAACAGGTTTAAAGTACAAAACCCCTCTACTTTTGTACATTAAAAATTAATAGCTGCTTCCACTAATTTTTATCTCCTAAACAGTCTTTAAAACTCACACATAGAGTTGCTGTGGATGATTTGAAGGTGAAGGGTTGGCCCAAGTCCCAACAAGCAGCTGCACATCGGATTACGAAGAAGTGGTTATTTTATCCTTTGGATTACCAGATCATTTCAGTAGCACAAATAATACTTGCCAAAGCACAAACACATAAGGTGGAAACATATAACTTGTTATTATGAAACATATTTTCTGAATTCAACCATCAAACGTGCTCCCATTGCTCTGTATGGTTGTCATGGGTCTCAATTCCAATTCAGTCATCAGCAGACAGTGCCTCTGGAACACGACTTGATGCTTCAGCTGAGCACTGTATTACAATACATTATGCAAAAAAGATTACCCACAAAATTCTGCTGCCCTGTATTTTCATTCATAAGTGAAAAAGTCCATAATACTGATCAAGAATAGCAGCAAATGTATTTTCAAAATTGGGCTCTTGACAGAACAGCCTGAATCCCCCTAGGCTATCCACATGCAAACTCTGGATGTTGACTTAAAAGAATACTATGTTAAAACCACATCCTTTTGGTCATTTCAGTAATAATTGATTTGTCTATGAATCACAGGACTAATCAAATTACTGCTATGACCCAAAATAAATTACTATGACATCTGCAATAATGTACCTTATTATGATGGTGTCTTGCACAAAAGTGGACAAAGACTCTGCCCCTCTCTGAGCACAACCCCTCAAAGTAGTATAATCTCATCAGAATTTTCTTTCACCTCGCAAGATCAGTGTCAAACAAACAAAGAAACAAAAAAGCACAACCACATGAAGTGGAGAGAAAAAAGCTGATTAAAATAGAAGAGCAAAAGGTGAAACAGCCAAGAGTAAACACTCAAATTTTGCTCTCAGCTCAGCAGTTGCACCTGAATCTCCCAGAGGCGAAGAGCAATTCCTAGCATATGGGATCCACCAGATGAGACAAAATGAAGATGCAGTTTTAAGAAGAAATTAATGGTTTATGTGAATGACATAGCAATACGCTGAACATATTTTATTTCTTTATTGACAACTGTAAATTTCAGTTTAAATCGTAAATATAAACTTTTGATGATGACGAGTCATGATACAAGTCACACAGTGCCTTTAGGTTAAACTGAATTACAAAGTAAATGAATCAAAAATATTACTGCAGGTATTCTTGAACTTCAACTGTTAAACTATGGGTACTAAAACATATGCTATAGCATCTGGTTAAAGAACACAAACTGCAAAGCTCACATGGGAAGGATTTAGTAATTAGGTGCAACTTTGGAATGAACGTGAAAGACAAACAAGAATGTCTTTTGTTTATACCCATAAAACTTCCCTTGAGGACCGTGTTTATCTTTAATCATTGTGGCAACTTCTGAATGTTTTGTTTACCTAAAAAAACTCCATTATCTGCATCTCTTAGAAGATGCCCATTCTCATACTCTATAGAGAGTTACCGCCTAGCACAGGGGTTGGAGAAACCCTTCTTTGTATACTGGACAAAATTCCTGTATGAATTGCACATACATCTTGTATGAATTACATACACGTTTGCAGAACCATTTGTACATGCATTCTTCACAAAGTCCAGCTTCTACCTTCAAAAACCCAGGCAGCCTAAGCTCACAGTGTATCATCTCCTGATGTGTTTTAGCAGGCAACAGAAGTGGTTGCATTTTTCTTTGGGTAATTTGATAGTCACATCATGTGTACACACACCAGCAGACCATGGATGGTGTCTGCATATTGCACGTGGCCCTCAAGAGGTTAATAAGCTACAGGAATCAATGGTTGCCTTCTCCTTCCTAACACTGTTCCTCCAGTTACACAGATCTTCTCGCCTTAAAATGATCTACAGCTCACTACACACCAATCTCTGTTATTTCAGGGAAAGAGGTTTATTGCACTGGGAACTGCTACCAGTTTTCTTTCACGTTTCTTTCACACTGCTGTGCTAGTGCGTGCCCACAGGCAGCATGAATATAAAAATGATGGAGGTTATGTTAACAATGGTTGAGTTAACATCCAGAAACGATCACATAAATCAAATTTGGACAAGTATGTACTTAACTCTGCACCAGATATTCATTACATTGTTACTGTTCTCTCAAAGCAAACAAACTTGGTCATGCATTCAAATAGAGCCTCTTTTTCTTCACAGTATCACCTTTTTTATTTTATGTCACCTCAGCACACAGTAAAAACAGGTCACCCAGCAGTATGAGTGGATAACAAAAGGTTTATTAATTTTCAAAAGTGAACTGGCTCAGAAAATGTTTTTTTCTCTTCTTTCCAAAAGGGTGCAGAATAAATCAGGTCCTTAGCAGCTGCCTTTGACTCATTTATAACACCTTTTCCCCTCTTCCTGGGATGCAAAGGCATTCCACACACAGCCATTATACGTCTGAAGAGTCAGGCAGGATTGGTAGAAAAGTGCTGGAACATCTTGGTGAGTCTGGGAAACAGTTCATCTCTGGTCCTACACATTATGGAGGTAATTTTCTGCACTGGTTCCTAGCTTGACAGCTGGTTAGAAAGCTTTTCTTTGACTGGTGCTTGTCCATTTTTTTGTGTGTAAAATTATGTCATGCATTTAGATCACCTATACTGAAGTCTTGTTTGGCATATTCATTGCATGCTTAGTTGATGAATTTTTCTTATAAAGAAGAGTGCATAGCACTCATGATAGAAAAAAGTTGCTGCGCCTTCCTAGTATCTTCTTACATTCTGGATTTATCATATTATCCAAAAGACAACAACTGCATTACTAGGGGTACCTTACCAAGGTAATCTAAAACTAAATGACAAACTTGATACCTTAGATTTTAATTTTGGAGAAAGCCATGGTAACCAGAAGAACAGAAAGCCTCTTGTCTCTGCACTCTCTAAGCCTTCCTAATACGTTTCGCCTTGCAGTCCAAAGAGCTTTCAGAAAGAAAACACAGCAGTTTTGAAGAAAGGCCTGAGAAAACACCCAAAGCACCAGAAACCTAGGTGGAAGGACCATCACATAAAAGCTTTCAGTCTAGTGCAGAAGGACCAAGAAGCTCAAATGAATATCCCAGCTGTGTTTCTCTATCACCCATCACTGATGTAAGAAACTGATAAACAGGTTTGATTCAAAAATATTAAAAGTGTGTTAACTTTATCATTTGAATATACACTGGTCACTACAACTAAGAAGACAGAGATGAACACCTTGTACTGTATCGTATCTACAGATAAACAAGTGTTGTACTGAAACCTTGTAACTGTGGAAAGCCTCATGGCACTTCCTCAAACTATATGGGAATCCAAAATAGTTGTGCTATAAACACTTGTTTTTACTTGTTTCTCTAATATCTAAAATATTCTTTGTTCCTTGACTTCTGAAAAAATTCAATTTTAACGGTCATGCTCTCTGTTAGTTGCCTTTGTTCATATCAGCTGCAACTGTATTATTTCTCCTTAAAGGGGTAAACATCTTTTTCAATTAGGCAGAAGCTGTGAGAAATAGAGGGATTCTGAACACATTAGAGAAAAGCAGAAAATTAGAAGTATAACAAAAGGACTGTAAACTTTTCTGCTTTGAGTAAAAATTCCATTCTTTGACCACTTGCACAAGTGCACAAAACCACTGCAGAGCCCTGTTTACAGAGAAGCTACTTGTGTGCTTCTCTGGCTACTGTGAGAGGTTCTGAGACACCACCTTTCTAGGTCACCTTGCTTTGGAGCTTCCCCTTCTTTGAGCATCACTTGAAGTGATGGTGGCTTGCAACAGCTCAGCTTCCAAATCATAAAGTTCCTACACAATTGTGGGTGTCTTGAAGAACACTAGTCATGCAGTTTCTTCCCCATCCCAAGATATATTCTTTTTGATACCATTTTAAAGAGAATACAGAATTTAAGAATTATGCTGATAAACCAATTTATGTACTGAATAATCCTATTCCACCAAGTTCTGGAGAAACGAGGGTTTCAAAGATCACTTAGGTAACAGAGTATCTGACATCATACCAGGAAGAGGAATAGATTAAATCCAAATTTAAGATGATTTTAGATGTGTTTCTCTTCACCATTTGTAGTCTTTGGGCCATCACTCATCCTTAGGTAAACAAACATCTTGGCATCTTTTATTAAGCCTCCTCCAAGTTCTTAGGAAATGGCATGTTCTGTTCTGTTTTTCACAAACTTGTTATCATTTCAATATGAACCTTCGCTTTGCCACTTCAATCTTTGTACAGTAGCACAGTCAGGACCTTTTCTTCCTAAAACTGCAAATGTTCTACAGCTGATTATAGTTTCTCCAACAGGAAATGGTACATCCCCTCCTCCTTCACTCCCCTTGAGAAAAAACAACATAACCTGTACTAACAGCAAACCCAACTTTCATTTATCATCTTAATGATCCCTTCTCCTTGTTCTTTCTTTTCCTCTGGTCATTTGGAAAGTATCCTCAGTGTTATCTTCAGTACATCCTTTCCCTTTCCTAATCAGGAAAAAGAAGGTCGGGTAGCAGAACAGGCCATTAAGAAACTTTTAAAGGGACATTCTCAGTTAACAGAATCCCAATTCTGCACTCAAAAAATAAGTTACAAATGTGTGTAATCAAGTCAGAGTTTGCTGAGACTGTGTGAAGCACATCTAGGTTTTTTTGTTTGTTTTGCTTGCTCTCCTGAGTTATCCTGATGCATTCATAACCCAAATTGATGCATTTTGTTAGCATGTGAGGACATGCGCATCAATCAGTTTTACATTCTAGGTTTAATTTTCTGCAACTGTAACATTAAAGCTAAACAAAGAGCATGAATGGCAGGAAGTAGAATATACTTTTCAATCAAACCATGTGATTAATTTCTGCAAACAGCAACACTTGCAAAAACACTTAAAAGTGCAAACAAAAAAAAACCTTGCTGTTTTTTGATGAAAAGAGTGAACCAGACCGAATTCTAATGACAGAAAGAATTTTTTAATACAGTGTCCCTAGGAAAGAGAACAGTCTCAGTGCTGAAACATTAAGAGAATTCCAATTTCTCTTCCTTGAATAGGTAACTGATAGCAAGGTCATAGGCTGACTAGCTCTGGAAATGTTCTTCCCAATCAAACCAGAAAACAAGCTAACCAGATTAAGAAACCCACGTGTCATAGGGATGTTCATGAGTATCTTCTGGATATCCACGAGGAACTAAGGAAGGTATTATGTTGAAATAATGCAGACCTCATAAGATCTCTCCCTTTCTGATTTAATAACCATCTGGAACTTTGGACTCATCTCCACAGGCTGCATTGGGATCCGAGTAATCCAATCAGCCCTTGAAACTTCCTCACAAGACTTTCAGTGTCCTAGTTTAACCTGGGTTAGAAATATCTAAAAAGGCATCTCTCTCTCCCACTTCTTTTTCTTGCCAAAGGCAACATAACAACACAGTTAACCAAACTCTTTTAAACCTCACTCAGTTGGGTTCAGGTTACTTGATGGTTCAGTTTTGGGTTGGTGGTTGTGGTTAAGTTTTATTTTCCCTGGAGATGGGCCCTACCTGAAAGGCCTAGAGTGTTCAAAATCCAAACCCAAAAATGAATGTAAATTTTGCAATGGACCCTTCTGTAGACAGGCAGAAACCACAGATTCAAATGTCCACAGACTTTGGTTTTCTGAGATGGAGACTTTTTAGTGACTTCATATCTTCCCTTACTAATCCTGACAACACTTTTCATTTCTCCAATACATAATTCATCACATGCCTGAAAAGTATGAGATGAATTCATTTTATTTGTAAACAAACCTAAAAGCAGAGTATTTTGCTTGACTCAAATCAGACAGCAAATCAAGGACAGAGACTGAACGGTGCTAGTATCACCATTTATCACCATCTTGTGCTAAAAGTATATTATCTATACTAAATTAATTTACCAAGCTAAGCTTAGAGCAGGTGGGGTTCTTTTGGACTCAACTTCCGCCTGCATGACACCACCAAGATCCTAGGTAATGCAGTGACATCCCTTTGAAGTCTCTACTGACATGTTTTGATATTTTACATAGTCTCAGATTCCCCTCTGTGTTCCTGTCATGCAAGGTGTAAGAAAACAGAAATCTCTTTGCATACCATGACTTGGGTGCAGAGACTTCACTTAACAGGTCACACACTACATACTTTCCCTTCCCTTGTTGTCTTTCCTAGATCAATATATACAGAATTGAATTAAATATAGTAAATTAGAGGCTAATAATTTTGTCACTTGCAAGCAAAAATTCAATCCAGAGAATAGTTTATCATAAACAAGATGGGAACTGGAGAATTGCTGCTTAAGTCTTAAGCATCTCCTGGCCTTCTGACTTAAAAGCTTGACAAGCAAATTTGTAAATAAATTACTCATCTCAGCTGTAAACTATGTTATTCTGTTACTCTACTTAATTAAATCTGGCAATAAAACAAAGTGTCTAACATAATTGAGAAAGGTGAGGTCGTCTTGGCTATTGCTGCAGGATTGCTGCAAGTCTAGATTTATCACAAGGAATTCCCTCAAAATTTTGGTTACCACAATGAAGAAATGTACTATCACAGTCACCAACAAAACCCATCACGAGACAATAAAATCCACTGAAATCAATACATATTAGTCACTGGTGGGATCTGGTTCAATGACTCACTGAGCAACTTTGTGAATCAGAAAACTAAATTATTGTTTACCATAGCTATGCTCCTTTATTTCTCAAATCTAAACTATACTTTGCTAAAAGGAAAATTTGATTGATTTTCACAGTAGAAGTGTTTCAAATTCTAAATTATTACCCACAAATATTCAGTTTAACTCCTTTTCTGTACTGTAAACACAATAAGGTTCATTTAATTCACAGAAATGCAGAAGTGCCAATAAATTGCCATCATTAATTTCAACCTGCATTAGGTTCAGTTACAAGCTTGAGCTACCAAGTTCAGAGTCAAACTTTCCTAAAATCTGCAAGGTTTGGTTTGGAATCAATTTTAAATCATTTATACATTGCATTCAGCTGCTAGAGTGCACCTAATACTTGCCTATTCCATCCTTACTGCTTCTGGAAAATAAGTTTCTAATGCTAAATCTTTTTTAATTCCACTGCCTTATTTTCTTGAAGGGGAAACCCTCAGTCTACTTTCTATCAACCTAGAGGGCTGTGCAAAATTTCTTATATTTTAAAAAATTCAGTATCCTAGTGAACATGGAGCCTCAGGCCTGTTGTGCTGAGCTTATTTGTTTATTGGGGGATATCAGTGGCCATCTATAGTAGGTGCTTTGCTTGCCATATCATGGCAGGACAGAAGCAGGGACAGTCTGGTTTTCTCCTGGGGGTCTTCACAGCAGGCTGACAACAAGCATAGTTTGCCACAGCTTCCCCTCAACTTCTCGCTCAACACCATCAACCCAAGTGAGTATCTGGTAGGTCATGCAGATCTCCACAAAGTGCAGGGACTGAGTGGAGGCTGAGGCAAACATTTGCTCCTCACAACAGAGAACCAAGGAGTTCTTGGTGACACAGGGATATTCTACATTCAATTTAGTATTCCAGAGCCATCTTCAGAATCCCCAAACCCACCAGTGCAACTCTGCTTAGGAAAGCTTGCAACTAGGCAGAGAAAAGACAGAAGACACTAAAGCTCTGCATCAGTTCCAAACAGGATCCTGCAAAATCCTCAGGGTACTGACAGGCTGGCACAGACAAGGTGAAGTAACAACTTTCTATATACTGCAGAGAGGCACTGAAGGAATGTGTAGATCGCATCACAGACATTAGCTCAAACAGCAAGAAGCCAACACTAATCCAGTTGGCTTTGATTAGCTACAGAAGATCCCATTTTCAGAGCTCAGGAAGTTTTCTTATCCAAAAAGACCTAATGATGTCTTAAGTTACACAGTGACTTTATTGCAGGAATCCAGAAAAAACCAAAAGATATGGTCTAGTCAGTGTTAACCCTTAATAGACAAAGTAGGGAAAAATCCTCTAGCTTGACTGAATCTGCAAGTTTGCTAAAAAAAAGTTACATTTAAGTAACCTTTAGTCTGACATTAAATATCAATGCCCTGTATTTTTCCTTAAGTGTCAATTTTCATAATGAATGTCAGCTCTGCTCAAGAATGAGCTTCAGTGTTTTCCCTTACTTTGAAACAAGGCTGGTACTATTATCTGGAATAGTTTTTCAGATGATAGAGGGAACAATCACTACTCAAGCTCAGTTTGTAAGTGAGAAGTCGAAGTAACATTTATATGGCATTTGTCCATGACTTCTGAGGACATTTCCCATAAAATGTTCTCTGCCTCATCCCTCCGTTACTCTAACAGCTTTCAGTATACAGTTGCTGCCTGTCATTTACTGCCCCCAACAAGCCCAACATGGTGACAAGCTCTACTGCGAGTATTAGGCACTTTTTAAAAAAACATCTGCAGTAGTGACATTTATATGTTTCTTTTTGAAAGGATGCACAGCACCATGGTTTTTGCTGCTTGTATGGTATGCACAGCAGAAACGGATTTAACAGATGTAGATGAACAAGTAATATAAAAGCCTGTTTACTTCCTGGCAAAACACATCTGATTGCTCTGACACCGAGCATCTTCATTTACTTGTAGGTCACTGAGTGAGCCAGGCTGAGTGCACTTTCCATCTACAAAATCAGTAGACAAAGTCTAGAAATCTCACTTCATTTTGCACTGAAAAATTAAGACAACCCTACTCCTTAGACAGAAAATGGCAAATGTATAAAAACCTGGACATACCAGGAAATCCAAAATCAGGATCACTGCCTTTCCTTACACAGAATCACAATCAGCTACACTGACTTTACTTCAGATTATGGAAGAGCAGTAGAAAGAGCAAGTCAGAGGTCTCTACGACAGAGAGCACAGGAACATAAAGCCCTAGGTGACCCTCCTCCATGAGACCAGAGGTGCACAAACAAAGAGGCACTGCTTTAAGCTCAGCAGTTATGGTAGAGGGGTTATGTAGAATGCCCTGCTTCTGGCATGATCAAAGGATGAGTATTCACCAGTACACCCCTCCCCATGGATGCCTCCCTAGACAGCCCATGGACAGTCCCAGCATTTCCCAGAGGCTGGCAGGATCCAAAGGATGGAAGAATTCACCAACAGGGAATAAAAGTGAAAGCCCTATTTTCAGGAAAAAAATCGGGGAAACTTTTTGGTTTCCTTAACCATAGAGAGGAAAGAACACGTGAATGGAATTTTAAATAACGTGTATATATTAAAAAAAAAATAATTAGCCACACTTGAATGTGAATATATATTCACTTCTACTTCATGAATGAAAAGAAGTGCTTTATTTTCTCTCAGTCTTTATAAGGATATGACCAGTACTATTTCCAGATAGCCTAAACTAGGTTTGGCTTCATGTTTTACATTGGTAAGTCAGGACTAAATTATCCTCAAATCAATGCTTAACCAGTAAGTTATTTCCTGGGAAAACTGATGGACAGATCTTAGCCCTTATGCCTTTCTACCTCAGCTGCAGCAACCCCTCTGATGGACTTATGACCCAGAAAATACCTTTTATCAGCAAGACTGATAGCAGCACTCTGCTGGGTGGCAGTAACTTTGCCAGCGTGGGTGAATGCATTCCATCAGAGTCCAAGTCTTCCTCTTTCAAGTAGCTCCCCTTCACTCCTGACTCCCAGCCAACCCTTCCCCTTTGTGGTGGGCTTCCTCCTTGCTTTCTGCCACCCTCCTCCTTTTCCCAGGCACCCAGACAAGGAGAATTAAAACTCTGGTTTGATAATTGCTCTTTAATGAAAAGCACAATCTCTAGAAGCTTACAAGTGTCATCACTAGAGCTGTCGTGAGTTTAATTCTGTTCTGACAAATACAGTGAATAACATGTATTTTCAAAGGTTACACAGAGGGGTCTGTGCAGTACACAAGGATGCATCGAGATCTGCCTGTGTCTTAACGCTGAAGTTACCACAGCATCCAGGCTGAATGCTACGGAACCCAAGACCAATGGACTAATGTTTTTGTATTTTATTTTGTTTTTTACAGACTGGCTAATGGGTCTGCATCAGTATAGAGAATCCATCAGGTGAAAAAAACCCAACAGGGTCTCGATTTATTCTTTTTCTTTTTAGATTTGCCCTCCTTTATTTACAACAGTGGCAAAATAACTTCAATCAAAATGAGGTTAAGATTATTTTTAACAGATGTTCACTGCTGGCCTGACCCAAAATCCATTGACGTCAATGAGAAGACTCCATGGGGCTTTGGATTGGGTTCTAATTGTTGGAAAAATTAATGTTATTGTAAACCACTGGTCAGTGCTGTCACATGCTCTCCTTCTGTGCCAATTCTATATGACCGGATAACAGACTCACATAAATCTGTTCCAACTGTTGTCTAAGAAGCTAAAGGAAATGGAGGTTTATCTTTTTAATTCTGAAGCACCCCCTCTCCCCCTCCCCACCCCCCCCGCACATCCCAGAGCCCTACTGTATTTCCATTTGACAGATTGAGCATTATGGACACTATTCATACAATCAAAACATTTCACAGGCAAACACTGGATGGGAATATTACAGTTATTAATGCTGACTGTGTGAAGACAGCTGAACTGCAGACATGAATGAGGTACTTTGCTTCATATATTTTTATACATTTTTATTTAAATACAGACCTGAAGAAAGGGTTGCACTTACTGTTAAGAAGACGGAAGTCTATAAATGGGTAGGAGCCACGGCGCTCGGAGACAACCCCTGTCTGACCTCTCACCCGTGCATCTCCTGCAAAACATAAAATCCCCAGAGACATTAGAAGGGACAGCTGCCTTTCTCTGCTGTTTAGATCTCTATCTATTTTTTATATGAAGTGATGACACACGTCTCCAGTGGGAAAACTAAGGTCCAAAAAATCATCTCCCATGACATCCCTGAGTAATTGGGTAAAGCACTACAGCTGATTCTCTTATCAGAAAAAAGACACAAAAACCCCCTCATTGCTGGCTGGGATTAAACCACATCATCATCCCACTGAACAGCTTCTTGCCCAGCAAGCAGACTCTCACTGCTTCAGGAATAGTGCAGAGGTCTGTTTTTTTTTCCCCAGGCAAGAACAGTTGGACTGACTGTCATGGCATCATACACAAAGGTCTCAGCCTTAGACTAGGCTCACAATCCAACTGACCTCCAACATTGTGGAACTGGTCTCAAAATCATTAGCTGATGAAAAAAAAACCCCAAAAAAGTACGAAGACTTTTCAAAGCTGTGGGGTTTTTTTGATTTTGGTTTGGTTTTGTTTTTCATTTGATTATTTTTGTTTTACTTTCTGCTTTTTGAGCACTCTGGAAAATATAAGCTTTCTCCTCAAATACTGCAGCTGCTCTATGTAAGTGAAAACCAATGTTCTCAGAGAAGCATTACTCCAGAGCTTTAGGATGTATATTTAAATATGATAAAGTGACAACACAATACTTAGTATCGCTATGCAATTCAGATTGATTAGTTCCTGATTTAAACCATGTACTATTGATGAAATAGGCAAAACTAATTTAAGGAGAAAAATGCTCTTCAGAATGAGTAAGAGTTACAAAACCTCTAAGTAGATCGGAAGTAGTGAGAAGCAGATGTAACATTTATATTTCCATAATTTAAAATATCTTATAGTGCAATGTAATTGTTTCTTTATAGGCCATTAACAAGACCAAAATATTAAAAATTCTTAAATAAGATGAAGTTGGGAGACTTAGAGGTTCTAGAGTACTCTAGTTCTTCGTTATACCAATTCCTCTTCTACAGAAACAGAGGCTGCAGTGTTGAAAACATACCTCCTGCACAGCCTTATACAGTTCACATTGTAGTCCTCTCAAAGTTTGTAATGAAATTATGAATTAGTTTGAATTGTGTTTCCTCTGAGATTTAAAAATAGCATCTGACTAACCTAAACAACAATAATTTAAGAATTTGGCTGCTAGCAGTAGCATCTACTGATTGTGTTTAAAACCAAGAAAACATTTTGGAGAGTAAAAGAAGGACCTAGTTATATGCTGTTATTTTTTTCTATCTGCTGTTCACTTAAAATGTGCTTACGATCATGTTTAAGGGAAGTCAAGTAGAACTATTAAAGTAAATATCTGAGGTGGAGAAAAATTTCCATGCCCTCTAGGGGTCCTTAGAGGTACAAAAGACACATGAGTGTGCATGCAAATTAAGAATATTTCAAACGCAGTCACTTTTGATTATAAATGTAAATCTATTTTTCTCTCACCCTTACTTTCGCTTTGCTTTTTTGTTTCCAGAGACAGAACACGTGTTCCTTGTTTTCAGTTCCCGCCAACCACTCGTTCCAAGGAACTGGTCCAAAACAACTCAAGCTGTTGTCAACCCCACTTACCCCTCCTGACAGCAGGGGCAGGAGGTGCAAACCTCTACCTGCTCTTCACTTGTTCCACTTCAAATGTATAACAGCATGGTCCACCTTCAGCAGGAGCCTAAAATTAAGTGCAGTTTGTGGCAGTGAAGGTATATGAACCTATTCCCCTGCAATCTTCATGTTAAAGGGCAGAAGGGAGGAGCAAATACCTATAGACTTTGTAAAACACCAAAGCAAGATGCATCAGCACCCATGAACCAGAGCCCATAAACCAGCACCCAGGCTTAAAAGCATTGCTCTCCATCACAGGTAGCCCCATCAGATTGGCTGATGTGTGCAGAAAGAGTAAGGATGGCAAGCATATGGTACACATTATATAAACTAAAAAAAAATAAGGCAGGCTTGAGCCTGTTACTAATACAGGAATCAGCAAATTAAGAACGGGTGTAAATTCAGAGCATGCCTTGACTGAGGCTTTTGTTTTTCTGTAGGCACCACTGAATTAACAGGAAACTGCAAATAGTCCCCTGCATTAATACAGTGATAAACATTTCACTCGTGACTAAATCAACAGATACTTTAAAAAAAAAAGGAAAAAAAAAGAGAGAGAAATTCAAACTCCAAAAATCTGAAAAAAAACCCCAAAACCCTAATACTGTAAACCCAGAGAGTCTGATATTCTTTCTGGATAGCAAATAATATATCTACCAGATCACAGGAGGTACCGTACTAGAGAGTAACAAAATCACACACAGCTATGCATCGAAAAGATTGACTAACTCTGATCTCAACAGAATGAGTCCAAATTTTGGGGAAGACACCTCTAAAGGTGGGTAGACAACTAGAACACAGAAAAAACCCACAATGTGGGTTTACCAAAAGTAGACCATCCAACACAATTACCTTGGATAAAACAGTTAGACGAGAGCAAAAAAAATCAATACTGTAGTGTAATTCAACCACATGGACTTTGTTAAAGAATTAAGAGAAGGTAGGAGATGAGTACAAAAAATGAAGGTGGGAAAGACTAGAAGTAAGACGATAACAAGGTGCACTGAAAGGAAACTTCTTCTTGGGAACAATTACTCCATGATCTTTAGAAAACTCATACTGGTAACGGTCCTAAAGAGTTTTTATTGATGATCTTGACACAGAATTAGAAGAGCACTAGCGATACTTGATGATAACACACAGCTGGGAGGTTGCAGGCATATACAGCTACATCTATTTTAAATAAAGTTCACCGCTACCGTCTCCTTTCTGCCCCCACTGCCTGTTACTGGCTTCCTCTCATGGTGCAGACATAGAGACTAGCCAACTCAGACACTTATGTACACTATTCAGACAAGCGATTCCAGCAGAGAGAGAAAGCAAGGGAGGTATTGCTGCCATTAGTAAGGAATGCGAGTGAGTTTTACTTAACTAGCAAAGCCGAGGACCTGAAGTCATGGCAAATTACTGATGATTCCAACTGCAAATTTTACATTTTTTACAAATAATATAAGTTTGGTCTGTCTTTAGCACTACAGGAAATCTATATGCACAACAAATCTGCATTGCTGCTGACTTAGGAAAAGTCACTAAAATCTTTATATTCTCTGATTATTAACTTTATCCTCAGGGAAGGCAAGTTTCTGATGAGTCAAAGATGTTATCAAGTAGCTCTACCTCATGAACGTGCTATTTCAAAATACTTCACCAGGTGCCATCTAGTCTCTCTCTACATCATTAGAGAAAGATTAGTTAGGAAGTGGTGGTGGGCTAAATCAACCACACCTCCTTTCCTCCATTCTTTCTTGGCTCACAGATTTGTCAAACATTTATAAACTTCCCTATTATTTTAATTACATCTAAGTACACTCAAAAGAGTGAATAAGAATAGGGGTTGCAACAGATGAACAACATATGACATGGTTTTTAACTTCCAAGAAGTGAGGGCCATTCATGGTAACACACCAGGCTTTCTTTTTTTTGTTTTGACAGAGGACTTTGAGGGTGACTTTCATCAGTCCACCAGAGCTTTATGTCTCACTGCTCTCCACCTTCAAATCAAGCTAAACAATTGTTCTGACAATTTATGCAATTAGCAGTTTTAGATAAATAATCCCTTTTACAGCAAAAGGAAGGATTCTGTGGAAACAAGGCAGGAAATTTTGACAGCTCATTGTGTTCCTAAATGAAACAAGCAGGGTGAAGGGAAGTGGCCAGGGTACAGGTTCTCCTTGACTGCTTTGGGCTGAAGATGCAAGGCTGGAACATCTACAACCACAAACATGAAGGGCTGCACCCTCACTGGCGCCAAGCTGCCACAGGAGCTTCCAGCAGGGACACCTCCCGAATTTTACTTTGTCCTTGTTAAAACAGACAAGAAAGCAAACCAAACAAACCAAAGCAACCTACAGAGGCAGCATGTGCAGCACACCCTGTGGCTGACACGCACGACAGCTTATAGTCATGAGAAAATCGGCTGTGGGGCAAGGACCATGGCACTACAGCAGCCACAGCATCAACAGGATCTCAGGATGGCTCAGAAGGGTTAAGGAAAAACGAAGGCGTCTCCGAACTGCCTGTCACATCTGGAGGAAAAAGCCATCTGCACCGAGGAAAACAACTTCTCCAAGACTTGCCTGAAATGACGTGGGATTCAATTTCACTGAGCAAGCACAACAAATTAAGAGAGAAAATAGTGCCATAGCTGTGACAAAACAACAGAGCAGCTTCATGCAGCTGAAGTTAGAATGAACCACCAAATTATTGATTTTATTTAGCACACAGCTCCATGTGGTAAGGCAGGAATACCATAGCAAATTCACAGGAGGTTACAAGTATTTATTCTAGTCAAGCTTTTCTACAATCTTCATCCCGGTATTTCTGAAACCGACTGTTTTAGAGCACATACTGCAGTGGGTGACTGCTTTTCATGGAAAACCAAGTGGCAGTAGTAAGGCCTCTTGCGGACTCCATGGAGACCCTGGCTCCTCCACTATTTCAGTGATGAAAAGGCTTGGGATTTCTGAGCTGGAGGAGTTGTTGATGTTTTAAGCATCGTTCTGGTTTTAGCAAAAAGCTTTTGAAAAGAGGGAAGTGTTGCTGTCTAAAAGCAGCAAACTCAGATGAAAAGTTCCCAGAATTACTGTTTTTTTTTTTTTATTTGAAGAGGTCTAATGCTTGTTCATGGTGATTAGTGCTTGTTTGGATTATTTTAATTTTGTTGTAGTAGTGCTATAAAGTCACTGTAAATTCTTGTTTGCAGAAAGCATTTTAGAAAGATTTCCTCATGTGCATCAGTTCTTCCGTGAACAAGAGCACTTCCTCTGAACAGACACAGCAAGATTGATGTTAGGGCTTACAGAAACAGGACGACTGTCCTCCCGAGCAGGAGAAACTGGGGCAGTCATCTCACTTCATTAATTTGTAAGCACTGAATTTTTAAACATATAAACATTCCAAAACATGAGGTTTTCTGTGCCATACGCTGCACGGTTCTACTCTTTCTGCTAATAGTCCTAATGAGCTCATAAGTAATGATTTCATCCAATGTTTTCTTCAGTTTCCTTTCAAAATGCTCTGCAAAGGAAGGTAACTGTTGGTACTCTGTTTTACAAAAAGGGGGCAAAATGATGGTGTAGAAACCATAATTTGTTTTTGTAGATATTTTTTACATAGAAAATCACTTATTTCCCTTGCAGTGGCCCTACCCATGAATGAATTATTTTTAGTTATTACCATCAATTACTTGAATTTACCCCATTCAAAATTCCTTTTCCATACCTGCAATAGTTGCAGATGAGACATTACATACATCCTGTTTTCTCAGTATTTTCAAGTGAATGGTGGTTAAGTTCAACATAAACTACCCGTACTGTTTCTGCCAGCTCTAATTTCTGCTTTACTGACCAAAATCCATACCACTGTTGTCTTAAATCTCTGAAACACTATTATCACTACTCCTTGTGCTAATCAGTAAAATGTGAGAAGTCAACAATCTGTTCATTAAACCCTTCTCAATACTGGAATTCTCCTGGTAAGTTTGGTTTTGCACTGATGCACACTCTATCTGTATGTACAGGAAGACCCTAGGATCCACAGGCATGCCTTTAGCAGCTGTGCATTCTGACAAATGAGCAAGTTAAATGAGTATTTTACAGACATTCTTGAAATCCTCCCTTAAACCATATCATACCACATCAATAACTCTGGCGAAAAGATTCCGAACCAAAGTATCTTGAGGCAAAGCTCTTACAACATGCAGACTTTGGTTCTTGTAGACAACTGAAATCCAAGAGGATGAGATAATTGCCATAGAGAACCAGGTACCCGCAGTCATCAGAAAGTCAGATACTGAGGTAGTACTCACATTTCCCTCTTCACAGACCTGTTTGTTCTTGCATGAGAAAACGTAGAGCCTGCAATCTCCGACTGACAAAATGGCCAGAGTTGAACAGGACAGACAATCTTGCATGGGCTAAAGAAGGTAGCTTTCCAAAATGTCAATGTTATACTGCACTGGAAATGCTTTCAATTGTTTCTAAGTTTGATAATGGGCTATGAATTATTGCCTTAAGGTCAGATGTATTTCACATACTTGTAGGTGTAAGTCAGTGGAGAGGAACAGCTGCCTCCGCCCAGTGACTAACACTTAAAGAGACTGAATTACCTTTCTGAGATGCATGTTTTTGATTTTGACTGCAGATGGAGTCTAAGACGCTTCTGTTCCTAAATTAGCCACCACAATTTAAGCAGAGCATAGTGGGGGAAGAATCTGAGACCTCACCCAAGAGGATTGTATTCAGACAGCTGAGACCACACCAAACCTCTTATCTGTAAGTATGCCTTTCACTGTGATTATCCTTGTGACTATTTATTTTGTAATAAATATAATAGATGCATACACCTTTAGTTCACACCAGTGCAGGCACACCCTCAAAACACGTATGTGCTGTGTACGCTCACACAGCGTAGTATTATCCCACAGCTTAGTTAAACAAAAATCAGCATTTGTTATGCAATAGCAATTGGAGCACTGTTCTGGATAAAATGCAGTAATTTATCTATTTGATACTACTGCGTGATACTTACTTATCTTTCAGTATTTTCTAGACAAAAATACAAAAGTTTATATAGAAGTTTGCAGAAAGTGCTAAACCACGGGACGCAAAGACAGAAAGAGAGCATAAGAACAAGCAAATTGCACAGCCTACTTAATCATGGACTTTTTCTTTTGAAGACATGAGAAATTCAGATATAGGAGTTTGCCAGCACAAATTCTGCAAAGTTCTGCCAATGGCTTTCATATGCAGATGAAAAGATAGACAAGCGTTGTTATCTAGGGGAAAAGAATAAAGAGTTACTGAACTAGAACTAGGAGACAGGTCTTGAAGAAAAGAATCCAACAAGAAAGCATGAAGACTTGTATAAATACAGCATTGTAAGTGCAAAAGACAAGTCATCTATCACCCTCTCCATACATGACAGGCACAGTTTAGACAACCATCTTGACTTTGGTAAATATTTAGCTTGAGCAGTATTGTACTGAGCAAGTCATGTACTAGCTAGAGGGGCTGAACTCACTAGTAAAAGATGAAAATTAAAACCTGGGAGAACAGACAGCTAGGAGGAGATGTGCTACTGCTTTTTTTGTTTGGGTTTTTTTTAAGTGATCCATTTATGATTCCCATTCTTACCTGCAGTTTAGTGTACTCACACACACTAGCATATGGCTGATGAAATCTTCAGAGTCTCACTGCTGCTGTGATCTTGAACGGAAGCACTTTGCCTGACTTGAGGCTTACCATGCTGCTGCTGCTGCTCAGCAGGGTTCAGGGCAGTAAAAGAGGTCCTGGGACACTTTGCTGGATCAGGAAACCAGACTCGCAGTGGGCAGGATCCTCTTAGTAAAGTGGATATTACCATTTCTAGTTCTAATGCTAAGAACCAGAAGGTTTTATATTGCATTATTGGTGCATTTCTGTCTCCAAATACTCATCACTGACTTTACAGGGAAAGTGGATAATAATATCAATAGGGCACTCAACTGTCTTGATATTCTTGTTTTCCTAAATGATTTGATAGCTTGTAAATTGCTTTGCATTAGAGGACAGGAGCTATGTGAGCAGAATCAGGTTGTTGCACTGCTATCATTGATACTGCTCTAGAGCTCTGGCAAGAGGCAAAACTTACTGGTTTTCTTACAAATGAAACTGAATCATAAATAACACCTTAAAAACTAAAGGATACATCCTGAGATGTTAAGAGCTGTAATAAAACTAATAACAGCTACAGTATAGTCTTAACAACAGGTAGTAGGTTGCATTACCATGGCAACTTTGAAGATAATATCTTACCGTCATGCTACCCCCATCTCCCTTCCAAATAAATTACAGCATAAATAAAAGCATATTATTAGTTATTCAGTTTGTAATTTTTTTATTCCACTCTTCAGCGAGACTCCCAACTACTGAAATAAACATGTATTTAATAAAAAAATTCTAAGACATGTACACTTTCAATTCCAAGACATTAGGCTTTCATTTTGTGTAAAAGGCATAAAGGACCTGTGTTTTGTCCAAAACCAATGCCAAAAACAGGTATAGAATTCAGATCTCTATGCACAGTGCATTAGGGGAAGCTGTTTCTGTTGTTATTTCCCTAAGATAAGGATTTCCTTCACTCAGAGATACACCAAGACCTTAGGTTGTTCCAAGTGTAACTGGCATTTTCTTAACTGTAATAACATTCTAGATAGAGATGCTCTTTCAGAGACCCTTTTGCATTTGCCTGTGTATTGCAACTTCAAGCTAAATTCTCTCAAACATCCACATCTTATTACATGGTTTCTAATCTGAGCATTGTCAATGCTTTAAGTACTTCCACTGTGAAAACAAAACCGGACTTCTTGAATCTGCCAGGGAGAGTTTTGCAGTTGAAGAACAGATAGTTTTTCTGCAGAAAGTTGAGGTAATTGTCAAGCATTTATTCAACCAAGTTTGTTTTACTGTTCTGCATTCTCATTTCTCACCCACCAATAATAATTAAGTGATCTTTTAAATTAAATTTGTATTTTTTATTCTACAATGTCCTCAAGAACTATTGTTTGCAAGTATATACATTTTACAGGTTGCACTGACTGAACCACAAGTTATCATTCTCATTTTCTGCAAAGGCATTGTTATGTAGAAAAGCTGAAACTGATTGATATATGTATATCTAGCATAGTAATTGGTTAAAATTTAATATATATAATTAATTTATGTAAAACAACAATTGAGATAATGACATAAATATTGATGCAAAAAACGCTGCTAATTCCAAAGTGGAATAGAACAAATGGAGCTCAGTTTTTTTCAAATGTTCAGTAATTTGATATTAACTTTTTTTTTTCTGAGGGAGAGAGTACACTTGGAATTAAAATGCAGGATGACAATCGTAAGCCCTGAGCTCATTTCCTGGTTTCTTGTGAAACAAATAGTTTTCTTTCCATGCCTCAGTTTTCCATTTCTGTGTTTTGTTTGTTCTGAGTATGCAGCGGGTTGCCTCATGCAGGGCCTCAGCGGTTCAACACCATTTTCTACCTGCAGTCCTCGTCCTGGTTTCTACATTACCACAATTCAAACATAATTACCTCTGCTTTTTGTACAACCAACAGTTAAATTCGACAACACAGAAAATGAATGCAGAGGGTTTTACTCATGACATCCAATCAAAATTTGCTTTCAACTCTTTAACAGGACACTTAAGAAAATTTCCCTCGATTTCCACAGCTTTGCCCACAAGATTTCTACATCTTCCCTTTCCAATTAACCTCAAAAGATACGTGTTTAAAACCATAAGTAGTAATACAGCAATTGCCATTACAGCAACACATTGCCTACTTTTGAAACACCTAACATCAGCCAAAACCTAAAGTCTATCAGTAGTTTTTACAGAATGGCAACTAGTCTGTGGAGCTGTGGAGAAAAAGCACAAGATCCTTTGAATTTGCTCCCTCCTGATTTTGTGCTGGAATGGTATGGCTGCCATTCGCCTCACACAGGAGGGGATTCAGTCCCTGCTGATTCGGTCTGTCTTCCCAGATCTAATGCACGGTGTTTGCACAACCCTTTAAATTCACAGACAGCTTCAGAGATGAGCGAGACACAACGAAGCAAATTAGTGTCAGTCTTGTGCATTAACCACAGGATGATCCTTCCCTGTCAGTCTCTGCTTCACCTCCTCCTTTCCATCCCCCTCCGCACTATACACATATACATATATACACACGTATGTTCCTAACTTGTATGTGACCCTTCTTCCTCCCCTCTGACCCAGTGG
Source organism: Campylorhamphus procurvoides (assembly GCA_013396655.1). Classification (NCBI taxonomy): domain Eukaryota; kingdom Metazoa; phylum Chordata; class Aves; order Passeriformes; family Dendrocolaptidae; genus Campylorhamphus; species Campylorhamphus procurvoides. The sequence continues at coordinate 405,110 of WBMV01004566.1, forward strand.
TAATTCAGCCTCCCTTCTACTCACTGCCTTCTCCTGGGGCTGGAACACTGTGTGGTGGTGTAGAACCCAGTCCAGCAGCATTGGCCACTTACTCTTCCCGATGGGATACCCCCAGAGTCTTCATGGCGGGGAGAGAGCAATGAAAGGGGGAAGGAGGAGAAGGAAATGCTGAGCTTTGGCTCGGCAGCACAAGGAGATGCCTGTAATATCTTGCAGAAGAAAACTTCACTCATGACCTGAAGCTTTGCTCTCATTAAAATCTTTATCTACACAGGAGACTGCATGAACAAATGTCAGAGGTTACTGATTTGACTTTTGTTTGTACATTATATATTGCAATAGATTATTTTGTTTTTAATATTGAAAAGCACTATGCATGGCAAATAGGTGTAAACCTTCTTTTTCAATGGTTTTAAATTTGGATTGGTATCCCTGTGGAACATAAAAATACCTCCATAACTCAGTGAATTATTGATCAATATGGCAAGAGAACTTTATCCAAAATAAGCACAGGTAACCTTAGCATTATTTGCTTATTCAAGAGGAGTATTTCCTGAGCTAGTCCACATTTTAACCATATAGTACTTCATAATAATAAATTATTATTTTTAATTAAAAAAATAACATACATAGGCAATATAACAATTAGGATTGGAACTGTTTCCATTTTGATGCTAGACACAAGAATAAGACTGCATCAAGTGGAAGCTGAGCCTAACTGTTCTGCTGTTTGGAAAATACTTTTCCTGTTTTTTACACTGTATTTTCCATTGGATCTTAGGGAAGAAAAAAACCCCAACAAAACAAACAATCAAATCCAGAACCCTAATCTGGCTAGAATTTAGTAAATATGCTACCTCCTGCAATTAAGCAGATCACTGATCTGGATCATCCTTGCTCTGCATTATGCATTTAAAATTTCAGAAAAAGGCGGCACAAGTTCTGGATCAATCTCATCTTACTCAAACATTAGCCTACTGTCTATGCCACATTCACTCTTTTCAGTTGCCTTAAATCCCTCTTTCTAAAGTACAATTAAACTGCAGTTTACCTTCTTTCTTCACAGCACATTCTTAAGGAAGGTAAGCATGCGTTGGCTCAAAGAAAAATTAATTAGCTACATATTTCTGTAATTACAGAACACTTGATAAACACATCCAATTAGGTGCTTCCCATGGACAAAGGCTGGTATTTCCTGGGATGGCTGAACCCTGATTGTGACAACAAGCACTGGCAGGAGCAAGTGGCATTTGGGCTTCTTCCCCAGTAGGTGTTTTGGCAACCATAGCTTTGCTGAGCTCAGTGAATGTGCAAGCTGCAGCCAGACAACCTCTGTCCAACTTCTTACGGTGAATATATGGTTCTATCCCAGCTCTTTATTTCAGAAGCAGCAAAACTTCATCATAGGAAAGGAAGAGCAACTACAAGGATGCAGAGAGGGTTAAAAACAGATTACTGTAATCCCTTTCAAAGATCCTTGAAACTATCTTCCAAAACCACCATGAAATGACAAAACCACAAATCCACATTCTAAAAATTGTACTGCTGATTAATCTGCTAATTGGCCTAAACCATCAGTCTCCATTTATGAACAACTACACTGGAACTACACCTAGAAACCAGGTCTGCAATTCAGGCCCCCTGTGGCATAAACCTTGCCAAAGTTTTATTTACTGTGTCAGCATCAAGAACCAAGAGGCATATTCAGGCACTCCACACCAAAGGGAGCCAGGGAAGAAGCTTCCTGGCAGTCCAGAGCACACTGGCATCATACTCTTTCTGGAAGCCAAGACACACAGTAAGAGCTTCCTATTTCATGTCTTCCAATTACTTCAGCCTTTATGAACTGTCCTTAGCAAATATATTTAATCTCATAACTTTAAGTCTAGGTTTATATTTGAAGTTTCCACTAAAAGCCCTGTGCATTTCATCCCTGGTTTTAGTTAATACAGAAAACCAAGAAAATCAAACCAGCATCAAAAATATTAACAATATTATTTCAGACTTGTTTACATGAGAAAAGCCTGGTCCTCTACTGGACAGCAAACACTGCAACACTGCCCTTCTCCATAGCTAGGGCTGCAAAGAGAAGCTGAGGCTTTTGTCTCTTGTTTTTTAACATGCTCTTAGGGAATTCAAATAATTGCTCAAGTCTTTCAGAAAGAGGAGGAAACTGCAATCTAAAAGTTTTAACTCAACAAATGAAGAGACTTTCTTGGGAGGAGGCAAAAAATACTGGAGATGTTTTTATAAATCCCAAAGGAACAATAAAGTATGCAAACAGTAATTTAATTTTGTTTTGTTCCAAAATTTACCTTTCAATTACAGCTTAGCAACCCAAGAGTTCTGTCTTAGATATTCATTGAATAAATCCTTTTCTGAGCAATCCATCTCCTTAGGCTCCTTCTCAAATAGTACTTTAAAGGAGAAAGAGCAAGACAGCACTTCAGTATTTACTCTTCACAAACCCCTGTAAATTCTAATAGAGAATAACTCTGGCAAAGACTTTTTGGCATGTGCATGTGAAGACACATAGAAAGTATTTCTCAACTCATACTCTTGTGCAATTCAAACTAAGCAGCTTCAGGTTTTTTTGCTTTTGTTGGTTTGAGTTTTTTTTCTCTGTTTTGTTCTGAGACTTGTAAGACATAACACAGAAAAAGCAATAAGATTGCTCTCTTTTTCTTCAAAACAGATAAATTTGAATAAACATTGAGTATCTCTTGAAGTAACATTCAGAAAAAAGTTTTGGTTTTCCTAGACTCTACTATAGCAGTATATTCGGTAGCTGAGGGTTACCAAATTAAAATCAAGATCTGTATGTAAATCATCTTAACTAGTTGGACTCTACTTGCAAATGATATCTAATATAAAGGTTCTGCAAATTAGTTTTTGAATTTATTACAGAAAAGCAATTCAGAAACTCTGCTAGAAAACATAAAAGAAACTTCTCTTCCCATGTATTTGGCTGACTCACCAAATCAGTGAAACACTTACCTAAACACTTGAAAATTTTTAAGAAGTTTTAATTTGGTTCTACACTGAAAAGTACATGAAGATTTGTAAGAATCAGCTCATCATTATCACATTACTGAAGAATGTAATAAAATCCTGTCTACAGTTGTAAAACTGACTAATGTTTTGGACCAAGCTCTAATACCAGATGTATATTACTGGGGAAACCCCTATATTCCATTAGTTCCTATACAAGTGTAGCAAGCTAATGTACACTGTATTCGTGGACATTCAAACACAGATCCTGTATCAACTACATGACAAAAAACATTGATTAAAATTCCACCAGCAGACAGAAATAAGCCTAAAATCCTAACACAGACATATATTCCAGCTCACCTTAAAGTAACCCTCCTGTTTTATTCCTCCCCAATACCAATGACTGCATAATTTTCTCTCCACGACGCAACACAATCCATTGCAGCACGAAGGGATTGGTATAGAGAAAAATAAATCAGTTCTTCTGGCACCATCTTATTTGTGTAGCAAGTACACTGCAGCCGTGTGCTCATACTTCAGATTAGTTGTTTCAGTATGAGATGTTCCTTTTCTCTCCGTTTTTATGAACTAAAGCTCAGCAAATAATTTTGTTTCCCCTACATATAGGAAGGCCAGTTCTTCCTAGGTCTCAGGTTTCAAGTATTGGTGCCTTCAGTCCCTGTGATGTTTCCTGCAGTTGGTCTGAGATGTGCTGGCCCAACTCCAGGTGTTCCACCAGCCCTGGATGCAGAGAGATCTTGTGCACAAGAGGTGGTGGAGGTGGCAACAAGGGGTTACTCCCTACAAAGGAGGTCTACCCTGCTTTTTCACCTGAAAAGACAAATTTGCTTTTTCTGAACTGATTTTCCATCTGTATACAAAAGGGGGAAGTAATTTCAACTCTATGGAAATGGGATTCTGGAGGTGACAGAGTCGCCTCCCATTCTTTGGTCATCCGTGTGTTGGTCTGGGGAGGTGTTGGGAATAACACGAAGAAAGGAACAGGTTGTCCTGAGCCTTCCATGGAGGCAACAGCCCATGCAGTGCTCTCCCAGGCCCCTGGGGCAGAGGCAGCAGTCGCTGTTCCCTAATCTTTCATCTTCAGGAACTGAGTGACTGCATCTGCATTCAGATGCTGCAAAGTCTGCAGATACTGCAGGAACCACTGGGGTCAGTGAAAGCATCAAAGTTGTTCAAGTGTGAAAACAAACTCAGGCTATTCTGTTTGCATATTACTGAGGGGTCTTGAAATTTCAGATCAGAAACTGAGTTGGAAAGTACAGCTTGGAAAAATCCCATGTACTTATGACCTGGATCCAGTAGCCACACAACCTTGTCTCCTGAAAACAAGCAGAGACGACCTAGGGCACTCATGTCAGGCTGCAAGAAAATTCACCAGAGACCAATACATTTCTCAAACAATAGATCCAAAATTCACTTACTATATTTTTTTTCCCTAGTCAGGTAAAAACCTGAAGTGGAACAGAGAGAAAATGCAAGAAATTGAGGTTAATATACGCTTTCTAAAATGAAATACATGTAACTGCTACTAAGAAGTAAGCCTGGTGTCCATTTTCAACATACTAACACATACAAAGGAAAAATATTATATTATACATGAATATCTGGAGATATTAGTGAAGAATGAAGAAACTGAACTGTGTTTTAGCAAATCGTGGGTTTTGTTAGGGTAGGAAATTACTCCTTTGAGGAATACCCCATCTAGCAGTTGGAAAAGGTAGGGTATCAGATTTTCTTTCTCTATAAAATGAGCTTGTCAGAGAAATGCATAGGTACCTAAACCAGAGCAGTACAGAGACTGCTATTTGAGTTTCTTTCACAACTACAAGATATTGGAAGACGAATCACCTTTGCAGCTTACAGTCATCAGAAAATACGCATGATGATAAAGAACAACAGTAGTCATAGAATATAAATATTTTCTTTACACTACATTTAAGAAAGGGCAGAGGGAGTGGGGGGGAGATCAAAGGTGACTGTTCCAATCTTTCCTCGCTGTTTCATTCAAACTTCTTTCCTTAGCATATTTTTTGTTGATATCAAATAAATTTCAGCTCTCATGAAATCCTATGTCATCTAATCAAGAGTGGAGAAGGCTATTATTAATTAACATTTTTCTACAAATATTGACATTACACACAGTAAAAATAAATACACTGAAGAAACCTCCTAACACCATAGGATATTTTCAAGTATCTTTAAATGATTTCACACCCTACTCCTCGAAGGACATAATATTCCCTCACCAAAACAGTCTTACATGTTTGATAGATTCTGAGAAGAAATTCTTTAACAACCCTAATTGTCCAAGCTTATCCACAGCAATAAATCAGGCAGATGTGAAATATATTCACTTTACTGAAAGTTATTCTGTACATCCAAGAAAGCTCCATCTCTACCAATTTTTCAAAGGCTTTTATTATTTTACAGTACAATAAACCTTAAGTAAGACCTTGTATTTTTCTGATGCATCCATATGAATACTTATTCTACTTCATGAATTTGATGGGGGTTTTCCCTCCCAATTTTATTTTTTCCAAAATACCAGACACTTAACATTCCAGATTTATCACAGTTAATTTTACACTCAAATACTGCCAGTGATGTGTTTGCTATTGTTTTTAAGAGCAAAAGTAGGTTTGTATAAACAGCCCTACATCATCTGCCTGGCAAGTTATCCACTCCATCTGTGAGCAGCCCTTCAGTCTGGAAGTCCTGCCTAATTGCTGCAGACAGATGCTGCCCTGCTGTAGCTATAGACACGTGGAGGCTCCTGCCATGTTAATTAGCCAGCTTAAAGACATTCCTTTCAGTAGTTCAAAAACCTAAAACCCCTCATTCACAGCAGAAATGAAAGATCTCACCTCCATCTTTATTCCTAAATGCAATGCTTCTATAAATCCTCTCAGTTGCTCAGTGGCATTTAGTCAGATCTCCAGATAACTTGTTATTATTCTGCATTGTATAGCTCATAGTAGAGAGCTTTGCTATTATTAGGCAACATTTTTTCCCCTACCATGAATCCATACTGCTCTGAATAAACATATCTAACACGTTACTGGTCTGTCAATACTAATGAGAACTAGTCAATTCCTGTGAATGAAATATGCACAGAAATCAAGCAGTATCTTCTTTTAATAGTATTGCAAATACCTTTGCTTTCTTCCAGGAGAAAGGAGTTTCTTCCCCTTAAATGCACTGATTAAACAACCCTTGTAACCAGTTTGATAACTTTCTCATGTGCTGCTTTGTGTAGCTATCCGTCAGCTTGACTGATCACGGGCCCAACTCATAACCTGCCTACTGCCTTTTCCCCCCTAGAACAGACTGCTCAGAAAATAGCTCCCCCAATATTTGGGAGAAGGGACTGTGCACAGCAGCATGCCTCATGTTCTCAGGTATCTTTGGCAGACCTCTCTATAAATGCATGTCTTATCATGTCAGAATATTACATCTGTCAGCTTCAAATAAAGAAGGGTTTTTCATCCTTTCAACAGTTACTGGAATAATTTATATTGGCTGATCTTTTCTACCTTAATTTACTAAGCTCTTACCTTTTTACACTAGCTTCAGGGCATCAATCCACTCCTCTCACAGACAATAACCTGGCCAATGCTTACATAAACCTGTTGAATATCACCAAGTGTAGTAGGAATATCACCTACTACCAAGTACAGTAGGAATTTCATTGATGGAAACTGCCTTTATTTCTCTGATGTGAGAGGGAATCATGACCCAGCTTACTTTTCCAGTCTCTTCAATAAGGCCTCATCTTCCTTTGCCTCTCCTTTACCTTTTCACCTTAAAATGTACTATAGTAAGGAAGGCCCAATCAGCTTGGGAAAGTTAGCTTTGTTAGCCCATCAATTGTGTGTCTCATCCACTTGACCCTTTCCTTTTTTTCCCTTCTTTATATAACATGTTGAAATTCAGCCTAGCAGGGTGACAGATACATTTAACCTCTCCTCACCCAAGCAGTGGTCTCCCTTATAGATGTTTTTGGGCAACTACTCTGAGAGACCAGAATCACAGTATACTTGCCAGAAACTATTTTTCACTGAAGTAGCTTATTAATGCACAGCAATGATATTTGACATCTCTAAAGGCTGTACTAAAAAACCAAGTGGCAAAGTTGGCCACGAATTAAATCATAGTGGTACAGCATTTGAGTAGTCAGATGCCTGAACAATCCCCTAATGGAAAGAAGAGCAAAGCTCAAAGAAAGATGAAATATAAACATATATTTACACTCTTCTAAAATATAGATAAAAATATATTTAAACACATTTTAAAGATTTTTAAGATGTGATGTCTTCCACAGCAGTGAATTGATGATGTCAAAATGGTTTCTGTGTAAGTTATTTTATCAAGGGAAACAAAGGTTTAAACACTGCAAGAATTTCAGGACATGACTCTTTCCCAAAACTTTATTTACCAGATAAGACCCCAAGATGAAAGATTTTGACAGAAAGATTTAAATTGTGAAAATAAACTTTCCTCTCATTGGCTTGTTTACACTTACATTTGCTGAGAAAACAGATGTTTGGGGATTAACTGAAAGAAAACACGTATGTTCTGTTCCTGTTAAGTCTTCAAGAAACACTGAAGATTTTTTTATGTGTCTAGTGGTTAAGACCACAAAATATGCAGGTTTTTTAACTAGTATTGCTAGGGATTGCATCCCTTTTTTCCTTTGCAACGCGTTCCACAAATGGTCAGACAGATCCTGGCCAGTCCAAAATACAGGAAGAACATCAGACTTTCCCTGTGAATGCAAGAAAGGCGTGAAGGTAAACTAGGCTCAGTTCACTCTTATGTAGCTGTTAAATATAAAATTCATTTCCAGATGGGAAACCAATGCTGGAAGCAGAACCTGTCTTCTGAGAATCCATCAAGCCCGAACTCCTTCATATCAAACACTGCTCATCTTTTACCTGACTATTAATTAAAAGCTTTAGTTTAGACAAAGATGTTTTGGTCTCCAAGAGACTGCTGCACTTCAGAACAAAGGCAGAAAACTAGTAGATAAGTGCTGTGCCCAGACAATTGCAACAGACAAACAAATAACAACAGTCATAATCCCCAAACGTGACTTTCTTTAAAGTAAATTAATGTTGAACTTGAAAAAGTGCCTGTATTTATACTCGGGTCACTAAATGATCCTACAACATAGCTCTGAGTTTCCATAACACAAAACATCACTACAACATACAGAATAAAGTGCAGGGCTGGATCTGAGTTTTGGGATTCTGCTAAATGAAGTCTAATGGAGGGGCAGATCCTGGTTCTGGACTCCAGTCCATAAAACTGGCCATGTCCTAGTGCCACTTCATTTTTCCACTTGGATGCAATAAAAGGTGAGTCTAATTGCAGATGCAATTGAAGCCTTCCATTCATCAGGTCAATGCTCACTGCCCTGTAGTAATTTTTTACAATCTGTAAGGCAGAGGCAGGAGACGAGGCATTAACTAAAACCCACTCATTACTAAGGGAAGTGCTGATACAGAAAACTGAAAAACCAGATGAAAATTAACCAGATAGCCAGAAACGAACAGCATTACATCCTTGAAGCAAAGACGATTCATCTACCATCTATTCCATCTTCATAATCTATGAATAATTATCTCTCACCAGAGTTCTGAACCTCAAGTTAGTAAATTTCATTAAATCTTTTCAGACTTCAGTATAAATACCACTGTAGAAATAGGATGCCTTTCCTCTACAAGAGGTGTTAGTCCTGAAGAGGTCACACTGATAAGTAGAAAAGATGTCACTTTGAAAAAGAACTTAAACATTGGTTGAGGCAACACAACAGACAGCAGTCAGCATATACAGCATGGATCCCAAATGGCTGCAATGTACTCAGCAGTTACCAAAAAGCCACACAAAATGAAATGGTAATGCATATGCACACCCAAACCATGTAGCAGGCACATAGAATGCAGTACAGATGGCTGCTCTAAAAGATGTAAATGCAAGCAAAACATCCCACTGTCTAGGACATGATGTTCTTGAGCGTGTGATGGCTAGTGTGACACCTTTAAAAATATATCATTTTTAGGTATGAAAGATGATATGTAATTACTTCTTCACAGCTCTGCAGTAGGTCCAACATCCTTCCTCCTTTGTGTGAAAAATCTATTATAGTCGACTCTGAGCCTCCATAATTGTTCTCCATTAGTAATGATTTACATGGTATTACAGCTGTCACTGAATGTCAAGGTAATTTCTCCGTTTTCTTTCTTTGAATCCTTTTAGAAATTTTAGTCTAAAAGGGTGCCTACTGTAAACATGTTCTAACAGAGGAGACTGCTAAAGAAAAACAACTCCTAAAGGACATGAGACAGTAATTTTGAAGTATCTTGTCGTTACAGAATTGACATTATTCAGTTCTAGCTATGAAGACTTTGTATTTCTTTTCGCACCTGAGGAAACATCGTGAAGAATTCAATCTTCTGATCTGACAATGGCACCAGGAGAGGGTGGAACAATTTGTCACTCCACTTGGAAGCTCAGTAAAGTGATGTCTTTAATTCACACAGCTTCAGTGCTACTTAAAAACCCCCAAGTTAATTTTCACAAAAGACATTTCCGAGGATTACATGCCAAACCTGGGGTTAGGTCCTTCAGGCCTGAAAACTGCCAGAAAGGGAATAGACCATGAGTTGCCTCCAAGTTCCAGCTGCAAGCCTGGAGGAGAAGCAGGTGCTGGAACTGAGGCTGCCTCCCACACCATTCCTGCTGTCTGCAGGAGCGTGGCACACTGTTGCACGACACGGTAAGCTGGCAGAGCAGCATGGAGTGAAAATGTCCTGGCTATATACATGCCTGTGAGACAATGGACCCAAAAGAGATGTAGTGTAAGCATCCTCTCATCAAAGGAGATGTCCTAGATTAAGTGGGATAGACCTGAACTTGGCGGGTACAGGAACCCAGGCTACATGTAAAGCTTCTTGGTGGGCGCAACTGATGCAGTTGTTTATAGTGGTGTTGACAACAGACTTGTTAAGAGTGTTTTTTCTCAAAATCTATGTCCTGCATTTCTACATCTGACATATGTGGTCAAAGTCACTGTGTAGTCACTGATTTCTAATCAGGGAGATTAAGATTCAGAAAGAAATATGACAGTGCTTCATACTGCCATTTAGACACGGAAACTGAACAGTTTGAAAAATCATAAAAGGTAAGAAGAATGTATTGGCTGACACAATTGGACCACTGCTTTTAAAATTGTTCCTAAAGCAAATTTATGAAAGCATATGTAAACTTAAAAAGGAGTAAGATCAATTGGAAATCTGCCTTGAGCAGATTTGGTTTCATTTTAAATAATCCATCTTTCTTCCAAACACAAGTCCCATTGATTATCACTATAGAGGAAATCTGCTTTCCTTTAAAAAGTAATTAAGAGTAAGTTGGTTTGTGGTCACTTCTCTCTAGCCAAGTCTTCACATCATAAAACAGCCGCTACCATTTACGCTATTGTGTGAACTTCTCAGGGAGATTAATAGGGAGTTTTGAGAGCTCTGCTGGCCCAGAGGATGACGCTGTTATTCCTGAGGATCGCACTGCAGATTAGGACAGAACCACTCAGAGGGAGCTAAAAGGGAACAGCTGCAGCCACAAATGACCATGCTGTGACTGAACTCAGCAATTCACTCCTAACAGCTCCATACTGTCCATAAAAAGCTATCAAGAGTAGCACATCCTATTTGGAAAAAAATACCTGTCAGTAATTTTTCAAATAAAATTAAAGAAGCAGTTCTTGGAGGTTTCAGATGACATCAAACATTGTGTGTTCCCAACAACCAACCAAAGTGGGGAAAATACTGTGATACTATTCTGTACTGAGGAGGGAAACCAAGAGAAAAGCAGAAGGCTGTTTTAAACTGTAATTCATTACAGATTAAAAAAACCCTAAACCACTCCCTAACCCACAAAATATAAAAATTATAAACCTTCAACATAGTAGAGTGTTTCCTTAATGCTTTAGCATGTGAAAGGAGAGTATCATTTATGCAGAATAAGGAAACTGTCCAAAATAATGGACAACAGTTACTTAGCATGTGTATTAGGGGAGATATCAAAATCATGCTTGAATTGCTAACAACTACTTTATGAAAAGTGTCAGACAGACATACCTCAGGTGAGTTTTGTTCTTCCTTTTGTTCCTTCTTTTACTTTTTTCTATTTTTACTCTTCACCATCACACCAAAGGACAGTTGAGTTGCACAGCTCAAGAAATAAGAACAGTGGCCAAACAGCAAATCTTCAGATCCTCTCAGCTTTCCTAAAGATTTTTTTGGCCAAAAGACTTTTAGAAAAAAACCTTCCTAGGGTGTTAGAGAGAAGTGGGGCAAATTAGTCATGTACTATGTTAGGTCTCATTTAGTATTGGATCCTGTTGCACCAACTTCTCCTCCGGGAACTCAGGCAGGGCAACAATGAAGGAGGGGGAAGGAAGAACTGCTCCCTCTCTCTGCAACCACAGTTGAAAGGGGCTGCGTTAAGCAGCAAGAGTTGTACTTGCTTGCCCTCTGCTTGGTTTGTTTATGCTGTCAGAGCTGCTGAGTGCTGGCAACGGAGCAGGCTGCCATGCACATTGTGTTTGCACATTCAGGGCGCTCCTGGATGCTCTTACTTTGGGAACATAAGAAATAAAGGTAGCTTGGGGGAGGGAGTGGACTTAGAAGTGAAGATACAGGTTTCTCTGGTCCTGTCACTGAGGTGAGGGCCCCCATGGACCCATCCCAGCCTTCCAACAACATATCTGGAGAGGTCATCCTGGGGAACAAAACTCTCACTCACAGCCCCTACATTCCTCTGAGCTCTCCCAGCCTGTTTCTTCACATGCCCATCTGCTTTTCCCAGAGCTTCCACCCCGCTGCATGGTGTGGCAGGTCCTATCACCCTTTCTCAGCCTTTCTTGTCCTCAATTTCTTTTACTGGCACCAAAATACTGAGCTCTGCTGCTATTAAAGGTAAGGACAGAATATGCGTTCCTTTGTCTGTATTGTTGAAGTGGCCAAATACAGTTTTGCCTTCTCCATGGATAAACCCTGAGCTGGCTCTAGATCAGATCATCACAAACTAACCTCATCTGAGTCTAGCAGAACCTAAAGGCTGAGAAAAGAAATACTTCCCTACATCTAATACTTAAATGCAAGCATTTATATGTGAGCTACATGCCTCAGCTCCCATTACAGACAAAGTTGTAAGTCAGTGGAGCTGAGAGAAGTATGCAGTTGACTCACTTTCCTCTGGCTACACCTTGAAGCATCTGAACTGAATCACTGACCCCTAGTGACCAGGAACAAAATTCTCGAGAACGACCACAACTCTAGGACAAGTTTTAGAGAAAGGAGACAACTATGTTAAATGTTGGGGGTAATTTAGAATAACATGTAAAATTCTATTAGATTCACACACCCCCCTTTTTTTTTTGGTGGAAGGGATGTAATGGAATATTTTCAAATGTTATCTGACACAAAACTAATTGGATTTAAAGGCTATTATTAGTTCAACAGTACCAAGGGAAAAAAAGACGTTCAGATATGTTTTCAGCAGAAACCTATTTTCTGGATATTACCAAAGAACATTTTAGCTTTCACAACACTATCTGATTGTAAATTTGTACTTCCCCAGTCTTAACTCAGGAAAACAATAACATACTAACACATTTGCTTTTCATAGCAAGATTTGTTTAAATTCAACTAATTAAACTCAACCCCTAGCAAGAAAGTACTAAGAGTATATAACTCTGCTTTGTGAAGCCAAAACTCAGAAACCATTCATTACCACAGTAATTATATAATAGTTGTGGTCAAATCCACTGAGCTACATACTATGGTGCCCATATCTGAATATTTACTTTTAGCTTACCACAGTTCATTAACTACCACCTCATGTATCCTTGAGCAGCAGTATGTGAGATGCTTTCAGGCTGTTCAAACCCACTGAAAAACAGGAAAACGTCCTTTGTCACCTTGCCTAATTACATAATCTTTGCTATCTGAAATTAATTTAAAGGCTCTTGTTGTCTTTCCAAATTCAGCCCCACAATGTAAATGTAAAACACACCACACCTGTGAAGACCTAATGCTTCTACTTCACTGCACCTGAACAGCAGTTATATGCAACAAGAGAAAATGAGGATTTCCACCAAGGGAGAAAAGAAATGGTATTTGAAATGTGTTTGTGTGCAGAAAGCACAATTTGAATCAATATGACAGTTTACTCAGCTAATTGAGCAATGCTACAGTTGCCTACTTGATGTTCAGTGCATTTTCATATATAGATGAAGCTCTGTTTGCTTAACGAAATTAGTGCTAAAATGAAGAGTTTTCATTGCTGGAGACACAGTTTTGCTTTAACTTTGGCCTTCAGGTTGAGTAGGCTAATGGAAAGGTAACATTTTTGATGTTAGTATGGAATCCCAAAGAAAGTTAAATTACATTTCAGCTGGATTGGAAATACTGAGGAAATAGTCCATCTCACAGTACTTTTGCTCAGTTTCCACTAGATTTTAGTTACAGAACTTTGATGGGCTTTAAACTTAAACAAACCTACCATCTTCAGGTCAGGAGTAAAATTACTTTAAGACACTTCTTTACCAGCACACAAATTAACATCAATGACTTTGACTATTCCACACACGTAAGGGAGACTGCTAAGGCAGGCCACTTATTTTGGTCCAAATCCAGTCAAGGATCACAGAGACAGGCCTTGTATGATTCAGTCTTCATGTCTGTTCTCAAAACTATATTGAGATAAGGCTTCTTTGCAGGCTTTTGTATAAGCGTGCATTTCAACTGGTGTGGGCCAAACCTGAAACTGTAGGGGAAACAAGTAAAATGTGAGAAAAACCAAAAAGCAAGGAGAACTTTCTTCATGGTCTCAGGAAACACTGTTCTCAGTGTGTGGTTTATGTGTCTTTTGGGGTACCCCCTGCAATTGCTAAGAAGTGGCTTTAAAGTAAGAAACAGAACAGAATATATTTGAACCATGGGTGTGCCTGCAACAGGAAACTGCAGTTCAATACAAATTTTGCAAAGGCACCTTTTGTGACAGCAAATAATTTGCTAACTTTTCAAAATTTTTCTGAAACTCGGACAGGACTGGCACACTTCTGAAAAGTGTGGATGCACTGACATGTTATCTCCAATTAATTACAATCACTAGCATCTCTGCTATTTGTAAGCCTGAACAGATGCATTTCTATGGAACTAGTACACAAATAAATGAAAGTACTTTAACTCATGGGCATTTTTATTACACATTCGATTCTTTATAGTCTTGTATCAGGATGAGAGAAAATAAGACATAACTGTTAAGGAAGGAAATATTGAGTTGCTATGTGAGTCCTATGTAATATCTTTATTGATGATTGGGATGAGGGGATCAAGCCTACCATTAGCAAATCTGCAGATGACACCAAGCTGGGGAAGGGAGTGTCAATCTCCTGGAAGGCTCTGCAGAGGGACTTGGACAGGTTGGATAGATGGACTGAATCCAATGGCACAGGGTTCAACAAGGCCACAACAATCCCCCTGCATCACTACCGGCTGGGGACATTGGGGGAGGTTTAGATTGGCTATTAGGAAGTAGTTCTATACAGAAAGAGTGACTGGGCATTGGAATGGGATGCCCAGGGAGGTGGTAGCGTCACTGTCCCTGAAGATATTTAAGAAAAGACTGGATGTGGCATTTAGTGCCATGGTCTAGTTGACATGGAGGTGTTTGGTCATAGGTTGGACTCAGTGATCTCAGAGGTCTTTTTCAACCTAATTGATTCTGTGAGTATTTTTTGTGATTTTCACCTTACATTCACAAGGACTCTATGGAGAGGATGATGATATTCTCATCACTGCTGCAAAGAGAGAGGAGTGCATGCTGTGCTCTTCCAGTGAGGTTTTTTTCACTCTAATTGCTCTTTTTTACAATCTAAAGCAAATTCTATGCTTAGCAGATACCTATGACCAGTCATCATTATTTTCTGAAGTTCATGGGTCAGTGACAAAGTCTCTCATGTGATGAAGGAATTTTTTCGCTCATCAGGATGTTTTTCCACCTTTGACCTCCTGCATTTCCTTTGTTCATCATCTGTCTTTCCAAGAGAGAAAGTTAAAAATATACAGCACCAGACACCCTATCTTTCTGCAATCTGTCAGCCACTTTTGTGCACAAATTCCATGCCCCAGCATTAGCAGCACAGTGAAACACAGGACACCACATGAGAGGGCAGGGGGTTTCTCCCACCCAACAGGTTGTGTAAAGGTGTGTTTACTGTGCAGGCAACAAGGTTTTTGACAGCTCAGGGATGACCAAGAGCCTGGAAGATACCTCTGTTAAAGCAGAAGGAAAACAGTAGGTAAATAAAGCAAATGCATGCTTGCCATTTAGCAACAGCTTTTCTCTCTTCATGATTCCAGTTTTTGTAATCTTCCTGTCAAAAGTTGTTTATTTCATACACAGGCACTGCTGCACAAAGCCCTGCTAATCTGCCCTTGCCTCCTCCTCCTTTGCTTCAAATATAACAAAAGGTGATTTTCTTTCCTTTTTTTGTGTAATTCATTTACGTGAAGGACATGTACTTTTCATTTAAAACCTTCTTTATACAAGATTGAAACACCATGTCTTAGATACAAGCATTAGGTATTTATTAGATATAAACAAAGTACTGTCAAACCTGGCACTTGAAACAAAAAAAAAAAATCTCCTTTTCCCAACACCTCTCTGTTTTCCAAGCTACTGTATTATTTGCTGTACTGAGTTTCTGACCATAAGAGACTGTTCTTGGTAAATATAGTGTCAGTTTCCAAATCTATCAACATCCAGCACAACTGCTTGCCTAAAAGCTTCCATTTCACTGTTATTTCATTAAATACAGAATCATGCAGTGAGGTGAAACAGATTTGGAAACATAATGTTCATGCTTTCAGGCTGGGGATGTCATCCAGAGCGTGGTAAGAGGTTACATCTACCCTTTCAGAATTCCAGGCAGAAATAACAGATAATTGGACCGGATTGCCTCTCCCATGTACCCAGTCACTCTTTCACAATGCTCTGAAACTGCCTTTCTCCAACTTTTTCTTTATAAAGAGTTGCTACCCATGTCCAGTCACGATAACCTGTTGGACACTTCTGAAAACAAAATCAGCTTGCTTGGATTGACATCCTGAAAATTCAAAGCCATGAAAAGGATTCACAGCTCAGAGTGGTCCAATGGTTAGAAAAAACAAAAGTACAGAACGCAGCCTAATACTTTTCTGTGCCAGACCTTCAGACCCAAACCCAGAACAGCTCCAGATCTGCAGGGCAGATGGGCCTGAAATGCACATGCACTCACCAGCCAAAGAGCAGAATAAGTCTGAATTTTGACCAAATGTATTTCTTTAATTACTTTTTTTTCCCCTTTTTGACCCTGACCCAGTCCCCAGGATAAATCTGATTTAAAACAGAGTGTTCTAACTAAGAGTTAGGACCCTGGGCTATTAAATTTCCTAGCTTTTTAATTTGCACATCTGTGCATAAGTATCACTCACTCCTGCTCCCAACAACTTACTGTTATGTTCAATGACAAAGTACATAACCTTGAAAAGCCTTACCAGCCTTGCATTTCAAAGGCATTTCATAATTGTTTACCTCTTGGCCTGAACAGTAGTACTGTATGTACAAGGCCCTCCTTGAACTTCTGTAATTCAAAACTGTTTAAAAACTTTTCCTCAAACTAATTTCTTCAGGGGAAAAAAAAAAGCAAACAATAATTATAACATATTCAAACAAAGGATTTTTGTTAGGCCTTTTTGTTAAAAATAAAAAAATTCCTTTTTCTTTTACCCCAGAAAAGCAGTTTTCATTCCTACTTATTTCAAAGGAATGTCTGCAATTTTGCGGTATTATGCAAACCCCAATTAGCAGTCCACAAGGTGTTTGGAGAAACAGTGCCTAATGTGTTACAGACACATTTAGTGGCCAACTTCCAACAGCCTGAAAAAATGCCTTTTTTTGAACGAAAGTTTGGGAATTAAGTCACCTCAATTTTACTGGGAAATGCTGATAGAAACAATTCTTCCAACACTTAATAAAACTTTTTTTTTTATTAGTTGTTGTTTTATGTTCTCTCGCAGGAACAGAGCAGGATATTTGTGGCAGCTGAGCAATTTGGTTTCCTTCAATCTTTCCTTAAAATCCTGTACTGCAACTACTTAATGCTGAGCAAAGTGGTTAGTCTTACAAATTGTAGTCATTATTTGAGAGCAGTTCCAAAGACAACCATTGATTATATTTGTTTGTTTAGATTTTCTTTTGTTTTCTGGAATCTAATACCTGTGGGGGTTTTTTCACCAACAGTGCCCAGCATAAGAAGACATAGGTATCTAGGTTGCCCAGTAGGGTAACCTTCAAGATCAGATTTTGCCACATGTATGAACAGCAGAGGATGGGGAACACTGTTTACTTTGGGAGTTATCCTGAGCTATCATCGAGCAGAATGCCCTGACGCAGCTTACCTGCACTTCAGAAACAAGACTGCACAGGTTTAAAGTACCCAAAACAGCACTGACACACACTCAAGTGACAGTGAAGTTGCCGCTTATTTGCAGGGCTGAGGTTTTATTCCTCCCTTCCTCACCAGAACTGTGGAAATATTTTACGAATGCCAAAGTTGGAAGGAAGGTAAGGACATTATACATATTTGCATTTCAAATGCCTGTGTCTATATTATGCCGTGTATTTTATACTCCTTAATTTCTCTTCCCTGCAGAGGAAAAAACCCTCATCCTGTTAGTAATTCTTTACAAGTGATCCCACCCTAGCCAACTTCAATAAGCACGTTTTATTGCTCAATTAGTTCTTTATTTCTATCATGCCTAGGAACAGAAGCAAGATCTTGAAAAGTTTAAACTTTTTTTTTTTTTTTTGGCTCCCATTCTACACAAACTTTCTGAAACTCTCATCCTTTCTCACCATAAAAGTTCCTGGTCTCCTTTTTCCAGTTTCCAATCATGCCTCACTCCTCATGAAACTCCAAGAGGCCCTGGCAGGTTTAGCTCCTCTCTCTCATTCTTTGCTAGCACAAAGTGGGGCAGAGTGGGCCTTACTGGACAAAGGGACAGAAGGGGGAGGGCTTTTTAAGGTTATATTTGAAAGATTTTAATTATCATCAGGATTAACACAAAGGGAATGAGTATCTTAAACTGTGATAATTTTTTTCCTGAAGGCACAAAATAATGTGCTTACCTAGAAACATCATAAATTACAGATCAGTAGTCTATACATAGCATCAATAAATATTCCATGGTTGAATTAGACATAGTTATGAATTTCTGGGGAAGAATTTCTCCTGTCCTTCACAGCACATCAAAACTGATTTTTGAGTTAGTTTTCCTGAGAAGTCAGCTTTGCTGGCCAACTGCCACTCATTCTCTCCCTTGTTTTAAAATTTGGAAAAGGAAAATTTGTTTTAAAAAAAATGAAAGCCAAAGATCAGTAAATTAAAAGTTTCAGAGGAAGGATCAGAGCTTCAGCTGAGTGATTCTTACAACTTTGGCTTTACTTTATGCTTTACTGGGCCTCGAGCAAACAAAACGGGGTCAGAAAGCAAAAAAAAAAAAAGTTCCCTTCTTGTTCAGTGTGGGAAATTGGGAAGGGCTGAGCCAGTTACAAAATATGGGGTGCGATGTATTCTCTTACAACAGCCACACTGGTAGCTGCTCTTGCTAGCAGGCCATTGCTTTCAACAGCATTTAGTCTTCCAGGCAGTCACCAACCTTCAAGTATAAAGAAGGTTAAGTGATGGTACTCAAAAGGGTATATGGGTTTATGAAGCAACTGCTGTGCTGATGAAGGTACCATCACCTCTAGCTCTGCTGTATTAGAGGAGCAGGCAAACTCCCCTAGCCTCCCTCAACATAAAACACATCAAATATGTTAAATAACCCGACTAATGAACTCATGGGCAGGAACTTCAACCTACGGCTGTGGTTTCCAATGTTATCATCCATCTGCACCCCTATGCTGTGGCTTGGTTTTAAAGGTGAACTGATACAAACTCTGTTTTCACCTCACTAGCAGGCATAGTAATCTCTGTGCTGGAGGTCAGCACTGATGGCAAAGTAAATCCAGAATGAGAAGGGTTTGGCCTTCATCTTACCTATAAACTAACAGAAAAGCTCTCTAAGTCCATCCAGGTTCAAAGCTAGAAACTCAAAGACAAAATTATAAGCTTTTTTCCTGTTGAACTACAGCAGTAAGAAAACCTGACACTCTGAGCCTAAATAAAGTGCATTTAGGGCTTGGGCTCTATATCAAGTTCTTATTAGCTTCTGGAAAGGTGCCACAGGAGCTCAAAATCTCTCCTGCTTAACTCCACTGTACAAAGAGGTCTGCATCTGCATAGAAAGAAGAGCAATCCTTTTGATTCCCCATTTGTGGCCCTGCTTAGCTCTGTACAACTATTTTCTCGATGTGCTGAGCAGCGCAAGCCAGAAACACAGGTCTGCTTTCAATCTCTACACCATCCTGCAGCCCAGGAAACACAAGCTGGCCACCGCACAGCAAGAAGGCACCATCAGACCACCACTGATCTGACGCACAGATCACCTGTGACATGTCAACATGGTTATCCCTGAGCGGCTTCTGAGTGCCTCATGCATAATTCATGCTTCCTTAAAGTGGTTTCTGTGTGTATTTTGACGGCTGACACTCCAAGCTCATTTCTGATCTGCTGCACACTGGAATCCAAGAGCTCTAAATGCTAGCTGACTTGCCCCTGAAGGCATTAAGTTACACACAGAGTCTTTGTTCTCCACACCTCCCCCCTCAAAAAAAAAAAAGCCTAGCACCTTTCCTGTAAATTAGTTCACAACTTCAGTAGCTAAAAAGGAAATAGAAGAAAGTCAGTTCCTTCCTCCATCCTACATCTTCTAACAGGCCCGTACAGAAAACCCATCACAGTGGTCACCCATTCTCCTCCTGCCGCCTCTGCTTTTCAAGCAGCAGAGACAGCTCTCTGAAACCCATCTCCTCTGCTAGCAGTTTGCAGGTTGCATTTTCAGAGTTGTCACTGGTGATTTAGGAAAATCACAATCTGCAGCTCTGCCAGCTTGACTTACTGCCTCTCTCAGCTGGTCAAGTGTTCAGGTGTGGCTTTCCACTCAAAGCAAGCAGCAGGAAGATACACCACTCCAGGCAATGGGAGCTGGCAGGCTTTTAATTTTCTTTTTTCATTATTTCCCCCATGTTTCTTAATTTGTAGAAACATCTTGTAAACAGACACAGCAAAGTTAAATATTTGCCCAGATCTTCCCTGGTTCCATTGTAACATCTGTGCTTGCAGATTTTACATTTGATAATAAAGGGAGAGAAGTAACAGAAAAAACAGTTTTAATTCTTCCCCTTTCCCCTCCCCTCCCCTCCAGAGAATAAGTACTCCTGCTCCCCAAGGGGACTGAATGCCACCTATTTTGTGAATTGATGGCCCCTATTCACTGGCCACCTTCCACCAACACCCATATCAAGACTTAAAGAATGCATTTTCCCATTTCATCCTCAAGGATGACTGTCTACAGTGGAGATGAACTTGCTTTCAAAGTTTTTGATTTATACAGCACTTATGGACTACTTAAATTTTTGGGAACTGACAGAGAAAGAGACTAAGCCACCCTCCATCCTATTTGAGAGATTGTGGCATTTCAATAAAATTCCCACCAACTGGAAAAGGGGAAGCATAACTCCCATTTTTAAAAAGGGATATAAGGAAGATCTTGGGACCTACAGGCTGGTCAGTCTCACTTCTGTGACCAGCAAGATCATGGAGTACATCCTCCTGGAAACTGTGCTAACTACTTCATGGAAAATAAGAAGGTGATTGCTGACAGCGAACATGGCTTCACTACGGACAAATCATGCCTGAGAAACTTGGTGGCCTTTTACAATGACGTTAGAGCACTGGTGGATGAGGGAAGAGCATCTGACATCAACTGGACTTGTGCAAAGCAGCTGACACTGTCACACACAACATCCTTGTCTCTAAACATGGATTTGACAGATGGACCACTTGGGGGGTAAGGAATTGGCTGGATGGTCACACTCAAGAGTTGGGGTTGATGGCTCCATGTCCAAGCAACAAGTGGCATTCCTCAGGATCCGGTATAGGGACCAGCACTGTTCAATAACTTTGTTGGCAATACGGACAGTGGGAGTGCACCCTCAGGAAGTCTGCCAACACCACCAACCTCTGTGGCATGTCCTATATGCTGGAGGGAAGGGATGCCATCCAGAGGGACCTTAATAAGCCTGAGAAGTGGGCCTGTGAAGTTCAACATGACCAAGAGCAAGGTCCTCCACCCGAAGAGGGGCAATCCCAAGCACAAGTACAGGCTGGATGGAGAATTAATCAAGAGCAGCCCTGGTGAGAAGGATGTCTAGGTGTTGGTGGCTGAGAAACTTGCTGTGAGAAGGCAATGTGCCCTTGCAGCCCAGACAGTCAATTGTATTCTGTGCTGCATCAAAAGCAGCATGGCCAGCAGGTCCAGGGAAGTGATTCTGCCACCTTACTCCACTATCGTGAGACCCCGTCTGGAATACTGCATCTAGCTCTGGAGCCCCCAGCATAAGCAGGACATGGACCTACAGATGCAAGGGCTGGAGCACCTCTTCTATCACAACAGGCCGAGACAGCTGGCATTGTTCAGCCTAGAGAAATGAAGGCTCCAGGAGACCTTATAGCACTTTCTGGTACCTAAAGGGCACCCACAGACAAATTGAAGACGGACTTTTTACAAGAGTGTAAAGTGACAGAAAGAGGGGAAATGATTTCAGACTGAAAGACAGTAGGTTTATATTAGATATACAAAAGAAAGTGTTAACTGTGAGGGTGGTGAGGCACTGGCATAGGTTGCCCAGAGAAGTTGTGGATGCCTCATCCCTGGAAGAGGCCAGATTGGATGGGGCTTTGAGAAACCTGGTCTAGTGGAAGGTTTCCTAGCACATGGCAGGGAGGCTGGAACCAGATGATCTCTGAGATCCCTTCCAATCCAAGCCATTCTATGATTTGTAATGTAATGTAGCACTACATAAATAATGCCTAAGAAGCTGTTCTTTCCTCATTTCAGTGCAGCTTACTTTGGCTCTATCCTTGTCCAATCTGGTTAAATTACTGGTTTCCCTCTTTAAAAAGATTTTAAAACAGTCATCCAACTGTTCTGATATCCCATGGATTAGTTGCACTCCCCACCCAAGCCATCTGTCTGATGTTCATATTTTTCCATGCCTTCCTTTTTACTATCTTGTTGCTTCATTTTACTTCATCTTTTCTCCATTCACTTCTGCCTCTGTGTGTGGCTCTGATGGTTCTGTGTTACTTTATCAATTGCTTAATTGTAAGAGCACCACGGGATAAAGTTTTACTGCTGCATGCGCTGCTTATGCTCACTCACAAGAGGCCTTTCTCTTGATCAAAAGATGTTTCTGGGAACAGGAACAGAACTTTTCTCAATGATATTAAAGCTAAACAAGTTTCTACTGGCAGCACCTTACCAGTTGACCTGGGAAAGCTGCTGACTCCTATGAGCCATAGGATTTTGGCAATTGCAGTGTTTCTGACCCAGTACACAATGAGGTTTCCAGAGAAAATTAAGTTTCGGTATCTACTCTCTCCTTCTGGACAAAAGTGAAAGAGAAGCTCCTCCAGGGCATAGAATATATACCTCCTGGCTGAGATACATCATTTAAATAGTCACTGGTTGGTAGTATGCCTGCCTTTCCACAGTAACAGTCATCCCAGCGACTTCATCTACCTGAACGAAAATAAAGTGTGGGGTGGTATCTGGGGAAAAACAGGAATTCTATTGACTTAATCTAGGCAACAGATATTTATGAGACCTTTCACAAGTCATTCATACAGTGACAGAGAAAGCTGTATTTGTAGGGGACATTAACTGTCTGCAAACTCCAACAGGAACCACTCTTATCTACCATGTGCTATCCTTCAGTAGAGGAAAGGATCAGTAAATAAACTTCTGGCTCTAAGGAGGAAAAGGGATGGGGACGTCAGTTTTCTGTTGAAAGAAGCATCAGTGAAAATCTACTGTGCAGAGAGGTGGAGGCTGCAGGAGGGCAAGATTTCAAAGACTATCTAAAACAGAGAAGAGGCAAATAAGACTGCAGGTGTGGGATCCAGTTATGTTGAAGACAGAGATGTGCATTGCAACAGAAGGTAATTAATTTGCAGTGAGGTAGTCAGCTTGGCCTTAATAATTTGAAAAGATGCTCAAAGGCACAGTGGAATATGCCCAGACAGACTTTGCAGTACGAAAGGAGAACAAATGACTATTAAGAGAAATCAAGGAGCTGACAGTGATGGTGAAAGAGAACTCGTGTATTGAACTGTTGCTCTGCTTTTTTGACACGGAGGACTAGTGGCCCAGGAAACTGGTTCTTCTAGTTGTCTTTGATTTTCTCACCCTCATCTCTCCATGAGATCTAAAAAGTCACTAAGTCTAAATGGGAGAACAGGGAAAAAATAATTAAGCAGATGCCCAGAAAAACACAGCTTCTCAGTTATGATCCAAGCTTCAGTAGCTCTTCCTCTACTTCACAGTGTTGCTCTTAACTCATGCTATTAACAAGGTCACATGCAAAACATTTTTCTGTCTGTATGACAAGACAACTAAGTATAGAGTGCTTTCCCCTTCTAGTAATTTGATCCTATTCAAAACATATAATCTCCCAGGTCTCCAGTCTGTGCAAAGCCACACATCAGCACATTTTTGGCTACAGGGCACCTACAAAAAGATTAGTGACAGTCTTGTGAGGCTTGTGGTGCGGATTCTGTCAAGGGGCCAACATTTAAATAAGGTATCTTGCATTTTCAGTATGAGAATTCAAACTCACTACTAGCAAAGTTAGTTTAACTTTTAGTCTCTTTTGCCAGCTACTAAGTACATATTTAATGATGTGCACGGCTGGCAGTGGGGGAAGGGAAGATCTGTTCTCTTGCTATTCCACGGGGGAATTAAATAGCTTACCGAGTCTCTCTATTTATGGTTTATAACTTTATTCCAAATTCCATCTTTTTAACGTACTTATGATGTAACAGCTACACATCTTCAGCAGATTATCACATTTTACAGATTGCATTTTGCAACTCAGAAAACGAGAACACTGCATTCTGTAGGTAGCTTAAGCATTTATTTGACAGTAATCAGGTAGCTTCTTGGACAATTAAAGTCAGACTTCTATCTTAATGAAACAGAACTTCAGACCTAATTATTAGTGAAGATCTGAGCATCCAGGTCCTACTGAGGATCTGTAAAATCTTGTCAAAGACCATACACTTCTCACAGGTAGGCCACTCAGTGAACACATTCCAATCTAGTTAAGATAGGAAAATCCCATCCTTCTGGCTCTCCTATTTTCTCCCCAAGCAAAATAGGGTCTTTAAGCTCACTTCTGTCTTAAGCAAGTTAATATACTGCACTCCACCTTGTATGCAGTATGTTATCCACAGCAATCCCTGAAGTCCTACTATCCTTTTCACTTCTATCATGGTTAAATTAGCTACAATCAGGAAGAAACAGTATATCATACTGAAACCTTCTGATTACTCATTATGCTGAACTAGTGTGGTCCTGCAGCAGTTCCTGTATGCTCATGCCTGCAGCATGTCTTCAACATGAGCCCCCACACCGCTGTAACTTGAGTTGCTATCCTTGCTATTTTCATCACTTTGGCTGAGATGCGTGAAGCTGGAAAAGCTGATAATTCACATCTCACGACAAGCTTTTTAAAAAAAAGTTTCTGAGAGTCAATGTATGACTGCACCAAGCCCACTTTATCTGTGTCACCATGCCCTTATCCATACCTGCAATTATGGTTTCCAGCAAGAGGGCAGGACTACTTGACAGAAAGAAGATGGGGAAAAAGTTGTGCCAGCACTGGCATACAGCAGCGATCACTGCCTTACTCATGACTGGAAACCCAGGATTAAACTTAAGTGAGACGCGCTAGTGGACTCAACAGCACTAAAAAAATCCTTCTCGTCCTCCACCTCCTACCCATTGCTTGTCTCCTCTAAGTGTCCTCTATTCCTCACTGCTCAGCTTTCTTCAGAGCTCTCAGTTTGCTGACTCTTAAGCAGAATGTTCAAACTGACCTTGCTTGGAAGTGTATGCTGACAGTGTCTCACCTAAAAGCTTCACTCCTCTGCCACTTCAGGGTGGTAGTTCTCAGCTGTGCAGTAAATTCCTCTCTGCTTAGTCTCTTTTCCAGTAGTGATGGAAAGCAACACACCTCTTTTACACACACTGAACTGAGTTCAAGAAAGGCCCTGAGTTATTACCAGTACTAATTTATTCAGTCAGCTTTAGTTCCCAAACAAGAGCATAAAATGCAAAGCTCAGTAGTGCTTCCAGAAAGAAGAGAAAGCAAGTGTAATAGTTGTGCAGTGTGTATGAAGTTCAGAACTTCTTGCACAGTTTTCTGTTTCTTGCTAAGTGTGCCTGAATATAATCTGTTTCATTAAAATAATCTGCAAGCAGGGCATGCAGAATTCTTTCCCCCTCCCCACTTCTTTTAATGAGACAAAACTAAATGCAAACCCCAAACTAGATCAAATCACTCTTTTTGGCATTTCACAGAAACCCAGTATCTCCCACCCCTTTATTCTCTCAGTTCCATTTGGAACTAGAAATGCAATTGCTGAATTACTGTGAAGGCAGCTGTTCCTGCAGTATATCCACTCAGGATGAAAGCAGGAAATAAGAAATCTTCCATGAAAGCCTGTAATTATGAGATTTCCAGTTTAAGATTTGCACATATGAACTGTTCAGAAGATGTTTGGATAAGTGAAGTTTGGAACACACAGCAATTTGGATAAGCACCTGGGTGCTTTACTGAACATGGTCTCCTGATAATCCAGATACATGAAACGACAACCCCCTGAGGACTAACCTTAACTAACAGAAAGCTTGCTCAGGGAACCACTTCTTATTAGCAACAGCTATTAAAAACCGGCTACTGGACTGTGTACTTAAGGTGCTTGCTGCATCTGTCAAAATTTTGATGGCTTAAAAAATGTTCTGTGCCTGCATTTTCCAATTTTGTATGATTTTCAAGTGAATATTCACCTGGCACATCCATGTACACACTAGTTTTTGACAGGTTTGAAACATAGCTCCAGCAAGCTTAAAACTAATTCCTACTACTTGATGAACCTGCTTTATGATTTAACTTTCAAAAGCAGTGTTCAAACACTACTGTGTAGTACATAGTCTAGAGTTATTCTGTCTGATCCGTAATTCCAGCAACTGAAAACATTCAATCTCAAGGCAGTGCTTAAGCAGCAGGAATGAAGCAATGCCTGCCTGCCACAGTACAGTGCGTTCTGAAAACCCTCAAGGATAACACTTAATTTTTAACTGCACCTGCACAGAGCATCTTTTAAGTAGGCCTTTGACTTAATACTTTGTCCTTACCTTAGGTCAGAGATAGCAGAATACTGAGATAGGAGTATTTGAAGGGCATTACCTCCACACAAGCCAGAGCTGGCTAGAGATGAAGGGATTTCATAGTCTCCCAAAGGAAGCGGAGTTTTACAGGCTTCCCCTTCATAAGGGATCAGAGCTGGGGAAGTTTACAGCAACTTCTCCAAATGGTCTCCTGTGTATAAGGATACACTTAAGAGTACACCTTCCACAGGATTTTATCTAGAAGTGCTACCAAACATTCTGGTTTAGAGCAAAGGCCATCCATGTCCATGGCAAGACTGCTCCCAGCTTCAGTGCAACTGGAATCAGGTCCTCAGCTCCTCAGACTGAGGAGCACTTCCACAGGGCAGCACTCCCAAAGACTGCCATTGACCTTTGCCAACTGATTTATAAAATCTTATTTTCTGACAGAAATTTGTAGGACGGCTGAATTTCAGGATATTCTGTTCAAAGAACAATGGAAGGAGAAGATCTGACAGCAATACTCTCAATGATGAGCCTGCTAAACCCTTGTGATGTTGGCCCTTCCTCTTTGTACACACCTCAGACTACATTATGTTCGTCTTCGCAGCATCAGGAACTTTCACAAGACAATGCCTCTTCCAAGCAGGCAACAGGTTAAAACAAGGAATTTCTATGATCTTGTGGTGATTTGAGGAAGGGAAAGGGAAAACCATAGCTGGTTGTCCACAGAAAAGCCAAAAGAATGCTTTATCTAGGAGTTTAGCAAGAAGAATTTATTCTTTCTGTCATACAGTTTGTTCACTTATAGCCGTAACAGTGACAGAAGAAATTTTATCTTGCAAGGTGAGGAAAAAAATGAAGAGCTGAAACATCTTTGTCTTGCATTTCCAAGTCTATACCATGAACCACTAGAGTACTTAAGTTAATGTAATTTACTGCAGAATTTAGCAGGCTAAATGCTCTTCTTGAACAAGGTTAGGAGGACTTACAAAAAGTTTTTGACAAATGCCAAAGCATGTTTTAATTTGCAAGAGTGTTTCACTTTTTAGTCCAGACCAAAGGAAGGCGGGAGGACTCATGTTTTGCAGCATTATGGCCAGAACCAGGTGCATAACTGCTGTGAAGAAACAGCCTGAGGTCAGCCGACTTTTTTCAAAGAAGCTGACACCAGTGAGTTCTTGCGGTACAACTCCAATTCAGACAAGTTTGCTCATTTGTAAAGATGCCCCTTGGAAATGTGACAGCAGTTAGGCAGTCTGTGAGCCATCGTAAGTAACACAGTTTAGCAGATTCTGAAGGCAGAGCTCTGGGGAGCGGGTCTGAATAGATCCTCGGATCATAGTGAAGAAAATGGTGACATGAGCACCCTTTTTCTTTTGTTGCCTGGATGGAGAGCAAAATTCACACTTCATAAAGCAGGACTACAGAAAGCTGTCTGGGATACATGTCTCCGAGCAGTTTTAAGTATGACAGACCACAAACTAAGTTTCCTATGAAAAAGCGCTGAAATAGCAAACACGTTGCATACAATGAGCTATTCCTTCTTTAGACGCACTGGAAGTTAGATGCAGTACCAAGCCTCACACTGTGCATTTTAAATGTTTCTTTCACAACATTTAATCAATACAGAAAATCATCGCTACTGGCTAGTATCACTACTGCCTTCTATTGGTAGCTGCTTATCTGTTTAATTCTTCACAGAGTATAGAGAACTTAAGAGACAATTTACCAAAACTAAAATAGAACTATCAGTTTTAATCCTAACAAAGCAAACAATAATACAAAAAACCAAACCAACCAAAAAAAAAACCCCTACAACAAAAAAAACTCTTACAGACTAGTAGCTTTTCCTTTAGAAACACTATTTTTACATGTAGAGCCATGTCTTTGGCTCCTGATATTCAGTACAGCTTCACTGAAAACAAGAGATCTGGCCACCATTTCACAGCTCACCAGAATGTGCTCTATTTGTGTCTATAGTTTTCACAGACTGCTCATTTGTCTCTGAGCTGACATACCAGTAGAACTTCTGTCAGTTTTCTAGCACACCAGCAGCACTCCCTTCTTCATGCTGGCCAACATCCAACCTGGGCAATAACATTTTATCTCCTAACTTTATCCTGCAGTCTTAATTCCATAATATTGTAATCTTTTTCTCTCTTTTGTGGCTGTACATAGCTAAACAGCTGCTCAAAGAGCTTCTCCAAGTATTTCTGCAAATAAATTCTGTTTTCCGACATTCACAATAATGCAAACAAAAAATGTGCCAGCCAGACTGAACTGAAAGACCATTCAGAAATCAGTGAGATCTCCAGATTACTTCTTCTCTACTTCTTTACCCCCGGCTTAGCTCTTTATTTTGGTGCACATGGCAATGCCAGGTTAATGGTTGGACTTGGGTCATCTTAAAGATCCCTTCCAATTTAAATGACTAAATATCCCAAATCCTAACAAACCCACAACAGAAAATATACATAAGAATGAAGTACAAGAGAGTGGTTAAGCACAGATGCTAAACAGAATTGAGTGAAAATTTTTACTCACAAAATAGACAGACTTTGGTTGACAAACACACTCACACCAGCTCATTTTGACATGTTCAAACCCAAAGATTTCTAATATCAGTTCAAATTCTCATTCTACACTACATTTTAAAAATACTTCAAAATAAAGAGCTAGGTGCTAAACAAAGACCAGAATTTCAACAGTGACCGTGATTTAATCTCTCAAAATTATTTTTTTAGTCTTTGAAGCCAATTCTCTAATTATTAAAGTCTTTTGGAAAAAATAATCGCCATTTACATGTATTACTGATTTATGTTCAGCCAGAAAAATTAAGAGTTACGTTTGAACAACAAATGTTGTCTGAATTCTATCTCCTGGTGTACTTTACACACACTATAGAAGTGGTCCTAACTTTTGCTGTTCCTAATGAGATCATCACACACAGTCCTACTGATTCAACCAGCTCCTCACAAGAATACAGAAGAGTATTTTTTCTTGTTCTCAGGGACTGGAGTTTCAACACCACAGTCAGAGAGCAATCAAAGTTGCCACAGGTAGCCTTGATCCTATCAAATTCACTTTCCATGTCCCCAGTAACTGTAATTGCTTTAACAAGTCTCAACATAAAACTTGAGAAAAAGAAAAAAAAAAAAAAGAAAACCTGATCTCAGTAACGTACAGCAAGCTGCCCTCCTGCCTGCTCTGCATCTCTCAGCAGGACAAAAGCACAACTGAAGGCTGATTTCAGCCTAAAGAATAACACAGGAGACTAGCCAGATGCTAAGACAATGCCATTTGATAGCTCCCATATTTTATTTACTGCTTGGATCTGTATCTGCAGCACCTACATGCTCAACATCAACAACACAATATTATGACCTTCCTAAGTGGTTAACCAAATCCCCATTTGGTTCTCAGCAATTCACAGATACAGATTTTAAGCATTTCGTGATTATTAGTTATTGCAGGGGAACTACAAACATATGCATGAATTCCAAGGTGTCACAACTAAACACGGTTCAGCAAGTATGTGCATAAACAGGTTGTCCAGAGAAACTATGGATGTCCCACCCCTGGAAGTGTTCAAGGCCAGGTTGGATGGGCATTTGAGCAACCAGCTTTAGCAGAAGGTCCTTGTCCTTGTCCATGGCAGGGAGGTTGGAACTAGATTATATTTAAAGGTCCTTCCTACCCAAATCATTTTGTGATTTTAGAAGCAACGATGGGAAGGGGAAACATGAAGTTTACTTTAACAAGCATAGCAAAGCGATTGCAGACCATGATAAAAGTTGTTACACACATTAAATAGAAGGCATGTTTCCTTGGATACTATGGAAGAACTGAGTCTTTGGGAGGTCTTGTGTTTCAAGTTTAGGGAAGACCTTCAAGCAACCACTGAAGAAGCACACATGATTTGACTCTGATCTCTCTAACAGGTGTATCACAAGGATTGCTCAGCATACAGCTATAAGGTTTGAAAGAGCCAGATCAATTTGGATGATGGCAATACATTTGAATAGATTACTGAATTGGAAAGGAGACAGTTGATTGAAGAGGAGAAGCAAACAGACACACCAGTAACTGGCAGAGATTTTCCCAGAAGCAAACTGTAATAGAAGTGATGTGTGGTACTGGCTTGTTTTTCCTACTTATGGCAAAGGATTCATCAGTTAACAAGCGTGATGCATGCATGAATCAGAATCTTCATTTCTGAGAAAATATCTACAGACAGAAAGAGATAAGTGGAAAAAAACATTCAGAGTTATTTCAAAAACCCCACAATGTTCTCAACCTCAGTAATTCTAAGTAGCACTGCACCTTATCTGAAAGTCTTGCATGTCTGCACAAGTGCAATACTCAGTATAGAAAGTCCCTCTGGAGTTATCTGGGACGATCACTGTAAGTTGAAGAAGTTGCTAATGCTCATAAGGAAGCCTCTCCGAGGCAAACCTGTATCCGTTCCCCGATCAGGTTTGTTTAATCTGCAAAGCTACTGTTGAACTCTAGGAAGGGGTGATAAAATAGTTAAGGTCATAAACAGAACAGAGAGATCAACACGGTTTCAGATAAGAATTATTTGAATAATTCAGGTTTAATAACATCAATGTATGCTGTTACTTTATTCAAGTAGAAAGCACTGGCTTGCAAATAATCTTTTCATAACATGGTAAGGAGTGACATCAAATTATACCCACTTCCCACTGAATGGCTTCTGGCACAGCCAGAGTGAGGCTTCACCAAATCAGAGTTTTGTGCTGATTTGGTCAGGGATCGAAATGGAGGGAAAAAAAGAGTTACTAAGCAACAGCAGGCCAGGAGCATGAGAAAGGTCCGTAGTCTTAATTGATACTAACTTTAAATGCAGAGCAACAAAAAAAAGCTCAAGATGTGAATTTTACTGGTTTGGAAGTGAAAATAAATGATCATCATGCCAGGCAGGCAGTCCCTGTGAGATTGGAGTTCTTCATTCATGCCAGCTACATGCTGCATGATGTATTGCAAAGGCTTTTTTTGCCGGGAGATTAAGTAGCTTATTCTCAGTACTGAACAAGATGAAAAGACTCATATATAGCTCTGAGAGCCCAGGACAACACAGATAGTTTTGCTCTCTAGCAGCTCTCTCTACTACCTCAGGAAACAGGAATGTGGTATAAATTACGGCTATACAGGTCCCCAAGACATTGCCATCCACAGAACTGACGACATGTGCAGATATAGCTCTCCTTCCTCCCCTCTATCTATGGTTAAGAGGGCTGTGACTTTCTTGAAAGCCAGCTCAAAGCCCAGTCCAATCACTAAGGCAAGGCAAAGGAATTTGCTTAGCTAAATCTCTATTAACATGATCAAGCAAGGCAGAAATCCTGTTTCCTTCCAGAATTCATATCTATTTCCTCCTCTACTGTAAGCAAAGTAGTTTCATGAGGATGTGATAACATAGCAGGAGTTATCATATGAACACTTACAAATTCAAATGAAAAAGCCCTTGATGTGGAAAGCGCTGTGAACTCTACTACTGAACAACCAACATTTATTTGCCTAGGTAGCAGTACCTCAAGCAGAAGTTACTTGCTTTAACTTCACCTGAAGAAAATCTGATTACCAACTAAGTATTGCCTTTTTTATAAGATATAAATTAGACAGTTTTGTTGTTTGGGGTTTTTTAAGGAGTTAAACATGTACAAAACACTATACAAACATGAAGCTGAGTATCTCAAACTACTCAGCCTTCCAAACAATTATCTTCCCTTCCCATTTCTGCATTCTTTGACTCTGCACTTATTTAAGCATACTAGATTTCAGCATTTACTGGTTTTCCCACATACTCCAATGTACTTAAAGTGACTAAAATGAAACCACAAGAGGGAAAACTACTAGGATGACTGTTGCTGAGGAGGAAAAACCAGCAACCCAGGTCTGGTTCACTCAAACTGTCTGATGATTCGTATTTAAAGTGCTGAGAGTTAAGAGTCATCTGTTCTGATTTATACTGGTGCAAGCCAGCTGAGCTTAGGAAATAGGATCTGGCACCATGAAGAGGACTGTCCCTTCGCTGAACACAAGTAATGGCCACTTGAGTAAATGCAAGTTACTCACATCCTGCTAGTGGACTAATCTGTCTCTGTACATTCATGCTCATTTTTAGTTGCCTCCAGGAATCTGAAGGCAAATCTCATTTGTTACTTAATGAAAGTAATTTCACCAGATAAAATACAAGTACACTGAAAAAAACACTATTACTCATACATAAGGTGTAACCAGAGCAGCATTTAAGTTGTTTGATTAGGGTCCATCTCTGAACACTCAGCACTCACCACACAAACCTCAATCTCCCTGGCTGGCTATGGTACATTCCCAGCTGATTTGTTTCTAGTCTTAAAGAGCAATTTGACCTCCTTTTTCGTTATCCACTACACACTCATTATTCTTTTAAGTGACTCCCAAAGGGGGGGGTGGCCAATAGTACATCTACCTCAGAGTCCCAGAACTATCTTCCCTTTTTCAAAATAGAAGCGAACGGAACATATTTCGGTTAAATACTGCAAACTTCTGAAATAATGGACATACAATGACCAACCAGACAACTTTAGTAAGTATTCAAAAGTGATACACTAATACTTATTTAATATTCAAGTTTATTTATACAAGTACACACAAAGAAAGAATACATACACACACACACAAGTACTTTGACATACCTACAATGAGGTGATTCTACCTATGAAATTAAATTATGCTGGTACAAAATACCGTAAATTACAGGTCTCAATAAAGGGCACACCGTAGGAAGGTGAAGACACAACCTTTCAAGACTGAACACATCAGAAAAATTTAGTGACCAAGTCGCAGAGATGAGATAATGCAGAGTTCTGAAGAGTTTCACTAAGTCTATTAAATCACAGTAGTACAATTACAGGAAAATAAAAAATTATCAGCTGATACTGAACCAACTAGGGACCTACAATCCTGCCTTCAACAGAAGGCAACAGATTTTGAAGGAGGCAAGAGGTTGCCTCCAACGTAAGGCAAGAGGTTTTGAACCATAATCAATGTGGAGCATGGGTCAAGATGCAGAATCAGCTGATCAGAAGTACCATGCTAGCCTGACAGCTCATCTCTACTTAATGAAAACGCACTAAGTCTAACCTGGACTTCAGCAAATCATGTGACGCGGTGCTATAAGTTAGCGAGTTAGGAAAAAAACTACATGCAAGATTTATGCAGCTAATAAAAAAAGCACGTGCTCTTTTAGCCAGCAATACACCACGCTTCAAGGGAAAGCAGTGGGATGGGGCAGCGTTACTCCGAGGGCTGGTCTCGAGTTTTTAACGCTGGTTGCCAACAACCCGCGGGTCGCACGGGGGAAGTGCGGGCAGAGCACGTGTGAGGAGCGGGGCAGGGGCCGTTGGAGCCGCCGGGGACACCGGGGGAGCCGCCGGGGACATCGGGGGCAGCTGCCGGCGACATTGGGGGAGCCGCCGCCGCCGAGCTCCGTGCGGGACAGAGACAGCCACAGAGCCCCGCCGCTCCCCGAGGGCAGCCGCAAAGCCTTGCTCCAGTTTCTAGCCGAGCTTCTGTCACCCTGCTCATATAAAACAAGGGCGGTGTGCGGGTCCCCGCGGGCGGACGGCGCTGCCCAAGGCACGTCCTGCAGCTCCGCGCCTCTCCAGCCCCGGGACGGGACGGGCCGGGCTGGCTCCGGCCCCCGAGCCGGGGAAACCTACCTGCCGGGCTGCCCAGGGCATCCTCGCTCTCCAGAACCCCTCTGTGCTTCGCCCCGCGGAGCTCCCCCTTGGATTTCCAAACGAGCTTTACCATCTTGATCATCTCGGGCAAGTCCCAGGACAGGGTGCCCTGCTGATAACCGGGCAGGCTGCCCATGGGAAAGGGCATCGGCTCGTCCCCCGTCCTCCTCCGCCTGCCCGGCTCTGCCGCGGGGAAGAAGCGCTCCAGCACCGGCATCCTGGCCCGCGCCCCGCGCCGGGGACCCGCGGCCGCCCCGCGGCCCGAGCAGCAGCCCCGACGGGCATCCAGAGCGGGGCGGGGGCGCCCTNACCCTGCGGGGATGCCGTGGGGGAGCCCCCGCCGCCCCGCCTTCTGCCTGGCCCGGCTGGCTGCGGAGCCGGAGGGGGTTCTGGGCTCTTAGTCAAAGCCCGCCGTCACCTCGGGTGCCCTTGTGCGGGAGGGAGGGCGGTGATTCACGGCCCGCGGTCGGGGCCGAGGGCAGCGAGGGGAGCGGGGTCTGCCCGCGTCCTCACCGCCCCGGCCGCACGGCCCCACCGAGGGGTTCGCCTCAGGACACTGCCGGGGGGCAACGACCGCTGCAGGCTACAATTGTGCACGGCCAATCTTTAAAAACAAGGGAAAGCCGCCCGGGAGAGCGCCGTGTCTGAGGCAGCAGCGATGATGGGGCGTGCTGGGGCTGCGCCGCTGTCAGCGACCCTTGCCCCGGGCTGGGGGGCTGCCCTTGGCCGGGCCCTGCAGCAGCGCCGGCCCGTCCCTGCCATCCCCGGCCCTTCACAACTTTCATATTGCCTTCATGCAATATATCCATGTTAGCCTGCTGGTGGTGCTGGGCTGTCCCCTCGCTGTTTGCTCAGCGCACAGCAGAGGGGTGCAGGGTAAGCTCCTGCAACCGGCCACTTAGTTTTCAGTAACGTTGCAGAGGACTTCTTTAGTGGCATTTTAGTAAATATTTCCTAGCGTGCACAGTTAATACATTTGTACTCTCCGGGTTACATTCAATGTTCTGCCTTCTGTCCAGACAAAAAGTAAACTGGCAAACAAGCATGATCTTCCTTTACAAAGGAAGGGAAGCCAAGAGAATGGTCCGAAAGTTAACACCCTTACGTGCGGAAAACAGTGCACAAGCCTTTCTGCCTCACATCAACATCAGCAGGGCAGCATGTTGTTTCCCCTTTTATAGGATCCTCTGCCTTGCTTATCTTAATGTCCCAACCTCAAACTGACAACTCTTTGCAAAAGTTTTGACTGCAGATTGCAATGCCATACTATGAGCCTGCTACACTTGGTAGCTGTCTTCGAAAATTGTGAAGTACTTCCAAAGTGTTATACTATTGTTGCTGTACTGATATTTTGCAGAGTCCTTTGCATCAGGATATCCTGACTCGTCAGACAAAGGGGTTAAGAACAAAGAAAACAAATAGATGGTGTGCAGTACAGTAGCCCAAGCTTTAACACATTCATACAATATGCAGTTATAATTTTCTAGGAAGGCAAATTTGATTGTTTTTAATTTCATATGGTTTCTTATGATATTTTAGGTTTTTCATATTGGTGCATGTTGTGCAATTACTTTTTAAAGCAATGTTCCTGTCAGAAAGGGACAAAAAGTCCAAAAGACTTTGAAGACTCTTTGCCTACTGGGCTGTTTAAACCTTACACCCAACTACTTAATTTTGGTTTTGAGCTACAAGGAGTTGCAGTAACTTTTTAAATTTATTGTTTTTCCTTTTTGTTTACTTCTGTGCTTTTTAGTCCCTATTGGGGCAAAGAGCAGAAGTGCCAGAGCACTGTGAAATAAAGGCTGTCCTTGTAACATTTCCAGCTTCACTGGATGCAAAAAGTGATCAAGAAATAACTGGTCATGGCACTTTAGTTGACAAGGTGGTGTTCTGCCAAAAGCTGGACTTGATGATCTTGGAGGTCTTTTCCAACCTCACTGATTCTATGATAAAATATATGAGACATATTGGTAGACAATGTATTCGCAGGTGCCCAGACCAATTTTTAGGTTAATATCTGAATATTTAAGTGTTTAAGAGAACTTTGCCACGGGCCTTCTTGATAGCAGTAATAACAATCTTCTGAGTTTTTAATATCTACACTACCTTATTGTATCCTTAAATCTGCGAAAATTTGGGGTCACTTGGATAGGTACCTGTCTTATGGATAGAATCAAGCAGTCAGAACTGAAGGATTAACTGTTGTATTTGTTTTCACTTACAGCTCTACAGGTGCAGAGCAGGAGTGCAGTCAAATCCCAAACTGAAACT
This sequence comes from Campylorhamphus procurvoides, assembly GCA_013396655.1. Taxonomy (NCBI): domain Eukaryota; kingdom Metazoa; phylum Chordata; class Aves; order Passeriformes; family Dendrocolaptidae; genus Campylorhamphus; species Campylorhamphus procurvoides. The sequence continues at coordinate 441,594 of WBMV01004566.1, forward strand.
GGGATCTGGTGTTATAGTTTCAGTATTTCAAGAAGCTTTGTAATAAACCTAACAGACAGTAGGTACTTTTTCTTTTCTTTTTTTAAATTAGTGTCAAATGAAAACAATTGCTCTAGACAGCCTGGAGTTTCTTTTTTTCCTTCTGATTTCTGGCCAGTTTAAGGACCAGCAGTTGCGAATGAAAAAAAAGGAAGTGTAAAAATTGCTGCTTGGCATTAATGGGTGTGTCTGTAAATTAATGCATCTTATTCTTAATAAACTTCTGCTTCACAGTTGTACTACAATCCAGTGATTACTTATCCTTAATTCATCCAAGATTTTTCTGTAACTGACTTTCTTTTTGTCTTTTTTGTTATAAGAATGGAGCCACATGAGATCTGCTCACAGGAAAGCCTGGAAGATCGCTGTTTGATTAGGAGGGTTTTTAACATAAAAAATCGGCTCTGGCATCATTCTCAGAGACTTCTAATTGACAAAATGCTCAGATTTTTGCAAGTCCTCTGTTTCTCTGACTTCAGTTGTGCTATGTTTTACCTAACTTGAAGATGTGCCCTCAACATTGTGCTTTTCATTGCACTTGAGAAAAGCCATCAGAACTAAAAGACACTCCTACACAGTAGTGTACCCAGCCATTTGTGACTGCATTTTAAACAGTCCATGAGCAAGCTCAGCTTGCCTAAAACTTCCCTTTTGCTTTCTCGCTTCCAGCCAGACTTGAAGGAAATCACTTAACAGCGATGCATGGCTTTACTTCTACTAACTGCATTTCTCTCTGACTCTGAGTTAAAGAAGCTAAAGTGATTACAAGAGAAATATGAATGTATTGGACCTGGCCCTCATTCATCCTGAGAAGCAATGCCAAGCAAAAGGCGAATGGAGTCATCTGAAAACATGACAAGGCAGTGCCTATTTTCACAGGTAGACAAGAGAACTGGAAAAGACTTGAGGAAAGAAATACTGTGGTGGGAGAAAAGGGAAGAGAGTAAGATGACAGATTAATAGGTGGTATTTCATAATTGGTGTCTCTTAAAAATTTTTATTTGTTTGCTTATTCACTCTGAAGTTATGTACTAAGAGCAGCAGCAGCAGAATTGCATGCCACATGGTAGAGGAAGTGCCTAGTGTATCTTTCCATTCTACTGAAGCCTGCGTGGTCATTGTTAACCCACTGCTCTGGTTTTCATTGCAAGTGCCTTTCTTCCCTTTTTTTCTTTTCCTTCCTACAAAGAAAAAGGAGGGAGGGGGAAAGAAAAAAAAGAAAAGAAAAAAGAAAAGCCATGGTTTAAACTGGCAATAGTACCATCCTTTTGGCTTTGAGCTATCCTGTCCTGTGCCAAATATACTGTCTCCAGCAGCTCTCCCACAACAAATCAGTCCAGACACACAAAAGCTGTAAAAAAAGAATGGTGAAGAAAGATCCTTGATTCTCCCCTTCTACCCCCCCCATAGCCTTTTCCTTTTGCTTCCCTCCTCAAGCTTCATTCCCCAGCAATGACCTGCTGCTTGCCAGTACCGTAAGCGATACTGGGACCTCCAGCCTGCAGCTTTGCTGACAGCTTCCTTAGAGTACAGGCGCCTTTGCCTTTCTGTATTAATAGACTATTGTAAAGCAGAAGTTATATTCTATTATTCCTCCCACTTCTATCTGATAGCTGATGTTTGAAAAAATGGCTCATAAATTATTAGAGTGGCAGATTAATTACTATTGGAAAGTTCTTCTATTCACTCATCTAACCCACACCACTGCATTGTGACACAACTTAGTAAGAGCATATTCCCAAACAGACACCTGAAGTGATTTTATATAATCTATTTATATAGTATATTATTTTAAAAATTGGAAAAATACTCCAAATTTTAAGTGATTCACAAACGTTAAGTCCAAATGTAGAGACCAGTTTCAAAGGCTATCATGCAAGAGGCTATAGGCTAGGCCATCGCCTGGGGTGAGGACCAAGGGATGCTGTCACCAGGATAAAGTTTTAGAAGGCTTTAGGGGTGTGAGTTTAATATAAAAGAGAAGATTGTAAATGCACAGTCCTTACACTTACAGTAAAAAAAAAAAAAGTAGTGCACATTTGCAGAGCAGCCTAAAAGGAGCAGAGCAATAGAGAAAACAAGAATGCAAGTGAGTTAACATAGAAGGGACAAGGGAACTGAGTGCATAAGAAGCTTGGACAATATGACAGAAGAAACATAAGCAGACAGAGTTATGTGGAGCTTGCAAGAATGTTTTCTAATGACCTCCTGGAAGGTTTATTTCATCACTTTAAAAATATGAGTATAATTTTCTTATTCTTTGCCCCACATTTGTCTGATTCCAGATGTCTATTATTTTTAATTTCATTCTTACTAGCAAGAACAATTATTCCTAGTTATCTCTATTCATTGTAATTACTTTATTAAATATGAAGAATTTTATGTTTATTTGGGAATGGTTGCTATGCCTTTGCTCTGGACTGGACATATTAAATTCTCTAAACTCCATCTCAGAACCATTTTCCCCAACCCTGAAATTATTTTAATATTTTTACTATGAACTCTCAACAATTTTTCTTTAGTGCATACTAAAAGTAAGTAAGAGAAGATTTTTTTTATCTGCTACCAACTCACTGTCAAGAGTAGTGATGTGAATTTGTAGGAGAATGGTTGGATTTGTTATTGCCTGAGCTGCACACAGAATCACCTCTTGAGAGTCTCACCTACTGGGAAATGCAGAAGACATGCCATGGGGTTCTGTGGGATCATGGTAATATTTTGGCTGTTGTCATCAGATAATCAGACTCCTTGGAAAAATGTTCTGGAAATGGAGGAGTGAGGATTGCTGGAGTTCTGTAGGGCAAGGAGCCAATTCCATTTTCATTCTTAGGACCAAGTGAAATAGCAAATTTTTAAGATTAACAATTTGTACTACTAACTAAGCAAAACTGCTTGCAGTAAAGGAATAAACAGAAGCCCATAACTAATTGGAAACAGTGAGGTTGTGTAATATTTCCATTGCCTGCTTTGAAAAATTAAAAGTTCAGCATAGTGAATCTGATGCTTAAAATCTCCCATAGTAAACAGCAGAATTCTAAGTAGCTTTAAAGGAAATAACAAATAACAGAGAATAAACTAATCTCACCTTAATAAACTGTAACAAGAAAATTATAACAATAAGCTAAAAGAGAGATAAGGGTATTGCCACCACTATATTTAATTGTGCTGCTCAGTGTATCTGATGGAATCCCTCCCTTTAATTTTTACACACAAGCAAGATTTAACTAATCCAAGGTAAAGTCAAGAGGTTTAAGAAAAACTCAATGCCATTCCAAAAGCAATAGTTACACAGTGATCATTGCAATGGTTTTGCAACAAATGCTTAATAATGGACTGGACTAATAGAGTGGGAGGTTAAGAACAGTGCATCTAATTGAAAATGTCAGTAGAAACCAGGTAGGCAGAAAATAATAACCTATTATTTGAGACAGTGGGCATGCTAGTCATCGTCTTTATGTAATAATCCTATGAAAAGAATAACTGCTGCAACCCTCAAGATTGCTTTTTGTGAGTAGATGAAAAAAGATCAAGTAGAAAAAGGGCCTAACTAGTTGAGAGACACATATCCCCTAAATACGTAACTATTATTAAGTAACTGGATAGTCTCAATTAATTCAAAAGTACTGCTGTTGTCTTTAAAGCTGAGCATGTGCACACATATTTACTCAGCTGGGACATAAGTATCTAAAAATTATGGCAGCAGTTTGAAAAAACAGAGATGTGCCACATTTGAAGTGTTTCTTCTGTCGCCTCTTACCTTAGTGAGGTGGCATGAGAGGCCCCATAGCCTATGGTATCCTTGCCCTTTATGGTATATAGAAGAGACTTGTAACTATGATTTTGTCTCTTTCTATATTTTGAAATTACAAAAGTAAATAGCTGAAAAATCTGCATTAAGTGTTATCTTTTAAGTTTGATTTTTTTCAAAGAAAGCAAAGTAAAATAATAATAAAAGGGACGTAAATATAATGATAAATACAAAAGAATAAAACGGCTTGCTCCTTCATTTGTGAATCACAAGATCTGGTAACTTAATTTTTCCTCTTAGGTTTCAAAGTGAAATAGTATTTGACTAGGAAAAGGAGCACTATTTAAAATAAAATTAATACATATTCCTTAACTTTTTAAACTTATTAGATATTTGATGGCTGCACATATTAATATTGCAGAGTATCTACTTATTATGCTTCAGATTTTGTCTTTCTGACTTTAATATTTAACTGTGAACAAATAATATATAAAATGTGAATATAATCCCATTTAGACTCTATAATGAGCATTAGGATTGCATAGGTGCAGACCGCTCCAAATTTTTTCCTATTTGCAGTGTAAGACTAGAATAATACAACTGAATTGGATTTTGCCCAACACCGTTCTGGTTACAGACTTATTACTAGCAGTGACTAAAAATGCTTGATACTTTGTCCAGGTTGAATACCTCAGCCATTAAACATAGCAGTGTATTTAAGATTAAATATCTATGGTAACTGATCATCATGTCTGCACTTCTGCTCATATTGTAGCCACACTTTGTGTGTCTTTATTCTGCCTGCATATCAGCATTCCAATGATGTACATGTCCCAAAACTGACGTTATTTGCCCTCTCAGAGAAGTGCCACAGACTCATTTTCTTTTTTTGCATCTTGCAGGACAGCAGTGAGTGCAGTTTGCTGTGGAGATGTACAGGAGATACAGCTGCAAAGTCATGGGAAAGGTCTAACGATGCACAAATATCCTAATGATAAACTGAGCTCCCTCTGACCTAGTTTCTCATGACTGCAAAATCAGGCCATATTTACTGTAATCAAGCTCTTTGCATTTCTTACAAATGCATTTGTGTAAATGTAGCTCCACTGGGATGAGCAACTTTGGAAATCTGCTGTCACCTCTGTCCTGGCATTTTATTACCATGCTCTCAAACCCCACTGATAATCACGCAAACACATGTTGGTTCTTTTCTTCACTACAGATTCCTCTCAAAATGTATTCTTGCTGATGATGCTGCAGAAGGAAAAAAGCTCTGAGTAGATAGCCTAGAAGGAAAAGCTCTCTGTAACTGGTTAAAAGCATCCACTAGATCTGCAGCTGGTGGGGAAGCTTTCTGGAAAACCTGTTTCTCTCAGATGTATTTGGGCAGGTTTCTCTCAGTAATACAGTTCCAGCTGGAGTGTGCTTTCCAAAATATCCTGACCATATGTAAAACCATAAATGTTTTCCAGTGTTTCCTAAGATGTCTGTTACAATTTTTTTTTTCCAGTCCAGGAAATCACACATCATTTTGCAGGGCTCTGCACAGGTCTTATGATAGCAATATTAAGTTAGATCCACAGTAATTGTAAGATACATTTGCAAAAACCAAAACTGATCAGAAGCTTAGTAAAACAGGAAAGTAACCAGGTTATTTTAAAAAGAGGTTTAGGTAAATATTGTATGATATGCAGATTTTCCCCCAGACCTTAGCCACACATCAAATTGTGAGCTTTGGTCATTGTATCAACATCCACAAACATCTCTTTCCATCAGTACTAGTGCAATTTCAGAAGTGTTCAGGAAAGATCATCAGGAAAAAAATTATATCTCTCTTTCACTACCTGTTCAGTAGTAGGGACTACATTTGCTCATGCTTGATTTATTTTTCTGAGGTTTCCAATATCATATGCCAAGTCAATTACAATTGGTTACTTAATCTCACAGTTTTAAAACTTTCAGATTACTCTCTCAAGCTTGCCTTCTGCTGACAGAGATTCTTGAGAAACAACAAAACCATTTTCAGCCACCTTTGGGTAGGATGAGAGCTAAATCTAAGATTGATTGCTCCCACAAACAGTTTCTGTCCGTTTCAGTCTGAAGATGCCTGATTCAGAAACCAAGCTCAGATCTTTGGAATGACAGGTGCTATCTTCTCTCTATAAGCATGGACTTGGCAAAGAGTGGCCCTTTTATTGAAGTCTGTAGAGTTCTGATCCCGCTCAGAGAAGCTGACTGAAGGAGATTGCTGTGGGTCTCCATTAGCTAAGTACAGGACATTTCAGTGCTCGATGGAGTACTGAACTGCCAGGGACAATTGTGCTCCCCAGTTCTGTATTCACTTTCCATAGAGCTCTGTTCATGCTTTCAAGTGATTTGAAAAGTGGAGGTGTTACAGAGAGTTTGTTACTGTGTCTCAAAAGCAGAATGTGAAAAAAAAGCCCAAACAATGGCCTAGGCTATCTTCTTACTAATACTGGCTTGTTTTTAATGGAATATTGTGAATATAAGTAATTATATTTACTTATTGTGAATAAGTAAAATGGTTTCTGTTATTTTTATCAGGAACTTGTTATGCACTTCAATGAAGCTCATTAAAGAGTTTTTGCTGGGTTTTTTAAAGTATAATATCCATGTTCAAGTAATACCAGATGAAACTGCTTTCAGCCACCATTAACTTTGGCTTTTCAGAAAGGGAAAGAAATCTTTCAGTATTTCCACCTTTGGCTGGAACATTGGCAGAGGGAACAATTTAGCAGGGCTAGCATGCAAGGAACTGATGTAACTTTTACCAAATTTTGTGACTGGGTGGAAAAAAAATCAAACATCGGTTGGCCTATTACCCTGTTAAACCACTAGTTTCCTATGCCAATGAATAGGAAAATGAACTGCATCTCCTTTGCTGACATTTGCCATCTATATTAACTGTTTTTTTAATGGCTAAATACCAGGTTTCCAACTATGCCATAACATGTTCTTGACAAAGTCCAACTGGAAATACTTAAATATTTAAGTCTCATTTTTGCATGAACATAAACTTCGTTTTCTAGTCGTATCATAAACAGAAGAGCATGCTCCTCTAGGACTGCCTGCTGGTTCCTTAATATTTTTTTTTTAAAGCACGTTTCCTTAGTTCAGAATACAATTCCTAACATAATAGTAGTAATGTTAACAGTAGCAAGTTGGAAAGCAGAATTTGTTTTATGAAAGTGTCAGACTTAGTTTTTATTAAGAATTAGAAATTTTTGTCCATCAGGTAAAATTTAAAAATTTGCAGTTACTTCTGAGAAAATATTTTTTTCCTTTTGATGTAGCGAGTATTCTGTTGAGATAACCTCAAAACGCTGCATTATAATAACAGATCCTATAACCTGATATTTGAATAACATTTAACCTGGCATTTGAATAAGATTTGAATTAACATGTTAGAATATTAAGGTCTAAATAAATTAACAAAACAATAGTGAAGGAAAATTATTGGAAAAGGTCAGAATTTAATGCGGGGTTGTTTTCTTAACAAAATGAGAAACAAGAAGCAACTTTTCCCCCATAGAAAAAAAAAGTTAATAGATTTAAAAAAAGAAAATTAGAACACTGCTTTTTGTGGGGCAGTATTACTCCACTGGAATAAAAGTCATTTTACTGTAGCTGTCTTCTTGAACATTATGTATTTGAAAGAGCACACACTGGACAATGTGAATGCTAGAATGTGGATGCACTTGGCTTACAGTTGTCTTGTTTTAGCATAGAAGAGGAGGAAGACCTGATAGCATCTCTATAGCACTCAAATATCTTTGAACCAATAGTGGTAACATCCTCAGCCTTAGCGGCCCTACAGTTAATGTCCTTTCCTGTGGTTGGGACCAATGGACATGGTGTGCTGTGGTGAGAGGAGCTGGCAGAAATTTTCCTGTCGAAGCAATGTTAAGCAATGAAGAGATAAATAGGTGAACATGAACGGTAAAAGTGTATTATAGAATAGTTTGGGTCATCTAGTCCAACCCCCCTGCAATGAGCAGGGACATTTTCAACTACATCAGGTTGCTCAGAGACCCATCCAGCCCAGCCTTGAATGTTTCCAGGGGGGAAGCGTCCACCACCACCACCTCTTTGGGCATATATACCTAAAACTATATAACTTCAGTGATTGGCAGCTACTTAATATGGTTAATTAGTTTTTTTCTTCCTTTTTTTTATAAAGCAAAAGAAAAAAGATAAGGAAAGGTGCAGGTGCTTTATTAAGGAGGTGATAATTTTCTAGATAAGATAAAAACTACTAACTTCATAGTTTATATATTTAAATATTAAAGGCAAATAGAAGCTTTATTTAACATCATCAATTTTAGGTTATTTTTATAATTTCTCTGCAGCATAAAGCCAAATATAACTTTCCTAATAGCTTTATTTTCTTTATTACTAAATGTCAATACACTTCAGTGTATATGTGGGAGTACAAATCATTTGAATGAGATTATAGGTAACACATGTCTTTGCTAGATGTTATACAGACAGGTCCTAATTATCATTTAAAGGTCAGTGTAAGAATCAGGGAGACTTTCACAATGCCAACTCGTTCACTTAGCCTTCTACTCTGAGTCACTGTATCAGAGAGTCTGTCTGCCCTTTGACTCAAAGAGGAGACATGAGAAAACAGATAGATAATTTAACCAACCAAGTTTTGTGCAGGTATTTGGGTAAGCTGATTGTACCCTAAATTACAGTAATGTGTAATTTAGTAAATTACAGTAATGTGTAAGTGTAGTAGCAAAGGCCCAAAATTGTAACATGTGCTGTTTAACCACTGTTGAGCAGAATTCATCACATCTTTGCCAGAAAACCAAACAACCAAACTTTCCTTCGCTTTGTTTTGAAGTTCAAAATGTTCTGTAGCTTTACAAGTAAATATTGGAATCATCTGTGTACCCCATTTTCTGCTGAGGTCAGAAGTGGGATGAAAATGGTGCAGAAGGTGCTTCCAGGGAAGAGAATCTCATGAGAAAATTCTGATCTTAGTTTTTCTGCCTGAATTCTAAGATGCTAAAACAAATTGAGACATTCAGAATTTGAATTTCTGAGGTTTTTGAGGTTTGCCTGTTATCTGCTATATGTATCAGCAGTATTGCTTGAAAAGTGTTGATTTTGCAAATTCAGTCTCTGAAGCTCAAGAAAATGGCAATGGCTGTTTGAATATTAGTAAATTAGCAGAATAACCCAAACAGTTTTGTTTTCAGTGGTTTTCACAATACCTATTCTTATTTAAGGGCTTTCACTGTATTGATGGCATTCTGACACTTTCCTACTCATTTATACAGTCCTTATGGGAAAATAAAGTAAAATGACCTGTGCTTACATATCGGTCTTACATCTCTACAGGTGTCAGCTCAAGAGTATCCAAAAGATTTGTCACACATTACACATACTCTTAAAAGTAATTTACTTCTTTTCAAGGCAGATACAAATTCATCTCTCTGGTCTATCACACTGCCTGTAAGATACTAAGAATCAGTTTTAATCACTTTGGCTATACGTAAGCTGCCTAAACTCTGGAGTTTCTCCTCCTTCCAGGGCTGGCAATGTGAGACCTAGAGTAACTTCTCTTCTCTCTCTTGCCTCCTGATTTCTCTGCAAAGAAGTCCAGGGATGTAAGGTGCAAAAGTACCATGTTGCACTGGATAATGTTGGTTGATAAGGAAACCAGAACTAAGTGGCTTGTAGCATCTGTCACATTTGAATAGATGTGACTGTTTTTCTTTGGCTAATACAGGAATAGTGTTACCTTTTTTCACAGAAAGAAACTAAATATAGATGTTAGGAATAATGAAACCTTTAGCATAATGTAATAACATTATCTCTTGTAACTATCAAGATTATAGCTATCAGGTCGCTCTCAGGATTCAAGTGCAATTGGCAAGAAAGTACAAAAAACAAATGCATGTTGAAATGTAGCACTGTTAGCCAGGTTCCGAAAGGGTGGTGTTTTTCTCAGGGAGTCAAGTAGGAGTTCATCACTTTGCAATGTCTATGAGTCATGCCAGGTAGCACTGGCAGCCCTGCACGACCTTGCAAAGTGCTGTCTCCCCAGGTAACCTCCAGGCCTTAGTGTCTCCTTTCGAAGGACATGTGAGCAGCCTTTCCCTGGGCCAGGTGTACGCAGGGAGGGAGTTCTTGTGACAGCCCCTGAAGTCCTCAGCAGGCACAAGTGGTGTTGGATATTGTTGTCTTATTGTCCAGCCCAATTATGGTTGGGTGATTATGGTTGACAAAATGTGTCTTGCATCTGTAGTTACTTTTATTATGTACTTAGGGGGGTTTTGTTTATTTGTTTTTTTTTCTCAAAATAAACATTTGAACATGATTTTTTCTGTTATTGTTTGTGTCATCTTGCCAAAAACACCTGGGCTATTAGGTGACAGTACAGTTGCAAACTACAGCAGCAGCTCTAAGCTCTGCTGTTCACCCATGGCTGAAGTGTGAACAGTACTGAAAAGGGTTGGATATAAACACTGTTTGTATCTATGTAACGTGATTATATTATGATGGAAAATTTAAAATAATGTTGTGTCCAAATCAATATCTTGGGTGAAAAGGTAGGATAAGTATCAATTCTGGTCAGAATAGTGGGATAAGGAGCAATTCTAATCCGTTTATCATGGCCACAAATAGCAAACTCTACAGTTACTTTATTCCCTTTAAGGTTTGAGAGAAGTAGTTTCTCTTAATGTAACACAGGGAAAACTGCTTGCCTAATTCATCTTTTATTTCAGCCCCGCCATGACTGATGAATCAACTGAAAGGTTGCAGCTGGGAGCCACAGCCCACATGTGCAGCCTGGTCCATATTGGGAAAAGCTGTGGGCCTGACTACAGGCTGAGATGCTCTGGAAGTGAGATGTGCTCAGAAATTGCCCTTTCTGGCCTATCGCCAGCACTGTGTGCTGTAGCACTGGAATCAGCTGCAACAAATCCTTGCCTTCTCACCTAAATACAAAGAAGTGCTACTGCTGTTGTGGGGAGCCAGTTTGCTCTGCATCATAAATGAAGGGACATGCATCTTTTCTCCATGAGCTAAACTGTGTGAAGAGCTGTGAAGCAGTAAGATAGGGAGGCAGACATTCCTGTGCATGACTTTTCTGCACCTTGGATGGAAAGATCTTCCCATCCCATCTGAAAGTAATGGTGTCTTGTTTCTGAGAAGAGCTGATGTGCAGGAATAGGCTTTGGAAAGTTGTCAATCTGAATATCTGGAAGTGGTTTCCATGCATTTCTTCCACACATGCTATTTTCCACATTGCTGAAGACACTTTATTTTGTTGTTAAATTTTGCTAAGAATTTACATAAAACTCCTCCAGTTGTACTACGCTAATAAGCATTTAAATGTATGGAATCCCTTTTCATTATGAATCAATAGATTGTAAAATATAGAAGCTGTAGGTTTCTAAGAGGACTGCTCATTTGGGTGTCCTGACTCCACACAATCCACTTAAAAGCACCCAAAATTAATTGATTTCCAAGAACTAATGAATAAGTATCTTCTGACTGAAAGGGTATCTCTTTAATATTTCGCATGTTGGTATCATAAAATCAGAGCCTGAGGTTTTAAATTGTGATGTAAAAGATACAATAGCTGAGGAAAAGGTATGATTGTTCCTTACAGAGCCAAATTGCCTTTTTAGATATGTGGTATCATGTTTCTTGGCTGGACTAATTTCTGCCATGTCATGGAATATTATCTGCATTCTCAAAGCATGTCCAATGTGTGATTTTTCTCTATTATACCATGTAAAATGCTTTTTACATACACAATATCGTACCTTGCACTTGTTTAGTACTACACAATGAGCATTGCATGTTTTCTAGAAAACATCTCTGCCCTCTAATGCTTATATGTGTGGAGCAGGTATGTGTGCAGACAAAGCAAGGCAAACCAACACACCCACTCCCACACATGCACTTGTGGGACATTTGAGAATTAAAACCATAAATGTCAGGCAATGTGTGACTCCCTCTGTACACCTGTGCACCTGTAGCTGCATTACCTATGATCATTGTTAAAAAATAAAGATTGGACATGTATTGCATTCAGGTGTTTTAAAGTGCCCTTAATTATTCTATAATCAGAACTGGCTGTTTTTAAACAAGACATGAATTGGATGTCTGACTCTTCATACATGTGAGCCCTCTCAAAGTTTTACTACCCTCTCGCATTATTGGGTCCCTTCTAGTTAACCAACAGGACTAATTCGTTTGATTCTTATGGGGTATTTGCATTGCCACACTATATTTTGAGACCTGAAAAGAGCTATCAAAGTGCCTGTGTCTTTCTGTTCACTGTCAGGAAGCCTCAGATATAAACATTCCTACTGAGGACATACAAAGGTACAAAAAAATTAAGGAGAAAGCACACTGCTCCCCTGGCCATTCAGTATACTATCTGTGAAGAGAATTTACCTGTCTCAGTATTGTGCAATAAAAATTTCTTGTTTAGAGCTGAGATCCTTCATTTGTGCTTTTCAACCACTTCTTCCAAGACCTTTCTCTGCCTTATTGTCTTCTGTCTCCTTTCCTTTTCCTAAATGAAACTCCTTCTTAAACAGTAATTTAGTGGAGTGAGAGAATATAGGTAAAGGCTTCAGGACTAGTTTTTTATTTTTTTATAATAAAATTCCATAATTTCTTTTGTAAATTCATTTTGTATGTTGGATCTATAAACATAAAACATAACTAAACAAGCCTAGGATCTTGATATTTTGGCTCAGTACCAGTCTTTTACAAACTTTTCCCCACTTCACTCATCAAAAACAATCCGAAATTTCAGCCAGGGTTTTCTATTTCCATATGCAACCTATGATGGAAAAAGAACTTGCAAACATTAGCAGTTATTCCATAATGATAAGACAGTTAAATTAAATACCTCCAAATAACTGCGGTAGATTTTAATTATTTTTTCCCTCTATATAAACCTAAGGAATTAAAACCAATCCCATCTAGGCAGCCCAAGTTTCAGGGGACAATTAATGACAGAAACAGTAATTACAGGAAACGCTACCTCAAAGAGCCTGAGCTCCACATCGGTAACAAACTGTTACTGATGAATCAAGAAGATAAGGCTACCTTTACGGAAAAGCGGGAAAGGGTCTAAAAACAGATATTCCTGTTAACAATGGCAAAATATCTGGAGAAAAGCCAAAGTCTCATTTATCTGTGCAGCCTTTAGGGAAGAAAGTATTGTAATGTATGGTTGCCATGCAAGGAATATGAGAAAGCAAATTAGCAACTGAGAAGCTGTTAAAAAAAAAAATCTATCTTTAAAGGTAGCATATAGGATTTCTAGATTTGTATATGTTGAAGCTTGTCTAATGCTTGTGTGAATGGTTGAGGATGTTTAATACGAGAAACGCTCAAGTGTGCTTTTGCGTACGAAAGAGAGTGAGCACAGCAGGAAATCTGACTTTGTATCACATGATTGCACAAAGTATTAAAGGAAAAGAAGTATATCAACTTTTTGGTGGTGGGAGATGAGAGGGAGAAGGCTGCTGGGATCTGCAGCTGGCCCAGACCAGAGGAATTACTTTGTTTGTTACAACTTTGTGAGCTTTCATGTGTTTGTTTCCCTGGGGACAGGAGCTAAAACCTGTTGTGGTATGATAATCCTTGACTTCCTGGAAGCAGCAGATAGCCCACTAGATGACTAACTGCCTCAGCACACTGGGGTGGCCAAGCAAGCTACCTTCTAGAATCTGCTGGGTCAGTGTGATCAAAACTTCCACTACAATTCCAGGGGAAGCATTAGGACTGCTGGGACTCAGCTCTAACACAATTTCAGCAGAGGGATGGATGGTTGAGCAGCCAGAGAGCAAAAACAGGGATGAGATTTTGGTGAGGACAAGAGCAGCAGGGTGCCTAGGTCTTGTGAGTTTCCCCATCATTTGGGCAGCCCAGAGTCAGGTAAAAGCAGCAAATTCAGGCACCATGATGGACCCCACATGTATGTCAGCTGGAATTTTTATTGCCTTGTAGGGTGAAATAGGTCAAGGTGTAGAGGGAGCTTGATGGTTATGGAAGGTGTTCACTACAGCTGCTCTCTGCTAGCTGGAGCTAGAACTAGACCTCCACAGCTGCAGGGGGGATGTATGTGTTCCTCTCTTTTGTCGACAGGTAACATCCCGGACTTCTGAATTAGGAGAGTCTAGTTTTACCTTACCCCAAAAACCAAATGGCAAGAGCACCAAGTCTGTAATTTAACAATAATCATGAAGCCAGTAAGTCACAGCTTTGTTCAAGTAAGACCAGGTTAGGTCACGTGTCTTAAAAGTAAATGAATAGGGAAGATAAAAGTGGATTCAGTGGTGAATTACTATCTTTGACCACATATTATCAACTAGTCGGCCTTATGCCTTTAAGTCCAGGATAATTATGGTTTTCTCCAACAATATCCAATTACATGACGAATAACCTTGGCGTCTAAAGCAGGAACCTCTGATATGCGTCACTTCTTACCTCAAGAAGACTGTTTATCAGAGTTATCAGTGTTGGCTGCTGAAAAATCAGCCTGCTATTGTTACATTGCCATTGAGAGCACGCTGTCTTCCAAAACATCCGAGCAGACCTGACAGACTGACAGCTGGGACTACTCTGACATACTCTACCAGAGGGAACTTCCTAGGGGGAATAAGCCAACTGCATTCATTGCACTTCCTCCTTTATATAGTGTGTGCTAATGTAGCTGGGGAATGCAAGGGAAGTCTCTTCTGTGAGAGACAAAGCAGCAAATACATATCGGAAATCTTCAGGTCATATTTTTGATTTGCACTGATTTCTTTTCCTGTTCTTGTTAGTGCCAGTAGTTGCAAAGTACAAGGACAGAAATGTCTTGCAGTGGGAAAAAAAAAGGTCTTTTATATACAGGGATCAATTGCTCCTACAGAAAATGTTGCATTTCTGATTAGCTTTAGATCCCATAAGCAATAAAGACTGAAAAACATTATTAGAACAACAGATGTTATAATTAGAGTGGTTCCTAAGAGTAGATGAGTAGAAGGTAACATGAATGGAGTTTGTACAGTAACATCTTGTCCTGTCTTAGAATAAGAAGTCAGTAATAAAGCAGAAAAACAAGGCATGAATTTAATTACGGAATTGTTTGGGATATATGTTAATTGAAGTAGGTCTTTGATATATATTGTGTATTTATCAACTTAGCTATATAGCACACTAATTAACCAGGAATTCACATTTAATATATTTAAATCTAGTTTGAATTGTGGGTTATTGCTTTAGAAACATCTACTGTTAGAAAAATTATCTTCCCAGGCCTTTGCTAGAAAAAGATAGGCTTTTGACTCATAGCTAATAAAACTTTTATTAATAATTAAAGAATGTTGATGATTTGAAGCAGCCTACAGCTGCTATTCATGTATGTTACAGCTGAGACCTATCAGTCTCTGTTTCTTAGGGGAAGTGAAAACATGGCATAGGTCATCAAGATGTTATGGACTGGGTCCAAAAACAGTTCCTGAACTGAGATCTAGGAATTCCAAATAGCATTTTGTGCTTAAATCCAAGGATAAGACCCTGAAAACTACAACTTAACTTTTGTTTGACATTGAAAATCCTTCAACACTGTGCCCAATGCAAATTCCTTGCTTTGCTTTTTTACTTTTAAACCTCAAAACCCAGTCAGTGTCTGAAAGATCTGGGTGTGAGCATGCTCAAAAGCACCTCAGATTGAGACAGAGCTCAGAAGCCACTGCTGCTTTCATGTTTCCATCCTATTTGCATCCAGGAAACATTCATCTACTGGAGTCCCGTAGTGCTCACTCCAATTGGTGTTCTCAGCATGTGCCAGGTACATCTTATCACAAGCTCTAGTGGTCCCCATTACAAAATAGGAACAGGAGGAAAAGAAGCACCTTTTCTTTGTATAAGTATAAAACTGTGCATGGAATTTATACAACAGTTTAACATTTACAAGGGTTATGCATACACTGGGGGACAGATTGAATTTCATTGTCTGCTGGAGGAATGCTTCTTCCACAGCTTGTAGCTCCCATCAGAACACCTTGCCTGCAGCACTAGGTATACGGAGCAGGAACAGCCTGTCTATGCAATAAAGAATTCAAAGTTTGCTATGTATGTGTGTGCAAGTGAAATGGTTTTGTAGTGCAATGGTTATGGCATGCATCTGGGATCAGGGAGAACAGGAATTGTGTCTTCTTCTCTACACTTCACAGTCTGCTCTTGGATTTTATTACGTGACATCCATGGGGGACTCCTGGTTCAGAGGGTACAATGTAGGAATGCTTCTTCAGTATAGTGTGATTTTAACTGGAGCAGATTAAGATGCAATTTTAAAAGTTAATTTGGTTTTGGCTTTTAAAGTCAGTCCTTTTTATTTAGGATTTTTTTTTTAAAATTTAAACTGGCTTTCCAGTAGCTCTCTGTGGTTAAAAAGTCGGTCAGGTGCTTCTGAGCCAAACCAAATGCAGGACTGAGAGTCCTCAAGTGAACAGAATCACAGACTCACAGATTATGCCAAGTTGGAAGGGACCCACAAGGATCATAAAGTCCAACCCTCAGCCCTGCACAGGACCATCTGCAAGAGTCACACCATGAGACCAAGAGCATTGTCCAAACACTTCTTGAATTCTGTCAGCCTTGGTGCTGTGACCACTTCCCTGGGGAGGCTGTTCCACTGCCCAGCCACCTTCTGGGTGAAGAACCTTTTTCTAATATCCAACCCAAACCTCCCCTGACACAACTTTAGGCCATTCCCTCGAGTTCTGTCACTGGGCACCACAGAGAAGAGAACAGTGCCTGCCCCTCCTCTTCCCCTTTCAAGGAAGTTGTAACTGCAATGAGGTGTCCCCTCAGTCTCCTCTTCTCCAGGCTGAACATACCAAGTGACCTCAGCCACTCTTCGTACAACTTCCCTTCAAGACCCTTCACCATCTTCGTTGCCCTCCTTTGAACTCTCTCTAAGAGCTTAATATCTTCTATTGCAGTGCCCAAAACTGCATGTGATATTCAAGGTGAGGCCACTCCAGTGCAGAGCAGAGCAGGATCAGCCCAGTTGACGATGCTGTGCCTGATGCCCCCCAGGACAAGGTTGGCCCTCCTGGCTGCCAGGGCACTGCTGACTCATATTCAACTTGCCGTCAACCAGGACCCTTTGCATGGCACTGCTTTCCAGCATCCCATCCCCCAGTCTGTAAGAACATCCAGGATTGCACTATCCCAGGTGCAAGTTGCCTAGTCCTCTGATTTGTTGAGGCCTCTCTGCAGAGCCCTTCTTGCCTTTGAGGGAGTCAACAGCTCCTTTCAATTTTGTCATCTGCAAACTTGCTAAGTATCCCTTCCAGTCCTGAATCCAAGTCATTTATGAAGATGTTGAAGAGCACAGGGCTCAGGATGGAGCCCTGTGGAACCCCATTAGTGACAGGTCACCAGTCTGATGCCACCCCATTCACTATTATCCTCTGTGCTCGACCTGTGATCCAATTGCTCACTGACTGCATGATGTGCTTATGGACATTTTGTCCAGAAGGATCCTGTGAGAGACAGTATCAAAAGCTTTACTGAAATCCAAAAAGATCACATCAACTGGCTTCCCTTGATCAACTAGGTGGGTTACCTTGTCATAGAAGGAAATCAGATTTGATACAGGGACTGTTTGTCATTTATTTGTTTATATTGTTTTTCTGATTGTCTGATAAGCTACATACAGATGATTTCAAAGTCCCACTGGAACTGGAGTGACTATTTCAATAGTTAATAACTTTAAAACACTGTACCTGCCAATTTCCTTTTCCAGTGTTGCTACTTTATTTAGTGAATACATATTTGAGTTCCCCATTTGAATTGACATTTGCACATCTCAGGCACTGTGAGACTCAGACATAAATTGCTGTGATGTTTTGCCTCAGAGAAATTACAAATAACTTGCCACAAAGTCTTGCATTACACACCAGGCAACTCTTTAGGGTAGTTTAGTGAAGACAGAGAAAATACAGACAAAGAACTGTTCTGCCAAGAAAGATGCATTCATTTGATGATCTGGCTTCGAGAACTTGATGAAAGACAGCTTCTTTGTTAGGTTGATTTTGTTATAGTCAAAGGGTAACTAGTGAATGTTTGTGCACCAGCACTCATGGGAGAAAGCAGCCTGGAACCTGGGAGCAGGTGTTACATTGGTCAACTTGAAACAGAGGGAGAATGACTAATGCGCACATTCATTCTTGTCCCTTGCCAAATTAAATCCAGTTTGGAGCAATGTGTTGCTACACATTGCACCAACAATTAAAGGGGATAAACCCCCTGACTTATTTATTTTAAAACAGAAGCAGTCCTGTTTTAGAACAGTGTAATAACTGCTCTTACAAAAGAGATGCCACAGGATCAGTGAGCAAAGGGTGTCAAGCAGACAGCTCCTCCATCAGCAGGACACTCACAAGCTGTACCATAGCATCAACCTACAGTTGACATAGGCACCATCTACATCAGCATCATCCCTCCTATTACATCACCCATGTCACTGCATTAACCCAACTCACTTTATACTACCACAAAGCAGGGTCACTTGTTAGCTCTGAGTGAATAAGCTTAATAAAGAAACATGGTAGAAACTCAAATTTGGGCTACAAAATATTTTTATCAAAAAGTTTCTGAATTCCACGGGGTTTATTTTCTATTTGACAGGGCAATTTAGTGCTCATTTTCTTCCACAAACAAAATTTCAGTTTCCATCTGGAAATATTGGATTCACAGATGCCATAGGAGTTTCTCAGGTGAGCCTTAACATGTCTATCTCTTTATCCCATTTTCTTTTGTTACTGAGGTTACTCAGCCAAACTGAACCTGCTGTGAGGTGTCATCAGGGATGCCTGTCATATGCTGGAGTAACTCACTGAGAGACACAGTGATGCACCTCCCAAATAAAAGACTGAAGGATACAGACCTTCAATAACCTTGCCTGTAAAACCCCACAGCAACTTTTCTGAATCTAAAGCTTGTTACCAACCACAGAACTTCCACTAAAAATTATTTGATTTGGGTTTCAAATTTTCATCTTTCACAGAAATGTAATTACAAGCTCTAATTTCAGGAAGACAATTTTTGTCAAACATCTCTGAAGAAAATTTTCTTCCTGCCAGCTTGTTATCCAAGGCAGGCAAGCTTTTGAGTACAAGAGAGGTGGGCATAGTGGCAGGAGGAATGAGGACAGGAGCTGAATAATGGGCCCTGCCTATGTGAACCTGTACTTCTGGTGTAGTTCCTACCAAGGGAGTTAAATATGCTCATAATATGAGATCCTGCATCACATCTTGTTACTCTTGAGGCAGCTTCGCAAGAATATAAAAACCAGATGGATAAAGGTGCTAGTAGCTTAGTAATTCCTGCAGATGATCTTTCCATTTCAAGGAAGAAGCTTTCTGGCAGGACAGTGTTAGGGGGATTCATGCTGTTTTGCAGAGGGAGGGCCTGAGGCTCCACAGCTGCCAGCCTAAAAGCCTTTCTAGATTTACTACTGGAAATTTACTTAAAATTAAACATCAGTGACACCCTCCCCCAACAAAGATTAAGAACAAAAAATGTCAAGTAGAAAATGTTCAGGGTGAAGAGAGAATTGTAGTGCTTCTGATTAAAATAAAAATCAAACTCTCCCCCATCCCAGTCTAGGATTTCAGAAAGCTTTTCAGTGCACATCTGCCTCCAGTTTCCTCTTTGTTGATTCAGTCATCAATTATCAAGAGACTTTTTGTTTTGTCTCAAAGAGCTGCACAATTTGAAGCAACTGTGGTATCTAAGATGGTTCTGCCTAAACCAAACACAGATTCCTTTATGGCACAGAGAAACTGGATTGGATTAAAATAAAAACATCCAAAACCAACAGAATTTTCTCTCTAAGCTGTTCTGAGGGTTATTATAATGTCATTTTCCCCTGTGAAACAAATAATACACAGACTTCAAAAGCCCTGAGTGTTGTTCTCAAACAACAGAAAATAAATGTGATTCGACATCATGATTTATGAAGCTTCCATTCCTATTTTTTAAGAAAAGTGAAATATGTTAATAATTAAAGTCAAACAAATTTGGATTCTTCTGACTCCTAAAATATCATGACATGCACTTGCCTAAAATCCCTCTAGGACAAATGTACAATGACAGCAATTGCACTTGTGCCTTAAATGTGGTAGCTCCCTGGACATATTATTACCTCTAATTAAACCAGTGGATTAATGTCTGTTGTTACGCTCTCAGCTGATAGCAAGAAATTACAATGAAGCATCTGCCATTCATCTTCCCTTTCCAACAGAGCTCTGTCACTGTCTGCTATTGTTGCTACATCATGTAGCTACTAGCTGGGGACTGGAATAGTTTATGCTACCCCTTAACTTACTTTCACATCCTCACAACTCCTGCCATAGGAGCAGTCCCGTGGTGATTTTAATTGAATATTCACAGAATGGCTGCGTGTGTTGGCAATTCTGTTTCAGGTTTCCAGAGCAAAGCCAAATAATACCAGTTTAACAACGATTTTGTTGTACAGCAGATACTGACCCAAGTTTGTAAACATAAAACTCTGGAAGCCCATAGGTAAAGAAATTAACTTATAAAATCTTCACAGGGCAGTTAGAGCTGAGTGAAGTAAAATTTCTGTCTTAGGTAAACAATGACCTGTCCCTTGACAAATGCCTGTCTCAACAATCAAAGTGCCACAGCACTTTCTGGGACTTGACAGAGTGCCCAGTCACGTACCTTAACTACAGATTTGCCTTATTACTTTCATAGGAAGCTGAAATGCAGCTCATGGAGTGAAAATGCGCCGGCTTCTTTTTAAGAGGATGTTCATGACTTCATATAGTATTCATTAACAAACCCAATAATAAGACAAATGTACTTATATCTGTATGGGCTATCTTTACATACTGTTATCTAACTATCTGAAAGACACTGAAAATAGCTCTCTTCTTCTGTAAGCATGCCAATATGCTTCTTGTTATGATAATATTATACAATTCTGATGTCAGTTTATTGCACTATTTTCAGATGGAGAAAAAAAAAATCAATTCTGGTCCACTAAGCCTTGCTTTCTTCTAAGAAACATCTATTAATAAAGTGTATGATGCCACTATTTCTGAGTTCCTTTCATTAGCACTCTCTGTTATTAAACAAAATGATACCTCAAAAATAATTTGTCCTGTATGTGCATGAATAAAATGTGAGGCTCTCATTATTGTATGTCAGTAAACAGAGCTCTCCATGAATAATTCCTCTGAATTCAGTGTTAAATTAAATTTGCTTTGTATTAATCTATCAGCTCAATGTGAAATCCTAATCTCGAGTTAAAAATCATTTTACCTTAAGTTTCAAAACAGGCAGATTTCTCACTGGACTAAATCACGTTTACCATTCCCCATAAACCTGTCTTCACTTGCGTGTATATGACAAATGCCTGATAAAGTTTTAGGCTGCATGCACAAACTGATGGTGTGTACTGAAAGTAGGCAAACCATATCCAAAAAGCAAATGTTCACAACCTGCCATAAATTACGATTTATATACATCCTAAGCATCCTCAGTTAAACGTTAACTGTGCTGAATGGTCCCGAGGGTAATCAGGGGATACAGAAGTCTGCGTGTTAGAGCAACTGTTGGGTTGAAGTCCCCACAGGTGTTGACTCTCTGGCATGGCTCAGAGAAGCAGGTGGCACAAGCAGAGCAAATTAGTAGAGTTAAACAGCCACAGCGGCGACCCCCATGTCTGCTGCATGTATGCTTTGGAGGACTTGGTTTGGACCACTTCTAATGTATTTTCATGGATTAGATGTCTAATAGCAGCTAGAATGTACTGGAGGTGCTTCCAGAGCACACAGCTTGCTCTGTTTCATGTGAAAGATGTCCAGTTTGTCCATTCCAAGACTGCTTCAAAATGTAAATCAAAGCTTGCAGTAATGTGGGATAAAATCTCAAAAACACACTCCTGAGATGACCTAACCCACTAATTTATAAATACTCTTTACAAGAGGAGGCTACAGAGTACCCTGAAAGTAAGACTTCACCAAAGCAATGAGGAAAATAATTCAGTTAACAAAAACAATTTTCTACAAATGCTTTTCTACAAATATCCTGAAAACTTAGAACTTGATCTTATGTTAAAAAAACCCCTGATAACTCATCTTGCAAATGATGTCGATTAGTCTAATTTTCTGTTATCCCTTATGCTTCAAAGTTTAGAGCTTTGAACACCATGAAAAACAATGTCTGTACTCAAGGAGTAAGATTAATCTCCTGCCAGTGCTCATATCCACACTTCAGTTTCTTGGATAGTCAATGGGGAGAAATAGACACCCTCTGAGTAGAATTTCTCAGACCTGTTTTAGACATCTGTTTTGCAATGAATCTGAAGGAAGCACCTTTTTGTTCTTTTAAAATACAAAAGGAAATATTAGACGATGGCTGTAGACTTTAAAGTTTTTTTACAGATGTTTACAGACATTCTGTCAGATGAATTGCATCTTAACTCTCTTCAGCAATATTTTATCTGCAGAGTGAGAAGAATGCCCTACAAGGGAATTCCAGTAGGAACACTCTCTGAACTTTTCTGTAATACATTAATCTCTTGACATAGCTACCTGCAATTCAGAAATTCCATTTGTGTTGCTAAATCAAATGTCCATCATTTACTACCAATATTCACAGTCATATGCCATGATTTCATAAGCCCAGAGCCTCAAGTATTTGGATCAGATCAGGGCTCAAGCATGCACAGTGCTAGACACTGACTGACCCTGGCATGGGAACATATTTCAGCCTACGCATTTTTGGCTCCAGTGAGAATATATAAATACATGCTTAAGTAGTTTGATGATCAAGGGATGATCTAAGAGGCCAACTTAATGCTTTAAGAAGTACGAGACATATTAAAAAATAGGATATTATTATAAGGAAAGATAATTTATTATAAAAAAATAAAGAAAAAGGAAAAGGAAGCTAAAGACATCAAGGAAAACTAGTTACCCAGGTAACAAGGCCAAAGAAAAGCATGTTTTTGATTTGATAGTTTTCTTTTTTTATAATAGAGGTGAAAAAAAAATCCTACAAATTCTGTACTCCCAGTACTCAGTAAGAAAGGTAAAATTATTAACAACATTTCTGAACAACAAAAATGTTTAGCTCCAAAATACGAGACAGCCTTTATAATACAGAGCAGATAAAAACATAGGAGAATGCATTCTTAACCTGAGAAGTTTATGAACATGTAGAGCCAGGAACTGAGTGAGTGAAAGCACAAGAATGTCATGGCTTTCTCAGACATAAATCACTCTTACTAAGACCAGCTACACAGTAATCTATAGGAAATTGCAGAGACTGGGAAATTGCATGGTATCACCAAGTAATAATTAAAAAAACAATGATTAATTGCTAGATATGAGCTCAAACCACAAATTATAAATTTCTACCATTTAAATCTAAGTTTGGAAAGTTTACATCTGGAGATTTCACTATACTTATGCTATCATGAAGGGATGGCTGCTGTAAAACTGTGAATAAGTGTTTTCATATCTGATTTGTTCCCATTACTGGATCTAATAATTGTTCCTTTCCCATCTTTTCAGAGAACGTTATTACCAAATACGGTTACTCACAGCAATTTTCTGTACAGCAAGTGCTTTGGGTGAACACAACCCACTCATAACAGTTTGGACAAAGAGGATGGGAAACTGTGTGAACGCAGTCCGTGTTTGGGCATGAGGTTAGGCATGAGGAAAAATAAACTGTGAGGAAGCAGAGTGAATAGGCACTTGAAATCTATTTTTCAACAGGGGATCAGCAATAACTCATGTGACAAATGCCATGAAATAACATATGAGATCATCTTAAGTAAATCAATCAAGCCACTGTTTCTCTGCTTTTCTAAGAATCGCCTAGTTAAAAATAAAATAAAATATTAAAAAAAAAATGTCTGTGAAACAAAAATTGGGGGCCTATTTCTTATGCTCCTGGAACCATACCCAGCATTATCTTTGTGCATGGTCAGTAGGTGGAACACTTAATCCCAACCTGTACTGCCTTTATTTTTGTGGGGAATGCTGTGTATTTTAACTGTTTTAGGGTGCTGGAAGTTCAGAATTCAAAGTTTAAACTTTCACAAGATTGCTACATAAATGGGCAGCAGAATGCAATCCTCCTGTCTGCAGCATGCTTTGGACAAAAAGGGAGATCCTTGGCTTTGCAGTCCACTAGAATTTGCTAGTGTTTGTAGCCAGGCTTTGAGTATAACTGCGGGATAGGACTTGATAGGTGTTTTTTTCTAAATGTGATATATGGTGAGATCTCAGACAAGTCAAAAAGCATTTTTGATAGAAAGAGAAGCTAGAGAGTCAGGGTTTTGGGGTATGTTTAGTTGGGGAACTGGAGGGTCTTTTTAGTCATCTCTTGAGCTTTTGAATCTCAGCTGGATCTCGTGGTCCCAATGAATGGCTTTCACAGATGTGGGCAACACAGTAACACTCTCTTCTAGAGAAAGCCATTATGCTGTGTTTACATTATATAGATGGTGCCAAATCCTCATTACTACATTCCCTACAAGTACCCTGACACCCCCATTTCTTTTCTGCACCAAGCTCAGACATTGGATAACACTTTATATGGTTCAAGTTAATGTTTATGGGACAGAAAACCAAGAATCAGAAATTAAATTCAGAAAAGTGTTTTATATGCCTGCTCAAAAGGACAGAGAGAGTTTTTGTCTCCTTCAGCACCCTTCTGAAAGGTAGAATACTGCAAGACAAGTGCTTTCAGTCTGACCTGATTTACAGGACAGAACAGGATAAACCAGTGGTCACTGTCACTCAGCTACCAGGCTATACAATTACCTAAAATAGTAATTAGATCAAAATTGCTGAAATAATGAGATGTTATTAGAGAACTGCTCTTTTTCTGAAGGCATCAGAATTTTCAATTTTTTATTTTTTTTTTTTAGAATTTCATACCCAAATTAATAAAATATTTATGAAAGTAGAAGCTGAATTTGATATTTACATTTGTTGTGTTTTTAGGCACAAATTTTATCATAATAAAGACAAAGAGTTCCTACTTGTTTAGCCAGAAACCATAACACAGTGATGAAGCGGCACAATGATGGCATGTGTACACTATAAAGTCCTTGACAAAGGAGTTGCTGTTGTGACCTCCTAACCACTGGTTTGCCACTTTCTGTCTCCAAGCAACACTCCAAGGCAGGCAGCCTGGCATCTTGGCCTTCCAGATAAAGCATGAGGCGACACACCAAGTCTTCAGCTTGCTCTGTACCACTGTGGCAAAAAAATCAGGAGCATTCTTGGAGAAAACAGGTGAGATTTAGAAAGTATTGCATTTCAGGAAGAGGCAATCAACTGGGGGAGGAGGTCTTCAGTCACATGATGGAACAATAAGCCTCTGTTTCAATAGTGGTAAGGACACAGAGGATCCACGTTTTAAAATTAATTTATAAGCATAATTGCAATATCAGAAGTTGTCTAATTTTTAAGTTGTATTAATATACTGGAGTGATACTTTAGAGAAAAAAGTGTTGGAAGTTTTTTAAAAATCTCGACATTTTGTCTACTCAGCTGGGTAGAGCTACAGCTTCAGAAGTCCTATCTACATAATGCTGTTCTCATTAGAATAAACCATTGGTAGAGAGACTTTAAATGGCACTTGGAATGTGAAATGTAAGTGAAAAGCTTATAGTGTTGACTTATAGATGTATATTATATAGATATAATTCAAATGTATAGATACATTTGAATTTATCTATATTAGCAGGTTATCAAAAGGAGACATAGTGTTTATCTTTCTTTATGCATTCACACCATTGCTTTATAAAGGGAAAAAAACTGGTTGTCTTCATCCTGTGTAGCAAGCTATTCATGGAATAGAAGCCTATCGTTTTGTAGCAGACATCCTAAGCCTCCCCCTTCCAACCACTATAAAGTTCTGAATAATCCTGATGGGAAGTGTAGTGATTAGTGTAGATTTCTTGCTAGTCACTGTAGATTTTAGACATTTTTCCCATAAACATATTGCTTAATTTTACAAAAACTAATTAATGTATTTTCCTCTCATTTGTACAGATAAAGTGCTTAAGTCTGTATAAGGTCAAGTGCACGTGTAAGTCTTTGAATGACTGGGATATAAATAGCCCATATATTTGGCTATTTAGAACACCACTGCTCATGCATGCATATCAGTTTCAGCAGAAGTTTTGTGTGTGCAAGAGGTATAGGGTCACATTTCAAATGATGTCAGTGAGGGCTCCAGAAAGCTTTGCAAGGCTTCAGAGCTTGACCAGTGCAGAACCCTTTGACTGGATGCCTCATTTCTTTTTGTCCCTCCGCCGCACGGCAAATCAACATTTAATTATTCTTCAACATTTAATTATTCTTCAATATTTTTTTTCGTGGCATTGCCAACTACTTAATTACGTGATTGAGTTTTGTTTAATAGATTTTTTTTTCTGCTGCCAGTGAAGGTGAGTTCAATGGTTATATAAGGCAGAGGCCAGCCAGCCAGAGCCTTGCCATTACCCCTCGATCCTGGCTTTCAACACAGTTGTTATTCCAGTAATGTCTCTCTCTCTTATGCTGCTGCTGCCAACTCTGTTCAAATGTGTGGTGGTTTTCTGCTGTGGGCAAAGAGCCACCAAGACTGAAGTTGGATCCATGAAACTGATTTCATGGCCAAATGCTGATTCCTTTAACCATAACTCTTCATAGGTAATAGGCAGTGGAATTAAGCTGTAAAGCAACCTTTTTGGGGCGTATGAGGGAGGTAGGTACATCTCTGTGTTGGGATATGAAAAGGTTTGTTTCCTCAAAGCAATGAAGTTATGTACTAGTAGTCTGGGGAATTAAAAAAAAAAAAGTGGCATTGCCAACTTTTTTTTTCTTTTTTTTTATATATAATTGCTATTTTCTTGTATTAATTTTAAAAGGCTATTTGTGAGGAAAATACTTTTATTCTAAACAAGGATTCATCTGTTTGCTTTTGCAAGACACCAAAAGGGAAACAAAACTCAGCCACATTATTCCTGTCTGTGCGGAATTTACAATAATGAAAAGAAAGCACCTCAGCCTTTTGCCATGGGGCGTCTGGAAAGCTTGAGTTTTCATCTT
The DNA here is from genome assembly GCA_013396655.1 of Campylorhamphus procurvoides. Classification (NCBI taxonomy): domain Eukaryota; kingdom Metazoa; phylum Chordata; class Aves; order Passeriformes; family Dendrocolaptidae; genus Campylorhamphus; species Campylorhamphus procurvoides. The sequence continues at coordinate 468,537 of WBMV01004566.1, forward strand.
ACTAACTAGCTGCTTAAGGAAAGCAATTCACATTTCCCCTGGAAAAATTTCTGCAGACAGCAGAGTTGGCCAGCAAGAGATGTGACCTCTCTTCAAAATCTACCCAGCATTTCATTAAGGGATAAAGACTAAGTCTGGCAGTGAAAGACTGGTTGCTGGAGTAACAAACTAGGTAACTTGCATTTATCATCCATCCCCCTTATTTCGCTATCACCAGTAAAGCTGAACAGATTAAAACCGATGGGATCATTTAATTTTGTATGTGTTACGAGTGCAGCTGCCTATTTTCTATGCAGCATATAGGAAGACAACTGTATCTATTCTGTATAAACTGGTATTTATTTATATACTGGAGTTTCTCTTCTAGCTGGCAGACCCTTTCTCTTCTGTATTAATCCTAGAGCCTGGTATGGGAACTTACTCTTTCCAGGATAAATTCTTAAAACTCAGTGCTCTGCCACACAGAGGTTACTGAGTTAGCTAGTTAAGACGTGGGAACCGGTTAAGTTGCCTTAACTTTGGACCCTTCCAAGCTAGTCTGAAATCCTTCCCAGCAGAGTTAATTAGCTAAGGCACCCAACCAGCAATTTTCACAGCAAACTAACCCAATTATCTCTGCATGATATGACATTGTGTCATGTCTGAGCCCAGAATATGTCTGTCTGCATATGGGAAAAATTAACCTCAGGTTGTACCATTGAAAATAGCAGTGGGTGCTCTAGGGAGAGGGACAGTTCCCTTCTGCCCTTCATAATATGAATCTCTGGACTAATAACTGCATAGTGAGTACATTGCTATAATCTCAATTTTTGTGCTAACTATAATCATTATAAAGGGCAGGAGGAGTCCAGGGTTCTAACTTACAGAATGTAGCATAAAAAAAGGTTTTTGACATCCCATTCAGCATTATCTTAGCAAATTTGTCATGGCCAAGTGCCCTCACTAACTTGATAACGCCTTCAATTTAAGCCGAATGGTTTAGATTTTCTTCCTTGCCCTGGAAGTGCTGATGAGCAGCCATTATCTCCAGATAGACCTGGCGATTTAAGGGAAACTTCTGATAACACACTTTGATTGACAGTGAGGTATTTTTATTACTTGTATTACTACAGAACTTCAGTTTCTCATTGTACTTATAATTTTATTCTTCTTGTTCCTAAGGAAAGAGAAAACACTTCCCATTTTTCAAAGGACAATGGATATGCAGGGTTTAAGGTCTTATCCAATGACATACTGAGGAAAGCTGTGATAGATTCAGGATCTGAATTCTGGTCTTACCAAAAGGCTAAGGTGGACCACTGACCAACTTTCTTCTATAACAGTTATCAGAGTTGTGTTGCTTTAACTAGTATAACATATTGTCCTGGTTTTGCCTGGGGTGGAAATAATTTTATTCTTAGTAGCTGATACAGTGCTGTGCATTTAATTTAGTATGAGAATAATATTGATATCACACTTATGTAGTTTTTCCTCAGTAGCACTTTTTTGCTTTCCCATACTCTACCAGTGAGCAGGTGCACTGAACTGGCCAAAGGGATATTCCATATCCTAGAGCATCATGATCAGTAAATAAACTTGTGTGTGTATATTGGCTGGGAGCTGTTGATTGCTCCTTGGGAGCAGGTTGGCCATTGGTCTGCAGGCGGTGAGCAATTGTATTGTGTATCACGTTTTTCTCTTGTGTTTTATTCCTCTCTCTCTTTTTCCATTACTATTACTATTATTATTATTATATTTTATTCTGTTTCAGTTATTCAACTATTCTTGTCTCAAGCCAAAAGTTTTACTTTTGCCTGATCCTGTTCCCACTGCAGGGGGGTAAAGTGAGCAAGTGGCTGCATGATGCTCAGTTGCCAACTAGGTTTAAATCATGACACATATAAAAGTGCAAAGAACCAAGCACAATATAAAAAAATAAGAGCGAGAACATAATTTTCTGTAACAACTTTCATACAGTTAATTACACTAATACAAAGCATATCTTGGTCAGAGCACATTGTTATTATCTATTATATCCTTAGGAAGCACTGTGAAGTGACCTAATTTCATCATTCAAGTTATTTTTTACACTTGAATTACAAATATCCATCACTGTTGTTCTGAAAGATGAGGCATTAAACTGATTCTATGCTCTTAATGTTAGACTGAGTGGTATATAATCAGTACATTGAAAAGTTACCTGCTTTCACTATAGGCATTGTAAGCATTTATTTATCTAGTATTTACTGTGTTCTAGCAGGAAGACAGGAACAGAACAAGATTTTTACTACAAACCTCTCTTCCTCAACCTTTATAGAAAAAGAACCTCACCCACATAATCCATGTTACCTCAAGGAATGAGGACTCACAGTGGCAGGCCTAGCATTACTCCTAAAAAGCTTCAAATTTGAAGCTAACCCAGAACCAACAGTATAACAGACATTTTCTGACTAAAACAGCTGCTACCATTTTAGAGTACAGTTTGATAATGTGCACTTTCAAGTATGGATGGATCTTACATAAGCGATCCTAGAAGAAATACAGTCAGTACTCCAGGCTCCTGTGCTTCTTTTCTTACTAGAGTAATTATCCTCTTGCAGTTGCTGGGACTTGCTCTCTAGATTTCTGTAAGTACTGTGTCACTGTTACAGAAAATGACAGCACAACTGTTTCAGCATATTTTAAAGAGGGTGCAGTCCCTCTCTGAAAGAACATTGTGCTTTTTTCACTAGTTATGCCCACAGACATTAATACAAGTGAAAACTGTGTTACATTCTCTTGGAAATCCAATTCCCATGTAAAATCTGAGACTGGACACTCATGACACATTCAACACCAAGTCTTAGACCTTCTAGACTGCACAATTTCTGGTTCCTCCTCTTCCCTACAGGGTTCAGTATGAAAGGACAGATAGCAGAGTGTACACCCTCTGGCTTTACAGCACTACCAGAACAACACACATTTCTGTGATAAATAGAGATAGTGTTTTCCCCAGTAGTCACCATCAGATCAACCACAGTTCCTACTGTGTTTCTATTTGTTAGTTTCTATTTCCCATACCTCTTACAAAGCAGTTCTGGAATATCCAAATTGCACTTAGAATAGTTTCAGCTCTGTACATGATTTGGAATACCTTGGGGTGAAATGTAAAATTCTATATTACATATGACACTACAGTCCTTAATTTGTTTGAGACACTGAAGAATAATAATAGCAGGCGAAATATTTTTTAATACAAGAGATGCAACCTCTGAGAGTCAGTTACACCTTTGGCATGTGCTCTTGGAGTCATTTTTACATTCATAGCAGTCTCCTTACACAGCACGACAAATGTTCTCATTCTTGTACATCTATATACCACAAGACATGAATAAGAATATATGTAATGGAAACAAGATCTTGTTCTTCTAAAGAATTGTTTGCATTAAGGAGGATGTCAAACTCATGATTTTGCACTGACTTGTTATAAAAATGCTAAACCAAATGATGAACCAAACCTGTACAGAAGGTTATTTTTTTGTTCTCTTCCCTCCCATCCTTCATTTTCCCACCCTAATGCATAATAGCAATTGCATGGCTATAACTTCCTTAGAACTAGAGTATTAGGAACTCAATTGTATTTACACTGTAGATTAAAATTGGCATGATAAAGGATCACAAGTGTATCTTTTCTGTCAGCCTGTTCCATTACGAGTATCTAACCATGGATCATTGATGTAACAGATCATTATGGCCCATTGTGTCAGTTCATCTGTTGGGATCTGTGCATTATAAGCATGACAGATTTCCTCTGCAGCAATTATAGTCTATTGTGACAATAGGATTTAATGAATATAAACAAGAAACCACATAATCTGTTATTACAGAACACAGCTATTCACCCAGATGGAAATTAAGTTCCTAGACATTGCCAGTTGCAGTTTTAAAATTGTCTCTATTTAAGTCTTGACATTATTAGATGCAACACTTTAATTCACAGCGTGTATTTATTTCATCCTTGGCAGGTCAAAGGTCTTCAGAATTTAAAACCTAATCCTGCAAGAGTCCCTGATTTTATTTTTTTCAAAGTAAACACTATCTTTTAGGTTTTTAGACACTTAGTCCCTGTCTTTCACTGTGATACTAGCCATGCTGTTAACGTTTCTGTACTAATGTTGTAGATGAAACAAGCAACGACAATAAAATTGGTCAAAGAAATCAACAAAACATAGCAGAACATTCCATATTGTTTCCAAAGAATAGATACTTCTGCTTAATATTAGATTTTACAAAGCCATACCAGTACAAATCTGTAAAATTACAGTGATTGAAATTTTTCTGATTGATGCCACTGACGGTCTGATCTGGAGACTTTTGATACATGTTAGTGAAATTAATATTCTCTTTCAAAGTGCAGATTTTCAGCTTTTGAATATGAGTTCTGGACTTTAGTACATCATAGATTCTGATTATAGTGTCAGCACAGCTATATTGTCATCTGCATATGGACACAACTGGAATACATATACTTTGTTTAAATAATTGAAGGTTCACAATAAAGAATACATTAACGAGGCCTACATGTAGATGAGCTATGTAAATGTCATTGTGAATCATCATGATCATTACCATGTTCTTTTGGAAGAATTCCTCAATTAAACAGGTTTCCAGACACTTGTATTAAAAAGGGAAAAGACTCTTACCCTTACCTAGCATGCGAACACATTTGGCATTCTGGTCAGGACTGTCAAATGAGATTTCTCCGCACCTCTGGAAAAAAAAAGGGATATATTTAGTTAAAAACTCTGTGATAATAACCCTGTCCTCATCCTTTGATACCTCTCTTTATGTTTTGGAACTAGAGATGTTCAAAGACAGATTGTAAAAACGTCAAAATGAAAATATTTTCAAGTTGCCAACATTGGAGAAAAAACCACTAATGTGCAAGGGTGGGTCAACACTGGGTTTTCACCAAGAAAAACTCAAGGTAAAATCTATTGCCTTCATATCTATGTCTTAAGCTACTGCCTGTTCCACATTACTGCCTGTTAGCATCAGACCCAATTATATAGGAGGCCTCATTTACTATTGGTAGACACTGCAACTCTCTTCAATATGCTGATTTAGTTCTCACACGGCTCCACTCTAAACAGGCCCTGTGAAAACAAACTGCACCGATCCAATAATTTGTATCTCTGTAAAATGAATTTATTTCTTAAAAAAATCCCCAACTCCCATGTATTTATTTAACAGAGTTGTCATTTCACGAAATTTGAACTCTCCATAATAACTATGAGTAAAATTGTTTTTTTGTAAGGTGAAAATAATTTGTCTCTATGCTAACATGTTCTGTTAACGAAAAATAATATTCACATGTACAGATACTTTTTCAAGACTCATGTCTGTCCCTATACATCATTGTATAGGATTATTCTCTCCCTATATAAACCCAGTCAAGGAACATCTTAGAGTTATGATCAGAATACAGAAGTGTTAGGTTGTTTTCAAAAACAAGACATCATTTTTGAGTTTATGCAGGCAAGCCTGTCAGTTTAGCTGCCAGGATAAACATAATTGGTGTGGCTCATGGGTCTGTTCCAGCTCTGATTAAAGTCAGTCAGTGTTCAGATCCCACTCACTTCAGTAGTGGTTCCTTCAGGTGCTACAGAAAACATTGTTTTGTATCACTACACTCAAAATCCACAATAGGAGTTTAAGGATAGCCTCATATTTTATAGGTAAAAGTGATCTATTCTTCCTTATTTACATATTTATGGTTTTGGTATCTAAGAGTAAAATGGGAATAAAAGAATAGTGAATCAAGTTTTGAAGAATCACTGAGAGTTGTCCATTTCTTCCTTTCTCCTTTCTCTCTCTTAGGCATTTTCTCCTTTTCAGCACCTATGGTAAAGTTGTTAGTACTGGGGGATATTTTGCCTTTTATTTTTCCAGTTAATTAAAGTGACACTTGCAGAAAATGTTAAAACCTACAAAGAATCAGGTTAGTAGGAAACCCTAGAGCTTCAAAGAAGATAAAACACAGTAACAGTTTCATAGATGAACAATGCATTTGGAACTCACTATTTTTAAAAAAAGCCTTCACCTCCCTCACACTGAAATAAACACAAACAAACAAAAGTCCCACACAGAGTCTTTTCATGTATCAGTACATCTAAAAAGAGCAAATACACGCCTGTATTAACTTTCCTAGGTGGGAGCACATACTGCTGAAAGATTGCAAAAGAAAAACAACACCTAGCATTCCAAAGTTAATTCTATGAATGCTCTTATACCAGCTCGCTGTCAGGAGAAACAGAAATATGATATTTATTCTTCTAAGAAGAGTGTTAATACTTAGACAAACTCAGATATAAGACAGCATGTCAAAATTCACTGCCCAGCTCACCCCTGTATTTATGCTGCTTTGTGGAAACCTTTGGTTATTTTTGATTCAGGCCCTCAGAAGTATTGTATGTTCCAGACATATTTATATGAAGATTACATTTCAGGCTGGCAAATGGTGTCTTACAATATCTAACAATACTCACCAGTCTTAGTGTTATGAAATTGGGAAAACAGCTAATGTTCCCCAGAGTCCCCTAACATCCCACAGGATCCATTGTGAAGATGGGTGAAATTTGAAAACTTTGCAACTAAGATTCAGTTAACTGTATACAAGCTCATCGCCTTATCTGAATTCCCTTTATGCCTACAACCCGCAGAACTGGTTGAAAATTATGTTGTAGCAGTCAGCCTAGGAGATTTTTTGATTTTTCACTACTACCACCACAGCTGGAAATATGAGGAGAAAGAGCGTCTACAGCAATTTAAGTTCTGTTGCCAGTAAAATTCATTGGTACACATTAATGGGATGATAAATAAACTGTTACTAAACTGCTTAGAGCATCTGAAAAAGACCTAGTTGGATCCTGGATGTGTAAAATAGCACAGAAATGCAGCAGGAACTCATTTTTAGTTCATCCAAGAAATAGAGTTGGTTGGGCATTTATGCTATTAGCAAATGTTTTCCATGAACAAGAAGTAAGGAATGATTTCAATATTTAATCATTAGGATTAAACTGAGACTTTGCCATCAGTGCTATGAATTCCTGCCAGGGCTGGATAAGCTTCTCTGTCCTTTTCTTGGCCTGGCTTACTTCCTTTTCTGGTTTGCGTTTGTTCTGCCTGCCTGTACATCGGGGCTGGTACTGAGAGAATGTGGCCAAGAGTCTCTTCAGGCCCAATTAATTTCCAAAGTAGTCTTAGAGCAGCTGCTCAGTCTCTCCTGAAAATGTCTAAGTTGGCTATGGGGTCAGTATGGATCCATCAGAGAGCAGGAATAGGAATTTGATATTAGATGTTGGTTATTCTTCTTCTTAATTTCAGCCAGTCAGAAAGCAGAGAAAGGAGGAGGATAACCCTGGACATACCTGCTGTACATAAGGAGATCTACTGCACATGTGTGGATCTCCACATACATCTGGAGAAGCTAAGAGTGAACTGTGACATCTCCTTTAAAGACTGGCCAAACAGCAGCTGGAAGCTTCTGCTTATAAGCAGCTCTAGCAGTATTCAGACAAGACAGGTCTGGAAGATGATACCAGTTTTCTGTTCCCGTTTTAGAGAAGCACAAGTATCAACAGTGAGCTGTAAAGACCAAACATATACTCCGGTTAGGAAGAGCCATGAACTCTTACAGAAGACCTGCCTCTGAACTTCATTTCTTGAAATCTGTGATGAGGTTGGATTCTTAGCTCTGACCTATATTTGAAGCTCAATTAAGTTTCAAGATTTCACTCTTTAAAAATATGAGAAATCCCATCATCTAAATGATCCCTGAGTTTGAGATACTTTAAATCTCAGTTTGGGCTTCATGGCTAGGACTAGCAGAGTCCTGGTGGGACTGCCTTTGCCATATGCAATCCTGGATGTGGGGCTGGTGAGTCTACAAAGGCAGCCCTGCTGAAAATAACACCACCAGTGTTCAATTCCCCTGAAGTGTGAGGGCTTTTGTTGTTGAAAATCTTAAAAAACTGCTGTGTTTTGAAGGGGTCAGATTTAACAAAGAAATGGATAAATACAAATGAAATACAAGCTTGCATCCAGCCTGGATGATTATGATGGCCTGGTACCACTTGTTGGAAAAGGGAAATGTGGAATTACACAGGTACCATTTTCCATGGAGAAAGACTTGTTGGAGAAGGGTGCTCTCAGGCAAGATGACCTTTTTGCAAGATTCTATGAGGAAGGAAAATAGGAAGTCATCTGCAAGGAGCCCTCTGCCAAAACAGTGTAAGTAAAACTGCAGAAAAGTAGGGCACAACTAACAGGAAAAAAGTTCATGCAGAGAGGGGATGGAAAATCTACTCTAGTCAGTTGTACTAATGCAGTAATTCATCTTATATTACTTCTCTGGTATTACATGATCATGCGTTGGATGGGTTTCCATTTCCAGCATGCCTGGGCTCACACCAGCTGCATTTGAGGATTTGAGATATGTAGCAATAAACAGGGTGTATATACCCCAGCCAGAATATGCCCTTAGTTTGTTCAGGGTTTTTGTTTTCTTTTTTATTGTTGTGGAGAAACTCTACCTATGAAAAAAACAGTTTTGAAGTCATTCTGTTCAACCTCTGTCTGTATGATAGATTAATGCATTACTCATTTTAAGAAGAGAGGTGCAAATCCAGTAGTTGAAATAAATGGATCTAAACTGTTTCCTATGATAAAATTCACCAACTAAAAGTCTGAAAGTGTTTTTCATGAGAATTGCAGTAAGCGGCATGTTAATTTTCTACTTATTAAAGGCATATAATTAACATTTATCTAACATTTAACTATCTTAATAATGTTACAGTTTTAAAAATACAATAGGAATTCTTCTGGCAAGAAATTTGAATGTGTGTAATTTTGACCTTTTTAAGCTACAGACAACCACTTTTTGTAAAACCAGCTTAGTCAGTTGAAAGGTTATTTGAGTAGGAACCATATTTATAGGCTTCTTTACTCTGTTCTATTCTGTTCTGCACATCCCGAATATGGAGTTCAACATATCTCTTTCAACACTGCAATAATCAGTGAAGTACTCAATGTACATGATCAGCCAAACATGGCAATAAATATTGGATCACTTTCTTTTTGCAAGAGGTGACAGAGATTATTATACCTCCAAACAGAAGAGACGTGTTAGCTGCACATTGATTATACGCCAAATATTTTTTAAGAATCCACCTGAATGCTTTTCTTAAAGTAATCTTCAGTTATTATGCTTTGCTCTTACCAATACTAGACAAAAGTGGATTCCACTTAATAATATAGTTTGGTAAAAGAGTTTTACATTTTTTTTTCCATAGTGCCATATATAATTTCTCATAGCTTTAGAAAATAAAGTTAAAAGATATACTCATAGACACAACTGATTAAAAAAAACCTAAGGCTGAGCAAAAAGCTTCTATGCTTTTCTGAATAAATGGATAATCTCAGAGGCAAAAAAGTGCTACTTTTATTCATACGCCTCTTTTCCTATTACATTTCTTTCTCCATCACCTTCTAAAGTGCTTGAACAAAGTTCTCTAGTATGCAAAAACATCATTCTAATTGTATAAGGGTTTACAGATGTAAAATCTATTAGTGTGAAAAACAACATTACTTGGTTGTAATCATAGCATACTTACAGTTGCCTTTAAAATACTACTAGAAGACAGAATGCTACATTCAAATTACTACTACTACTGTGCAACTATTAAATTGCAGCTATACTGTATTTCATGGGTAAAGTTTCCTTGTTTCCCTATTTAGTATCAGCATTGAGGCATACTTAAACTGAAAATTCAGGTTCTATTAACATCTCGATGATTTTCTGCAGAGTTGAATAGCTATATCTGGGCAGACTTGTTTTGAGATTTCCTCTCTTTCCAAGTTTGTCCAGTGAAAGGGAAGGTTTCTCTTCCCTCCAAGAAGTTAAAACATGTTGCTCAAGTAACCTTTCAACACTGTCAGTGTCAATCTCCAGCAGTGCCATGGCACTGAATTTCATTCTGGGGTTTACCATGCTATAGACCCTTGGCTAGTCTGAACAAAAGGCACAGCAAAATAAGTAATTGCAACTAAATTGAGCAATAATATCCAACCAACCATTGTTGCCTGTAGTCAGCATCTTGTTTGTGGGCTAAATAGCCCGAGGTGAACCTTCAGGCAGTTCATTTTCTCACAAACCTGTGATTTACTATGGTTAAGAGTGGTTTGAAATGGATTAATGTTGCTGGAAAATGGATATAGCAGTTTAACTGCTTTGTTTTCTTCTTCAGTTAAGGAAAAAAAGTTTAACAGCGTGTGACTTCATTAGGGAGGCGCCAGTAGCCCTGACCCCCGTAAAAATCTGTCAGTGTTTCAATATCGCATCCCTACTTTTAAGTGTTTATAACAGGGGCACTGGAGCCAAATCCAGAATTACTAAGCAATAAAAATGCTGGGTTTTAGTAAGCAGTAAGTCACAGTCAAGTGTGCATTAACAGACAAGGCACAACTTCTAGGCATGTTCTGAGTGGGTGCCATCATCCAAGACATGTTAAAGAGCAGACAAGTTTTATACCCTCATGGGATGAATATTCATCACAGTTTATTTTCTAGTTTACATTTAAAGAATGTAAAATATCTGTAGATTACCTAATGGATCTTCTCACCACAAAAACTGTTCTAAGTGTGAGGGAAGATGGGAGGAAAATACCAGTATTAGGGAAAAGGCAAATACGTTCTCTTTATTTATTGTTGCTCTGATGTGAAACATCAAAGTGCTCTGTATTTAAACATTTTCTGAACCACATAATTGTCTTTCCTCCTCAAATTTTAAAGCTGGGCTGTTGTCCTAGCTGATTTCTATGGTCACAGCCATTTTAACTTTCACTTTCTATTGCAGTATTTAATGGGAGGAAAATACAGGATTCGTTTGTGAAAATTTACATCTTAACTCCAACTACACGTTTTTGTCACACGTTTCCCACCAATCCAGTGGATCAAAGGAAGCGTCAAAGTCTCAGAAGAGCCAGCTGACACACCACTCTTTCCAATAAGCAAACCAAAGGCCTGTGGGAGAGTGAATCTCCTGAATAGTCTCCTCAGGCTATTCAGGGCAACGTGGGAAGAATTTTAGCACCTGCCTATTCGTGTGTGCCCACTGCATACCATACAGTTTTCATACAAAAGCACAGCCTCAGGAGGGACAAGACTGAGTGCCAGTAAGCCAACATAAGCATCTGCCTAATAAAACTGCGTCCCTGACCACTTTCGGCGTGGTACCAAGCACCAGTGGCCACCTGCTTGTGGCCACTTACTTCTCAAGAACTAGGCATCAATGGTTCCCTAAAACATTGGCATGCACTGAGGCTGTCTTGCTTCATTCTTTCTGCGACTTCAAGGAACAGGAATTGGTGAGAACAACCCATGCCAAAAGCATGCCAACAACCAGGTAATGTGTTCACAAGTCCACTGCTTTAACTCACTTTCTGGCACAGATGCACACTTAGGTAACAGAACTGGCACTGGACCAAACCACGTAGGAGAGCGTTAGAACCCATCCAACCTGGAAACACACATGTGGAACTTGTCAAGCTGACAGCTTCAGCAGAAGTGAAATTAGACCACTTAAAGGCAGAAAGCAGGAAATTACTTTTCTGTAGTTCTTTGCTTGTGCACCACACACTGCTTGGGTCTGAAGGAATAGGGTCTCAAGGATAGATACTCAATGGCTGCAAAATTGGCCATCTTGTTAAAAGGGAACTTTTCCTCGCTCTCTTTCTTTCCTTGCCCTTTTCCTAAGGTAACTTTGAGTTTGATGTCTGCCACCCATAAGGAACTGAACGAATAAAACTTTGTATGAACAAAGTCCTTTCAGCAGCACTGTGTGGTCACACGATGCCTTAAGGAGGCCCTAGCCCAACTGCTGTGCAAAGAGGACACCATCCAAGGATGATCTCAGCCCTTAGCTGTGCAGATGACTTCAATGGATCACAACCTGAAAAGCTCACTTCACACTGTACCTCCTGATTTTATCACCAACTACTAAGAATTTTACTCCCAAATTTTCTTCTGTTTTTCCTTCTCAAACATTCTGAGTTGCCCTGCCTTGTACTTGTTTTTAAGCTCTTTTGCCACTGTAAGCAATATTAATAGAGAAGCACTATCTTCAATTGTTCTGTGAAAATGGCCTGATACAAAATTTTGTGGGCACCTGTCCAGCATGTTATCAAACACATACTGTAAAAATGGGCATATATAGCAGTATCATAGCTTGCTAGCACATGCTTCTACAGTCATAGCTATCAATTAGAAGTACTTATCGTACTGATGAGTAATACTTGTTGAGTATCTCCCTCACTGGAGCTATTCAAAAACTGTTTGGATGCAATCCTGTGCCATGTGTTCTAGGATAACACTGCCTGAGCAGGGAGGTTGGACCAGATGACCAACAGAGGTCCCTTCCAGCCTGACCCATTCTGTGATCCTGTGATGCTCTTACATTAGCGCAGCTTAGAAAAGAAAATCAGACCAGAAAATTAAGTTACCTTAACATTGAAAAAATGGCTTTTATAACTTCAAGCACTGTCAGCATTCATCATGTTTCTACATGCAGGGAATATGGACCTAAAAACCAGCAACTGTTCTTTTGAAGGAAAAATTTGCATTTCAAAACTTGTCATAGACATTGCAGAAGAGCATCTTCTGCATTAAAAGAAAGTGCAGTTGGTACTAACATACCTTTGTCAACTTTCAAAGTGTGATTAATAACCTATCTGCAGCCATACAAGTGCCATTATTATCAGAAAATGCTTAGATCCTACTGGAGTAACAAATGTATTTCAAGATACAGAGAAATATCCACATTTTTTGTATATTTTAGTTACTGTTTCCAAGGTTGCAGTCTTTTGGAATAATGCTAAAAAGACTAATTTTCTTTCTGCAAATAACTCCCAGCAACAGAACTTCTTGGGTTTTTTTTGGGGGGGTGGGGTGTTATTTATTTATTTTAATTTTTTTAAAAATACGTGAAAGCATCAGTTCAGAAAGCATCAGGTGTATTGTTGGCAAGTACTGCACAAAGCTGCTCTTTTTCCTCTTCTTTCACTTCTCAACAGATTCTGGTTATAAGCCAAAACTAAATCTATGCTTACCCTTGAGGTGGTAGAAGAAAAGGACAAATCACCTGCAAATGTTTTACAGTGGTAAAACTCATCGTAGGAGTTTACACAAGGAATGAATTCCTTCTTCTCTTGTACTCCCAAGGCCTTCCCAAGCCATTTGCATCTTGATTCCCCATACAAAATTTGTACAAGCATTTACAAACATTTGTTTTAGACTAGAATAACAATTGGAATAAAAAACAGCAAAAAGACTCCATGGGAACAAAATGTTCCCTAGGTTTGCACTCAATGTCTTTTAGAGCCATCAATCACTAGTCTAGAGAAAATAAAGCCATCACAGTTTCATAGGTATCTGCAATTGCTGTCATAATCCTGTTCATGTTTTGAGAACAGGTATTCAAACAAGTCTGAAACAGCATTATAGACTTCACCAAAAAGATTCTGAGCATATTGAAGGGTACTCTTAAGTCACTCTGCTGCAAGCACTTTACCTGCCATGCTATGTTTTCTGAAGTTTTCATCAGTAAAGAAGCATGACATTATTTTAGACTTGATTATGAAGAACTATATTTTTGCAGTAAAAAATATGGGCCATGCACTTCACACTTTAACTACTTTTTAATACTTTTTAATACAGTAAAGCATTTTATACAAAAAAGGTAGTAGTTATTAAAAAAGACAGGGTACAAATGAATTTCATAGAATGCCTCTGTACTAAACCAGTTTCTTTGTAATGGAAACAAGAAAAAGGAAGTAGTTACTGTTCTTTGTAGGCTTTTCTAAGGGGCAACAACACCTATTATTTATGGGATCTAAATGAAAGTTAGAGAAGGACTTGTTTGAATATGAACTTTGTCTTGGAAATAAATTCTCTGGAAGAGACATGTCTTTCTGCTGTATGTAGTAAACCTCAAGTATTTTGCAAAAATGGCAAAGCCATGTCTCCTGTTACTCCCCATTCACATACTGGCTTTTTTCTGGGGGAAAACTGAGAACTATACTTCATCTGTAGAATTAAAAAAATGTTAACCTGTTAACCTCTGCTCTCACAGCAATAATCGTACATTGCCTTCTGGTCCAGATTGTCTCATATCTTTCATTCTAACCTGCCAAAGTCAACATGGTGAACATTTTACTGGTTATGTTTCTATCATATATCCCCTACCTGTTTGTACACAACCAGACAATGTCTTTGATTTTTAGTATTAATCAATTTTATTCTAATACGCATGGCAAGTGAAAGAATTTCTATTCAGTGTCTGTTACCAACCTCACCATGATATGTCTGAGTTTCTTGCATAGGTGTCTTAAGCAATGTGACTAATACCTGCCAAATATAGTTCATTCTTTATATAGTTCCCCAAGGAGAAAACTGGGTGCATTATCTATCATTTTCTTCTCAAAGGATTTTATTCTTGGCTCTGTTTGTTTTTGTCTTGTGCTATTTAAGTGGGAATGCTGATATGCATTTAGGCTAAAGATGGAATTGAAAACCAATTCCTAAGATCTCTGGGCTTTGAATTTTTTTCCTCAAATTCTCAATTTTTATATGAAAAGCTTAAAGAAAAAATAATTCTCCCTGTGTATTTTCAAACAATTGCTACAATTCTGAATGTCTTACAAAGTTATTTCTTTAAATTTAGTCTCTGTTTTGGTAGAATGTCTGTTTTACAAAACTCCCAAAAAATTAACATGTACATCATACTTAAAACTGTAGTTTTCACTTGAGGAAACTGACCTCTAGATTTTTATGGTCACAAATGAGGAGAGATGGAAATTTCTAGAAATTAATTTAGCCTGCTGGATTACAGAAAATGCCTGGATGCCTAACACTTCATCAAACACAGTTAGAAGGATTTAGCTGACTTCAAATGTAAACATCAAGTGTACATTTGGATCCTAAAATCAATGCTACTCGTGAATGTTAGAGGCTGGATCTGCACAGCTGAAAAAATGTTCTCCCAGCTGCCACACGGCAGTAAAGTGGCTGGCAGGCAAGCAGAAATAAGGGAATTGCAAATGGTCTCACGAGGATATATGGGATATCCAGAACGTTTGGTTATAGAGGGAGGACAGCAGGGACTGTTTAAGAGCTCTAGATTAATTGCATTTCTGTGAAGGAATTAAAAAAGGGTTTTAATACTGTTATTAGGACTAACTGACCGTTTGGGAAGAGTACCAGCTGAATAGCACAATACAGCTGTGAGGCTCATACACAGCTAAAGAAAAACATGCCATTTTCTTCATGGTAAACAACACCTTCTCTGAAGCTATGGGTAAATTCTGTAATTTCCTCTTAGCTTTAATAAAATGATACAGCAATAAGGAAAATTGTTTCCCGTTTTCCTATTTTATATTGTTCTATACCTTTGTATATAACACTGAATTTTTATAATGAAGTATAAAAATACAACTATAATTTCTTGGGGATAAGGATTGTTGAGTAAATTACACTTTGTGGGAAGCAGTGGTACATTTAGAATTGTGCAATGCAGTGATCGAGAGAAAGGAGCAGAAGCACTTTCTTTGCCAGAATCTGAAAACACCTCCTCTTAAAAATTAAAACACTTATACATCATCATGGTGTCTATAGTATTTACGTATGGCAGACACTTGTCATTCTTTACAAATGAGTCATGGTTTCCCATATATTGCAATATACCTGAGCCATGTGACTGATAAAACTGCACATATTACAAGTGGTACATCCACATCATGACTTTTTTCACATCAACCTTTAGAAACTTCCTTTAAACTTATTTTCTAGCATTTCCAAAATTTTGTTTGAGACAGATTTTGCATAATACATAAATAACAAAGTTGTATCTCATTATCTTGGCTGACTTTATTTTAAAACCTCAATGTACTGTTCATTTTATGCCACGTGATTTTAATTAATAACCCAGGAGAAAGTGTCTTTCAATGCAAACAAGTTTTTCAGTGGAAATGTGCTGGGTTCCAATTAAAGGAGGTTTTGAAGGACCCTCTGTTTATATGGAAACACATGAAATTTGCATTTGGATCTAAACTCGTGTTGCTCAGACACATCTGTATTATGGATGCAGGTGCATTTCTCCTATGTGAGTACTGGCAATGCAATGCTGACTGAAGCAGATGTCATGATGAGATTGATACAAACAATGTAGTGAGTTTTTAACAGGTCTCTGCAAGTGAAAAACATCTGGTGTTTCATGTGACTTTTATAATTTATTTTTTTTTTAGTTCTTCCCATATTTTGTTAGGGTCTTTTTTTACACTATTATTTAACATTACCCTTGTGGCATGCAAGGTTTTAGAGTTACATATTATACAGACGGGAAATGGGGGAAAGGACTGATTACATAAACTTGCTAAAGGTCACCAGCCCACTGGAAGAGCAGGGAGTAACATTCCAGTTGCCTCTAGCTCTGTGTACTATTTCTTACGTTAACACTATGACTACATTTATCTTGTTGAGTAATGGAGGAGTAGATACAGGAACTAATAGGAACTAATACTGCTGTCTACAGAGCACTCTCACCTCATAAAGTCAGCTGTGCAACTTCGGCCAGAAAATCAGCTTTGAAGGGAGATATTTTGAAAACAAATGTCACATTAGATCAGAAACACTATGAAGATGTTATTACTGAAAGGCACCTACCTCGGTGACTTAAGAGCACAGTCATTAAAACAGCCCTGTGCTTGTTGACTATTTTTTCCCTTATGAACTTCTACATAAGTAAATCCAGCACATACAGGTAATGTTTTGGTGACCACAAGAGGCTCTGTTTGATCTGCAGAGGGAGTAAAGAGCCCGGCTGGTACAGCAGTGATTCTTCACCTAAAGATGACCATACACATCACCTGCCCACACTCCTCTCACCCCATCTGAAAGCCACTGGATGTATCCGTGTAGCATCAGCAGGAATCACACATTGACAGCAAAAGGAACCATGAGGAGAGGGTGAGCACTGCCAGCGTTGTGTATCAGGCAGTCTGTTCTGTGTTGAGTATTGATACATTCATCCTGCGTGAAACTAATAGGATTTGTACAAAAATATGAATGAGGACAGAGATGAAAACTGCCTTCTCAGGACTTCCCTTCAAGGAGAAACACAGAAGTGTTTATCCGGATGAATTTTCTGTTTTCAGAACAATCAGCCTTGGTGACAAGTCATAAAACTGAAACCAAAGAGATTCTGATTTTGAAAGCAGTCGGCAAAAACTCCTTAAGTTAAAAAACCCTCTAAGTAAAACTAATCTTCCCATCTGGATGTACAATAATTCAAGAGGAGGATAAGAAAGTTATTGTGTGGGTTTTTCAATGTTTTTCTTCTGTTCAGTGTGATATTTCACAACTGTCTGGGGCCTCCTTCCTCAGTGCATTAGGAAACATCCATTGCAATATTAGATTCTGTAAATAAAAAAAATAAGAGTTTGCCAAAAATGTTCTCTGACATAGGAAGTTGGCTACTTGAGTAGCTCAGTTTCCAGCCTTTGCTAAATTGATCTGTAGAAGATAGACAGATAGGCAGCTGTCTTTGGCCGCTGGAAATCATGCTCCAGCTGAGTTAGAAGGTCTACTGACACTGGACTGGTGCTGCTTGGAAATTCCAGCTTCAAAAGACAGTAACTACCACAGGGACTGATGTGGACAACACTCAGCATCCCCCATGTGCAGACAAATCAGGTGGCAACCACCAGGCCAGATCTCAAGCAAGACTCAACCCTGTTTTTCTGATGAGCAGAAAGACAGCTTTTCTCTCTGCACCTGACTCCTAAACTACCACCATTAAATAGAACTACTCTTTTCTACTGTTTTGACCACATAGGAGTTAAATAACAGGTCCTGTTCATCACCGAATGTTCCCCAAAAATCAAAGCCATCACATCAAGGCCAAACATCACTGGCATTCTGGACATTACTGTGATGACATAGCCCCCCATTCAAAGCTGCCTGTTCACCTCCACTAGACTCTGTTTAGTTACTACTGAATTGTTCTGGTATGGACTAAAAACACCTTTAAATATGACATGGGGCAGTGCGGTTAGTATTTTGAAGTATAATGTCTTTCCCATAGTTATATGCTTTATGAGAGAAAGTCCTGTCCTAAGTTCACCTCCCTTCTCAACATGGAGGTTCAACATTGTTTGAACACACATTTATTTTTATCTGGTGACTATATAGAAGGGATTTAAAAAGCCTATTGTAATAACACAGAAGTCTGGAAAAAGATTAAAAATGTGTCATTCCCATGGAAAGGATGTTAATCCAGTATCAAAAAGTGTTTAGGCTGTGATATCTTTGGAAGTTTACGGATGTCACCTTACAATGGTGTGATGGCTATGAACAGTCTAACTGAAACTAAACAAAGCTAAAATTCAATGTCATCCTGATCCTGCTTATCCTTTACACATTATATCACACTAAAGCAGGGAATTTCAAAACAGTAAATTGCTATAATCCCAATGGAAATTCAAGGATGGAGAATTTCCTGCCCTTTGATATTTAAAATCAGAAATGCTGATGTTTTCTTTCAACTTACTTTTATTGGTTTTGCATAATACTTGAAACAATACATAAAATAAATATTTTATAACTTTGTTCCTGGACATTTTCACAAAACAAACACAAGATATCACAACCTTGTCTACTCTGTTGGCCTTAAGCGTGCAGGACATGTGCCTCCACCCACCAGCCAGCTAAATAAAGAATTAATACAGTATTTTAAAAGGGAAAATCAAAAGTGTTCAAGGACTACTCAAGAACCCATAAGAAGAGACAATGGGGAAAGTATGTTGTTAGAGAGTTCTCCAACAACCTTTACCAAAACCACAAGACACAGTGAAAACTCAAGGCTTCTTTTTTTTCACTGTTACTAAAAAGTGCTTAGCCCTCTGTAGCTACACCAGGCACGGTGTGGTAGCCACGAAAGTATATCTCTAAAGCTTTATCTAACCATCTTTGACAATTTTGCCTAACCATTGTTTTTAATCCTGGCAAACTGCATCTTACCTCTCATAACCTGATATCTGTCACTCAGCAAAAAGAAATGAACTATCTTACCTCACCTCCTGCAGAGATTATTAACAAAGAACACCAATAGCCTTTATACCAAAACACTGATACTTTCAAACTCTGCCAGAAACACTCCATCCCATGCAACTTCACAATAAAAGCAGGTTTAATCCCAGAGAGCGAAGAGACAGCATAAGCAAGCCTTTGCAGAACTTCTCATAGACCAGTCACAACAATTGCCTGTGCTTCCAGAACAGTGAAATTACCAAATATGTTGACCTTCTTCCAAATAAGAAAAGGTTAACACATTTTCAAGCCTATTTAGACCTTATTCAAAATCTTTTGCCCAGAATACAGGATGAACATGAACAAATGAAAATATAAATGTGAAAACATGAGGAAGATACAGCCTCCATTCTTCAGTACATAATACCTAATTATCCTTCTGAAGGGCAAACCAAGAGGCTGATAGCACCAGCTCTGCATTATAGAAGAGGTGTAGGACAGCAGATCAGGCAAGTCTTTGGAGAGAAATTAGAATAAGAACTTGAAGCAAGAATTTAAATTCATGCTTCCATGAAAAGTACTTTCAAATATCTCATAACCACAAATAATTAGTACTTTGTTATGTAGCCTTTTTACATCAGTTTTTAGTAGCTGATCAGAGCTTTCATCAGGGAGAAAGTATTATCTGGAAAATCATTCCTTGTACATATTCTAGTAAAACATTCATATTTTCTGAACTTTCCAGTTTGAACATTAATGTGTCATCTATATTAGCAAATTAATGATGCCAAGAACTGTTCTTTAAGGCTAACTGGCACAGAACAGCTCACATCCATCATACTAAATTCTGTTAGTCTCCAAAACAGTGGCTGCAACCAAAATGCTACTGAATCCCTGACAAGTGTGGACTCCTCAAACTGAACCATGAAATTTTTGGAAAAGTCCTAGTCAGTCCTGGCCGTGACTACACCCAGTTATTGATAATGATTTGATTATATAATTGACAAATTCCAGGACTTTTTCTAGCATTACTTTATTATTAGTGTGGGCTGGAGTGGGGTTTGCCTCACCCCGCATTAGGTGCCTGAAGCTGAGTAGCTACTGCAGTGTTGCTTCATGATAGTCAGTGGCAGCTCTGTTCGTAGTGCACACTTCAGGGCTCCTTTTAAGAATGAAACTGAGCACTCTACAACTGTCTGTTTCTTTGTGTGGATTAAAAGCAGTCCACAGTGACAAATGGAGTGAGACTAAGTCCATCTGAGGATGAAATTGCTGTGAATCAAATCAAACCTCATGGATTAGTGCAGTCCTCACAATTGCTAAAATAAAGAACTAATAAGCAATGCCCAGAAACTGTCTGAATTGCTGTGAAACTGCTTATCCCTGTAAGCCTGGCAAGAAAGCCAAACTCAGAGCCTCCCTTTCCCTGTTTGCAGTGTGAGGTTTCTGTGTTTAATTACCTCACAGAGGTGTTGTGAGGCCCACCTACATAATGTTTGCAAAGTAATGTTTGTAGAGCATTGTATGGTGCACGAAAAGTGGGAAGGCGAGCCAGGCACTGAGGTGAAGACAGAATAGGCGATCGAGCTCTATATTCCTGTGCTTCCTTTCACTCCTCTGGTAGCTTTTGCACAGTGGCTGCAGACATTTAGATAGTGCAACCTTGCAATTAATTTATTATTTTCTTCATATAAAGTGTATTAAGGGCTTCTGTATAAGATTACTGTTTACAGATGGCTTTACAAGCTGCTGCTGTGTTCTACTTCGTGTTCCATCCTGGCATAGCTACTGCACTTGTACAGAGTGGCATGGATTTTTCAGTTAGTACCTGACCTTGAACAGTTTTAGCTTCCAAGGAAACAGCTTAGGAAATATGTGTGAAAACAGCACTCTTAAGGGAAATATTGTTACTGAATTGCAACAATCCTTACCAGTGATATTTATGCACGTGTGGAGGAATGTGTAGGCTCACAGCAATCAGGGAAAGCCAGAGCATCTAGCATGAATGGTGGCTGTTTAGGCAGGGCACAATATTGCTACTGTTACAGGCAGCTGGGAGGAAGTCTTAGTGGGGCATCATGGTCCACTGACTGCACACTTCTGTCTGACAGCTTTGAAAGAGGCCAGTAAGAAAAATCTACACCTATTAAGCAGTGGCAAACACTGCTCCTCCCTGGGCAACAGTGAGAGCTGGGTGACAAAAATTCAGTGGCCTTAACCATTCCCTTGCAGCAAACAAAAGTATTCTACAATTTCAGGCTCCATTTTACCTTTTTTGGTGTTTGTTTAAATGCATTAAAAGAGCTGGAATTGCAGAAGTCTGACCTGTGGCTTTTGAATCCTGAGAGTCCAAGTAGGCAGATGCAGTTATAATCTCTGCTTCTCTCCCATTTAGGCCATTTGATTCAATTTAGTCTCAGAATAAGCTAGCCTCTTGCTGGCATCAGAGCACTTTCAAAAAGCTCTCAGCACAGGAATGTAAGACTGGAACAAACCCAGCTTGAAAGTACACACTCCAGAAGGTGTGAGCTCTCCTCTGTCACTTTCATTAATACTCACACTAGGCAGACTTCTCTCTTATTTCTTGCTATATTTGCTGTTATGATCCAACATCTGTGCTTTAAAACCGGTAAGCGTGGCCACCTTACTCTCCAGGAGGTGACCAGGTCCTGTCATTTAAATCCACTATACCATTCCCATGGGCAGAGGCTGATGAAAGCCCAAGTGATTTTAGTGGTGGGAGAGTAGTACCTCATAGCCAAGTTTCAAGGTGGAAATCAGCATAGAATTACACACAGGGTTACAGGAAGGAACAAGAGGGAGAAGACTCCCTGCATTGCCAAGTAACTCAAAGAAGGATTTATGAGAGTTTAGGACAGTGCCAGCTGCTGATGGTAGCTAATATGGCACAAAAGAGAGACTAAATTCACTCTGGATTTAACAGCCCTGAATTAACAGAATTACAGCAATATGAAATTAGCCTGACTTGCTATGAATATCTATAAAATTTGATGCATACTCTAGAAAGCTTTTTATTTACCTGGCTTGTTTTCTCCTTATCTGTTCTTAGATTATAGTGTTAACCATCACACCCAGCATATACATCACACTTCTACCCTGAAAGACCATCAATGCTCCTAGAGTACTCAATTATTTCTACTGGTTATAGACATCACAGTTTCTAAAGTTAAGAGGGTGGACTGTTCATTTGTGCAATTACTGAAATCTGTGAAGATGTCTATGTTGCTATTTCATATTTCTTGTCCAATAATGAAGACCGGATATTGATGTGATAGAACAAACATGACATGAGAGGAAGTCAAAAAGAATATGCACAAAGTTATAACATTTGTGGAGAGTTTGAAAATATGAAAAAATAGCTTGTTCCTAGAAAACACAAATTCTTAAAAATCAAAATAGACACAAAAAATTTATTTCCAAAATGGACTTTTTTCTAAGAATAAGAAAAGCATTATGAAGAATACATTTAGCATAAAGAAAGAATTGTTGTGGAGAGCATTCAAAAAAGTAACAAAATCTTTACTTTTGAGTAACAAAATGTATAATTTCAGAAATAGAGTTGTGCTTAAATATATGTTTGCTTATTGATTCCTTTTTAGGTTGGGAAAATTTGCATTACAGAGCATAGAAATCTCAGTATGCAGCAAAGGTAAGTTGTATCTGCAGGGATTAGAAATAATGTGGCCTCCTGACATCAAAGCAGTACAATAGCTGAGAGAGGTTACTTGCTCACAGCTGCTGTCCTTTAAGGTATATTCTCTATAAGCATATTCTTGTAATAATTGTTCATAAACACAAAAGAAAATGACTGTACCCATAGAGAAAGATGCTATTACTTTCAGATAATGCTGTCCTTGACCCTCCTTTTTTTAGCTCTAATACTTCTGGAAAATTATATGGATTGGTGAGATAGTGGGATAAGTTAAAGTGTTGTGAATGTGCCTGTTGACAACACATTGCTAAACAGTATTTTCAGTGTTTCTTAATTTTTCCATAGCTTGCTATTTTCTTGCTTCGACCAATTTGCTATTTGCCTCTAATTCTAATGGTCAGTTAAATCTAATATGCAGAAGAGCCAAATCAGGTCCTTCCTTTATCTCTGTACTACTTTATCTAGGAATTTAAGAGTTTGTTTTTTTGTTAAAAAAGTATTACTGCTATCTAATATAATGTTATACGTTCATACTTGCTCAGATTGTATTTCTTCTCCTGTTGTTCCACAGCTTTGCAGTCATTTCCCAGATCTTTTTGTTCAATTACTTTCTTTTAGTTTCCTCTGACTATACACTGCTATGCTTTCTCATAATACTGTCATCCTCCATCCTTTCCTGAATATGTTTTTCTTCTATCTCCACTACCTGATACTCATATTTATCTTTTACCAACTTGGACATTAACTAACACCAATTGCTCCAGAAGCTGATTTTCTGTCATTTACAGTTTAAAGAAATTGCAGTAGACTACAAATGTACAGAATGTGGTAAGGTAGAACAGCTGAAATTCACTTTTGAATATGCCATCATCAAAATCCCTGCTCCATAAGTTTTTGACAGCAACTTTTCCTCTTTCCTTAAAGATGCACTTCTGAGTATATTTATAATTGCTAAACAGTTTTCTGCCTGTCTCCAAAGGTGTGCTGACAAATGCACATCAACCTGGCATGAACTTGGATCTTCCTCAAAGAAGAAGAGATTTCTAGGTTTGAACATGGAAGGGAAGGCAAAGAGTTGTTATCTGCTGAGCCAGCTTTGAACACAGGTATAAAATACAAGACTTGTGAAATTGACTTTTTAGAACTTGTTCGTAAACTGGCTGGGTTTTTTACAGCTGGTTTTACTGAATTAGATGAAGTCATCTCCAGAAGAACCCTGCCTGTCTCATGTGGGAATATTTAATTTGAGAACTGGAATGGGCCTTAGGGCCCACTTGCTCTAAAGGTCTGTGCTTAAGGCATATCTAAATATACATAAATATCTCATCCAAAGCCAACGTGGCTGCCTAATGTGCCACAAAGGGATGAAAATATGCAAGTGCCCCCTCTTTTACTAATAGCCAGCTCAGGATATCAAGCACAGTTAAGCTACTGGAGTGCACTGATTTTGACATGAGGAGTCAAGGACTGGTTTGCAATAGGGAAAGAGCAAGTGTGCAACATTTGGCACTCATGGTACTACCACCTGGGTTCAGATTCCTGACTCTGTTCTCAATTTTGCATTAAATAGCTATTAACCAATAAAGACTACAGATCCTTGTGCCTTTCCCTCCTAGCACCACTGTCCAAATCATAAGGAGAGAGAACACTGCTGAACTCTCACGCCTACTCCCGGTCCACTCAGTCTTTAACGACACCAGGCAAAGACGGACAAATTCGAGAGATCATATGGAACATATCCATACTCCAAACTGCAAGTGGTCTGCTGGTTGGCAAGGTAGGAGATGCCAGCCTGTCACACACCAAATCACTGCTTTTAGCAGTAGGCCCTTAGCACAGGATCATATAGAACTGGCTTCAATAGAGCAGGGATGCTGTTGTAATGCCAGTCACCTGTTTATTCAAAAATATGGTTTTTCAGTTTCTCAGCTGGGGTAGGATCAACAAGTAACAGGAGTTGCACTGTGCACCTTGGACAAGAAGTATGTACATGAGTCTATGGAAAGGGAGATGTTCAAGAGACATTTTTATTGTTACTTATCCTATTTGGCATCTGAAAGTGCTGTTGTCTCAGTTGTCTCAGTTTCTAATTGGCTCAGTTTATGTCAGCCTCAAAAAAACCCCCCAAAAAACCTATATGAAAAGAATCAGCCCTTTTTACTAGCATATTGAAATGCTTTCAGATATTTTTCTGCTAGA
The DNA here is from genome assembly GCA_013396655.1 of Campylorhamphus procurvoides. Classification (NCBI taxonomy): domain Eukaryota; kingdom Metazoa; phylum Chordata; class Aves; order Passeriformes; family Dendrocolaptidae; genus Campylorhamphus; species Campylorhamphus procurvoides. The sequence continues at coordinate 493,507 of WBMV01004566.1, forward strand.
AATTCATGCTCTGGGAAGATTTAGAGGCAAAATAATTGAAAAAGATAAAGGGAAGACAGAAGTAGTCATTAGAACTAGTGGGCAGCATAGGCATTTTAGCAGTTACTTAGCAACTTTTAAGCAGGCACATTTGGGGAAATGCTTTAAGGAAGAGTTTGGTGAGGCACATGGATATGTAATTTAGAAAGAAATAAATAAAAGGTCACTCGAATATAAAAGCCCTCAATGTTTGTTTACTAATAATGGGGAAGAGCAGTTGAGCAATACTTGGGCTTTCAGTTCCTATAAGAAATACACTCCCTATGGAACAAACTTTGTAAAAACCCACTGTAGAGTAAAGGTGAATGCTGATATTTGGAAGTATTCAGCAGTTGATCCTGTTCAGATCAACACTGTTATTCTCCAGAAAGATGCTGCAAGTAACTCTTCAATAAAGCTAAAATGTAACTGCTAAAACATTGTTTTCCTTGCATTTCCCATACTGCATATGTGTTACTGGGTAAAGCCTGTGAGAATATGTTTGCATGACACATGCTCCACAAAATAAAGCTGTACTGTACTTTTGTTTGCCACTGACAACATCTTGGAAGTTGGGAGATATGCCAGTAACCATGAGGCAGTTAAGTTGTTGAGATAAACCACAAAGCCTTTGCAAGATTCTGCTGTGTAATTTTTCTGCAATTGTAGTTAACAATTTAGTTTCCATAGTAGTTCATTCTTATCACAGCTGTTGTCCTGATTTTTTAATAAAAGAAATGAGCACAATTAAGTAATAGTCAAGTGAAAGTTGTGGAGTTCCAAGCAAGCTGTGGGGAAGGAACAAGCTGTATTTGGTCACCAGTGAGCTCTCACAAAAATCAAGATGTAGTTAGGACCAGTGCTTCATATAATCATAGAATTATTAAGGTTGGAAAAGACCTTCAAGAATACCAAGTCCAACCTTCAGTCAAGTACCACATGCCCACTAGCCCATATTGTAAAGTGGCATTATCTAGTAATTTTTTTTTTACACTTCCAGAGGTGGTGACTCCACCAACTCCTTGGGGAGCTTATTCCAGTGAAACTGTTTCTCCATTGGATACAATACTTATTCTGGGTTAATTTCATACACTGTTTGCCATCAAAACCCAACAATGGAAAAGTAGTTACATGTGCCATTTATGATTTTTTAGTTTTTTTTAAATAATATTTCTGGTGGCTGCTGGTACCACAGATTTATTTATTAGAACATAAAGTTCAGCAGAAATCCCACATCTCATCAGACTGTTGTTGATGGTAGTTTCTTCCCATGGCTTGCTGGGATAGTTTCAAACAAAATACACAATTTTCATCACAAAAGACAGTGAAAGAGATGCTTACCTAAAGAACACATTGTATTCTTGAGTGGATAAATTTTATCTAATAAAATCTTAGTTATTAAATATTATTAATAAATATATTATTATATTAAATAAGTAGATAAGGGCTTTCTTTTTCCCTGCAAAAACACCCATTACTGAGGGGTAATGTGTTTACATGTGTCCATAAAGAAATCGTCCCAGTAGAAGTGAACATATTGTAGAGGACAGGAAAGAAGAAATTTACTTTGTGTCATTATAAAGATTGCAAAGAAGAACAGAGGGAAGACAAAGTTGCATAGAATCAGATTCAGCTTATTTAAATTGTACACAATAGGAGCAAATGCTAGTCATAAACCAAGAGGCAATCTTGGAAGAGCAAGTGCATATGGGGCTTGTAATACATGCTCTTGTAACCATAACTTGGAAGGTACACAAGCACAATAGGTGTAAAGACCTTCAGCAAAATATTTCATACAATTTCTGTGGATATTTTGCAAAGATAACAGAAGTTCACTAGTGTTTCCTTTATCTCAACTCATTCCTGGTCCCAGCCCTGCTAATAGTCCATACAGATTTCAATTTAGGCTGGAATTCTTTCTGCTTGTATAACAGCTGAGATAAAAGTATATAATAAGTCTTTGCTAAAATAATGCCACAAAGTATGTAATGTCATTAAAGATTGTTTAATACATATTGATGATGAAGTGGCATTAAAACAACCTTAAACCTTATTATTTTCTAAGGAAATGTCATTGCTTTCAAGGTTGTCAAGTTTGTCACTGCCACCACATTTGAATCTTTGCCTTTATGACTTAAATATTGCTTAGCCTCATTTAAAAATGATACATGGAAATTAGAAATATGGCAACTGGAAGAAAATGCAGAAGATATATGTGGAAATATAGATAGTACATTTCTTACAGACTCAGTTGATGGCGATGTTAGTTGGAGATATAGTGCTGCAACTCTTCAGATATAATCAGAACATGTCAGAGCAAAGGCAGTACAGTATACACTTCTAAATGTAAGAGCAGGAGGTTCTGCCTATTATTGATTCTGTCCTCATGTCTACATATTTGGGATGAAACTTATTTCTTCCAGAAGTGTTTTCAGTCTTAATTAATTATTGACATACAAACACCATAAATCTTAGATTAAGATACCCTGTAGATTCAAAAAGCTTTATTTGCTTCATAATCAGAGGTTTCTAATATCTGATGGTTTACTGAAACACTATGTAGAAAAAACGCACACCATATTGGACCAAGCAGAAAGGCAGTACACATGATATGATTAGAAAACTGACTAGATTCTAGATGTAAATGTAGCAGTTGCAATTCCTGTCTTTTTGTTTGTTTGCTTTGTTCAGACTACTATGTACTCTTGCTATTTTACAGTGAGCTCTTTATGATAGGGAATCAAAATTCTATCCATATAGTATGATGTGATCCACCATTTTTCTGCATATGAGATTATGCCTGCTAGCATGTGTCTGTCTTTTACTTACAGATGAAACAAAAAACAGATAGAAGACATCAGGTCTTGAACCAGATCCTCTTTCTTTTTCTCTCTGAACTGAAGCATAAGTGGAATTAAAAAATCAAAAATTAAAAATCAAAATGGAACTTTGGGAAAAAAAAAGTGTGGCAAAGAGGATAACATTTCTTGAAATAACAGATGAATTTCTGAAAATATTTTTGATTTTCATTTAATTTATTAATGACCTCATGATATTTGACTTAATTAGGGAGAATCTTTTGTTGAGAGCAGACTCTGTCCAAAGGCAGCACAGTTTTGGTGAATCATAAACTATTCACCCTTGTTCTCGAAAGTGCACCTCAGTGAGGTCTTTGTTATCATCTTCTGAAATAAATGGATCTCCTCAGCTGTGATAATGTCATCACCATTCTCCAAACTAGGTTTTCCACTGCAGTATGAGGCCCATGACACCACTCCGAGTACATCCAGGCTGTATATTTCTGTGGCTTGTTTATAACTCGTAAGAACAAATTGCACTATGGTGTAACAGCCTCAGATCATGACCACACTGATTATTAGTCTAAGGTACAAGATAAACAGCTCATTTACTTTATCACAGTGAAGGTAAAACAACAGGTGCTACCTTTAAACATGCTACACCAGATAAAATAATATGCACTGTACATCTGATACTTGTGTTCTGCCTCTAGCAGGGCCTCCAGATTCCTTCTTGCAAGAGATCAGTCATCTACGAGAACCAGAGATTTCCTTATCTGGCTGGCCAAGATGCCAGAGCGATGCTTTGTAAAAGACTCATCAGGATATTGCACAGCATGTGGCTGTGGGCTTAATTACCACAGCATACCTTATCTGGCACACCTTCTCTTTAACAGTTCTAATCTTGACTTGTGATCCTATGATTATACCTTCCCCATTGTCCCTAATGAAACTATCTTTGCCTGTTGCAATGGAGGCATTGAAATCTGTCAATCAAATTGAAAGAAAATCGTATTCATTCAATTAAAAAGAACAGTGAAACCTGAGAATCTAATTTTCAGAACAATCGCTACCCTCACTATTCAGTGCATAAAAATACCAAGATTTTATCCACCCAGCATTTGCAAACTAATCCACTCTGCAACATTATGCCTTAACAAAAACAACTTGCATTACTTACATATATTTTAAACCTGAATATAGACACATGCAGTACAATTAAATTTTTTTCTAAATTGAAATTTTTTCTATAATCTCAAAAGTTTATAGAGCCCAACAGAAAAATAAATAGGGAAAACTTGTAAGTGGGATATAATTTCTATAATTTCTATCAGTATCAGGTAACTGCATTACCTGGCACAGTTTCATTTTTGATGAGAGAACAAATCATTCTTCTGCTCCTTGTTATGAAAATATGGGATAATTAAAATATGACAGAAGCTGAAAAGTGACCTGGAGGAGTAAGTTTTGTCCCCACAAACTTTTCAGAAGACTTTTGCTAGGAACCTTACAAAAAGGACTTTCCCAATCTTGCCTTAGAAGAACTACTCCCACAGATGCCTATCCTTCATGCTTTCTAATTCTACTGTCGTCTTGTTGTCAGAGGAACACTTCTGGTTTTTTATAAATTGGCCAAAGTCAGAGCTTTTTCAGCTCTGAAAAGTTTCTATAGTAAATATTTGGAGAGAAAAAGGTATAAAGCCTGCCAGAAAAATTATTCAACATTTCAACATATCCACTTCTCACACAAACAGAGTACAGCTTGGATATACTCCATTTAGTTTCAAGCAGATGCAATCATAACAGATGATTTCAAATATGATTTGCCATTTTTTCTTGACTATGAACCTTGACATAGACTTAAAGGTATTTTCCAACCTAAATGATTCTATTCTATGATTTTCTTCTTCTAACAGCAGAAATAGTATGTTAGAGAGCCAGTGTTTCCATGTTAAAGAAATAACATTGCGAGTGCTTGGTAAGTGCATGGTATTGTATATTATACGTGGGAACTGATTGTTTACTATGAAGCGCAATGTTAATAGAAAAATAAAATATTGATGAAAAATCTTATTAACTTGCACAAAGACAGATTAAATGAAAACTTGCAATACTTCAAACAAAAAGAGCACTGTCAGTGCAAAAGGCAACCACTAAGTATTTAACTTCAGTACAGAGCTATTAAGCATTTCTCTTAGACACCTTAACACACAAGTGTCAAAATATAGCAGAAGTCCCCAAGCAGCATAACTGGTATAGTAAAAAAAAAGTGAAGTATGGTTAGTTTTGAAATACATTAATTGAGAAATAGTAAAAACCTGTTTAGTTTCCATTTAACATTAGATTGTTTGCTACAAAGAATGCTCTAGTGTATTTCTCATTTTAAATGTCTGATGCATTAGACTTTCCCTCTCTGTGAGGAGTGTTCTGACAAAGAAAATTGGTGGTGACAAAGATACATGTATTCTAAGTATTTCTGATGCTAACATTTTTCAGCCAAGTGTGACTGTTTTTCTCACTCTTCCAACACAGACACGCTGCATGGAAATAAGTCTGTGTGAAATATTTCTTGGAGGTGAAGTATCCAAAATATGTGCCTCTCCACTATGACAATGACAGCAAAATCTTGTCTGGATATGCCAAAATAATGCTCCAGAGTACAGCTATTTATCAGACGCATAAAATGGTGCTTATTCTATGTCTGATGACACTTACTTTATGCAATGGAACCACACAAGGGAAACCCTTCATAGCACCAGATCTCTGCTGAATGGAAACTGGCTCCATGCTGAAACCCACTGTTTACAGCAGCTGCAAAATTAGGGTAAAACTACAAGTGCTCCGCAGCCAAAAGACCTGTCTGTCAAATGGAATTCCAAGGAAGGGAGTTGTAGGTGCTGAAACCAGATATTCCAGGACAGGTTAGGTTGGCATGAGAGTAAATCATCTGGACTGTAACAGGTCAAGTGATCCAAGAGCTTTCGTGTAACTACTTGTTGTTTAAGAGTTTGTGTGAAAATAATTCTGAGGCATCTATAGATGGAGAACTTTCTCTAATTAAAAACATTGGAGTTTATAGACTCCAAGTCAGTGGCAGAAAAATCAATGCAAAATAAATTCTATAAAATACATCAAGGGGAAAAAAAATGAAGAGGAAACAATTGGAGCCCTTGTGTGACACAGCAGTATTCTTTGGTGTTACTGTTCCTTTGTTAAGCAGGAAAATAGCAAAATGACCCCACTTAACTTCACTCCAGAAAAGGGTGGAAACACCATTGAGCTGACAGCTATCTAGTCAGGCCTCTGAACAAAGGAATCCATTTTATATGATCACATTTGCATACCTTATTCAGCCATGTGTTTGCCCATGTCCACATCACACATAAGCACTGTCTTATGTAGAGATAGACAACATCTCTCTCTGAGTTTGAATATGTTAATATATGGCAAATCCTTACCAAAAAGTATATATTTAAGTAATACAATTGAGATAAAACCACAGTTGAATCTGCTCTTTATTTTAATATATAAATAACTCTGATTACTTCAACCTCCGGGGTTGGTTTTGGATATTACAGAAAGTGCCATGCTGAGTTTTTATAGTTAAACAACTGCAATAAAATGGTAGTAGTTTCTGTTTTGGATATTTGACTTTCTTGTTCTGCTCAAAATCTAGGACAAAATGTTATGCTTGGTTTCAATACTGTAGAAATTTGCTGAATTGTTAAAAAAAAAGTAATGACATAAAATGTAATATTTCCAAGTTAATTTATGAACAGAAAAGCAAGCTGTCTTACAACTTAACATTCAGATCTTTTCAAACAAAAAATTCTGCCAAAAAATTTAAATGATGATGTAAAAATATGTTAAAATTATTCTTTCCTCTCAAACAAAAAGTTGTGAAATTATTTTATTGAAGATTATTTTTTATCACCTGTCTGTTTTGTTTCATGCTTTTTATTAATAATCTTTTAAGAAGTGCTATCAGTATTTCTATCACAAATTTAAACAAACAGAAAAACTAATTTTTTCCATCTTCTTCCAAACAGAATGATGCACATGAGGCCAATATTTCAACAGGGTTTTTTTGTTTTATCTTATTTTGCTTTTTCGTCTTCTGTCTTTTCCAGATAACAAGCTGGCAAAGAGGAGAGATTAGGAAAAAAACCCAGAGTGTTGAAAACTGCAAAACATCCTTACATGAAATGTGGGAGTTTTTTCCAAAATAGAATTTTTAATTTTTTTTTTTCAAGAGCGAGAATTGTGGAAAAAAAATCATTGGCCAAAATCGTGATTTGGAAAGGAATACTGGAAAACATTCACCACTCTGAATAAAATCTCTTTACAGTTGTCTCCATTTTTTATGTGGAAATAATAACTATATGCAATTTCTTGCAAATACTTTATTTAGCTAGTCTCTTCTTTGTAAATCTGGTGATCAAAGAGTTAACAAGTTTTGGGAAGGCGTGATGGTCAGCTATGGAGGAGGGCACTGGCTGGCTCAAAACTGCTCCAGGCAGCTGAGGCTCCATGGAGTTCCAAGGAATCGCAACCACTTACACCAGATCTAAATATATCTGTATCTGAAGAGTTCCTATTAACTAAAATAATCATACTTCAAACAAAGGTGGGGGTTTGTTATGATTTCTATATCTGGACAGTTTAATCACAGCACTCCTCTCATCTTTTGAGAAAAGCCAAAACTAGTTTGGACCCCATCTGTGACAGAAAATGTTTTATTTTTCAGTTTTCTGATGAAGAAATTAAAAAGTTAAAAGAAAACAGACCATTTCCAGTAAAATCTTTCCTCAAAATATAACAGTGAGCAGTTGTGCTGTGTGAAAATGGTACATGTCTAAGTGCAGTGGCTGTGCTATGCGTGGACCAGAGACAGGACCCTTTGTCTTTTTCTACTTCTATCCACCTTCTTCATGTAGACCACACAAACAATAACAAAAAGAGGGTGATTTTAAAAAAGAGTTTGCCTTTTGTTAAAAAAGCGTAATGGAAAATTCTTAAAATAATGTCAAGTAGGTAAAGTGTCAACCCAGCAGACATGTCAATTGCCATAGGATAGTGTCATATTCTTCTGGACTGGCTCTATAAAAAACCTGAAGCAAGGAAAGGCTTTAGGAAAGCAAGACAAGAGCTGTTCCTAACACATTCCATCAGCCACTGGTTTAGCTAAGGGCAGAGCATAACTGTACCAGGGCTGCTCTGGACAGGAGTTCAGGGCAAACCTAACAGGCCTGGTGTGTTTCGGGGTCTCCAAAAATTACAATTGTTCTGGTTCTGTTGACAACTAACAAAAAACCCCAAACAAATGCAATCAGGTCAGAAATCCTTTTGCTTTGTAAATAGTGTTATTAAAGACAAGAAACAATACTAATGACAGAGGATACAAGAAAAGGAATGATTCACATAGAAACCCCTTGAATACAAGACAATACTGGATGGCTCCCTCTGCCACATTTACTCAACTGCAATAGAACCCTTTCTCCCTCGAAGGAACTTCTTTTCCCCCACTCCTGGCAATGATGTGAGCTGGTATAGAATAACCTCTGGGTCCTGGCTACTGCAAAAATTAACCCTGTCATGGCCAGAACCAGGACAGGAGCTGTCCTTTTTCAGGAATCTGGCAATACTAGGATTTCCTGAGCAGGTTGCAGCTGGGCCGTATTTTTTAGCAGCATTTAATGGATCTATTCAGCATGAATTTTCATTGTCCCTCTTTGAACTTATTTGCATTTTTGGCCTCCTCAACATCCTGTGGAAATATGTTCCACGATTTAATTACGCATTGTAAGATAAAGTACTTCCTTTTTGCTTAACTCATTTTGTGTTTCCTAATTCCTGTCTTATGAAAAACAGTGAATTTTCATACCTTTTAAAACTTCTGGACCTCTGCTGAGTTCTTCCCTTTCTTGCTGATCACACTTCTCTCACTCCCATTATTGTTTTTCACTGAACCTGAATCCATTTATACAGTAATGCTCAACAAACCCTCCTGCAACCAGGGAAGGTTGGAACGTATTCTGTCTGAACGGGCTGCCTGACCTTGTCATGGCAATAAGGATTGTGGCTAGGATGGATGTGCTATTTAACAAACTCTTCACTGAGAATCCAGAATGCCAATGTCCATCACCATTTCTATCCAGAGAGGAGGGTTCATATAGAAGGGGTTTCACATTTCAGTACTGGAGTGTACTTTGGTCCTCAGGAACAATTTCACTTTTAACTTTATGCAACAACTTGGAGGGAAACTGAGCATTACTTTCTCCTCCTTTCTTTAACATGCTACCAAATTCTAAGATAAGGAAGACAACCTCTGAAAAGCTAGAGCCAAATTCCATCCTCAGTTGTACTTAAATATTATCTTTTCGATGTCTACAAAAAGTACAAACTCCTAGTTGGTGCCTAACTTGGAGCCTGGGAGAAGGAGACACTCTTCCCTTTTTATTCTGGGCAAGTGTTCCTGGTAAGTCACTATTTTAGTTTTGACTGTTTGGTATTACCATGGCAGTTCATTTATATAGACTTGAAATAATTTTCTACAAGCAATATTTTTCTCTTAATTTACATGACATTTTTGGCATCAGCTACACAAGTGTGCCATAAAACTGCTTTATTTACAGAACTTTCACCCCCCTGTCAATACACAGCTGCAACAGAATGGAAGGCAGATGAATACGGCCTATTTGTGAGTCTCTTGAGAGAAATGCATTAATCACTAAGCCCAACATGAAAAGGTACAACTAACTTCTTAACCACTTTCCCTGCTACAGACAATGTTTCATTTATCCTACTGACATCTCTGAAACATGTGTTCTTGGGAAAGAGCATGAAATTGTCAACAAGTACAAATCTTAAAGCCATTTCTTTCTCATTGCAAAGGAACCTGGCCTGAGTAATTATCAACTGTTTCTGTCATCAGCTTTAAAGAAAGCTACACTAAAGTACACATGGATGCAGAAACTGTGTGCCTGGAACTAACTGTAGCATTACTCAGGGTTGAAAGACAAGCTGCCGTAAGCCAAGTTTTAGGAATTTTCTGCTGTAATACTAAAAATGGAGAAACCTGGAAGACCAGTGGCAGCAACTTATTTCACTGCAAAATACATAGACATGGCATCTCACTGATGTAGAATGCAGAACTCAGAAAAAGAAGAGAAAGAAGGAGATACTGAGATCATGAATACAAATTTAGTACAAGGAGTGAAAATATGGAAGAAATGTGGACAAGAATAAGTGTTAGTTGGAAATGCTCCCAATTGAATGGAAGGAGTTGTGTCAAAAACTTAGGCAGAGTATCTCTCAAAATTGGCTGAATTTGAGAATATTGGTCTGACAAAGATGAAAAACCCAATGCAGGAGCAAGAACACATATTGACTATAATAAAGGAATGAAGGCTGGTATTTGACACAGAAAATGGGAAACAGGAATGTGGGTAAATTTCAGGGTGCTGCAGAATCATCATAAATTCTACACATTAAGTAAAAGCGGAGGTAGTTCTTAGAAGAGAATTGGAAAAGAGGAATCAGAAAAGAGGAACTCCCTGCATTTCTCAGAAAATCTGATTAGCAGTCACCTATAACTGCTTGAAAGCAGAAGATGATGATGAATTAGGGAAGAAGCACAACAAACCTAAGGCAATCTGCAGTGCAGCCACACAAATACCTACATGCTCATGCAGAACAAAAATAATTCTGTAGTGTGAATTATAGTTGTTTTCATGTTCAAACTATGGAGTCAATATGTTGTTAGGAAGAAAAAAAATAAAAATAAAAATAAAGACCTAGGAATTCAATCCTATTAGGAAAATCTCAAGTTTCCTCAACTTCAAAACAAATATGTATGGCAAAAAAACCACAACAAACCCAAACTCATAACCTTCTAAGCTACTTTCTCTATTTAAATTTGTCTTAAATTGTAGCCTTGGAGTGGCAAAATATCAGTCATAGGAATCAGATCAACGCATCAGAGCAAAGTCATAAACATCAGGTCATACACAGATAGCAAAAGATTCCTTTCAACCCACATCAATAAATGAGGACTCAAAATCCCAAATTTGTGAACATGTAAGAACTAAATGCACTGCCTGAGCCCCAAAATGCTAGCTTCATCCTGTCAGCTGCATTTGTCTGCTGTGCAATGCACCAACATCACTTCAGCCACTTCACTCAGCTGTCCTTGTCAACCACTTCTCATGACGACCTTAAGCACTAGGCTAGACAATCAAGATGTAAACTGGATAAGAAGATTTAATAGAAGTACAGTGCTGTATATCACTCACACTTTACACTACTTTCTCAAACAGGCTCCTTAAGGATCCCAGCACATGCTGAACAGAAAGGACCTTGTTCTTCAACAGAAGAAAAAAATCCCTCTACGACTCTCTAAAGGTATTTTGGCAAGAAGAAATATTCCTTCTCTAATGAAGAAGCTGGTCATAATCAAAGACATTTAAAGCTTTTAATTACAGATTGACTGTTCTCTTATAATAGAGCATTAATATCTCGGTGGTTAAAAGGAGAAGAGCAGGGTAATTAAATAATTTGTTATTAATCTTTTGTGATGTGGTGCTTAGGGACATGGTTTAGTGGTGGACTTGGCAGTGCTGGATTAATGGTTGGACTTAATCCTGAAGGTCTTTGTCAACCTAAATGATTTTATGGTTCTATGTTGTGAATATCTCTAAACTTTAGGCCAAAATACAGTGGGTACCTATTAAGGGCACAGACAGCTGAGGTCACCATGAAGGACAGTACAGATGCTGTCTTTGAGTAGATGCACTCCTGCATGGGTAATGACAACTTGGCAGCATGGCCAAGGATGAGCTGGCAGGAAAGAATTGTTCTCAGCTGTAGCATGTGCTATATCCTGAGATATTAGGAGAAGAAAATTCTGCAACACCTCTTCCAATTAAGTTTTCTTTCCAATTAAGAATGTAGTGATGTGTAACAGATTCTTTTCAGAAGAATTCCAGCTATCTGTTTGAGTTCCAATAGAAAAGATGATGTTTTTCTCAAAAAAATGCATATGTTCCCAGGTTATTCCACCTTATTCTCTGTTATTTCTTCCCCCTAAAAGTATGGGAACTTTTCTTGTTTCTACAGATCTATGTCTACCTCATTACTAAGTCTCTTTATGTCATTTAGAGATGTGCAGTATCTGACTTGCTGTTCCTGTGTCTGAGTTCCCTGTCTCTTCACTCTGTCTCAAGCAATGAAGGTGACATTTCCTTCAACTGACAAGAGCAGAGAGCTTTAATGTATGCTTAAGTTGCCAGTCCCATTGATTGACACAGTGGGCTGCCAGAAGCATTAACTTACATGTTAAAAGGTTTACATTTATTCTGTTGGTTTAATCTACAGTGGGACAAGTACCACAGATCATGAATCATTTATGCTTGCCGGGACCTTGCAAATCAATAGTAACCTTCTCTGATCTGCTACTTTGAACTGGGTGAGTTCATAAAGCTCTACTCAGACTAAATCCACAATGGACATTGTTGAGAGGCTACTTTAAACAACCACACAGCATTAATAAAATCAAGAAGGAGACGTTTGCCTTGGCATCTGAAGAAGCACTGTCTGCCACTCATTCTAAAGGGTTTCTTTACTTTTTCAGAAATAGACTGGAAGATCTTTAGGGAACATCCTACTAATGCTGAAAATATTTTAATAACATATTATTATCAGAGCTCTTCAACAAGTATTGAAGACCACATGTACTTTGTCTCCTTGTTAAAAGAAAAAAAAAATTTAAGAGAGAAAACCTGTTAACTGAAATAAAAATAAAAGCACAGTAGTCTCTGACGTGTGATTCTGCACTGGACTGGACACAACAGCAACAATTACAACAGCTAGAAAGGGTGAAAAGTACAACCATGCTCTAGAGTCATGATGTACTTAGGCTGCCGCAATGGGAGCATTAACTAAATAAAAGTGAATTAGACTGGAGCCCTTCTTGGAAAAATACTTGTCTAATGACTTTGATAAGAAAATGTCAACATATATTTTCAAAGCATTTCCAGACTATACAATAAGGTACAACTAGAAAATCCTACTGCCTTGAGAAAATTCCAGACCAGTTCTTCTCATGGCAAATAGAGCTAAAAAGATCCCATAATTTCAGGTTCACAACAAGGCTTGGGTACAAGTATCTTCAGATTCTGCTTTTGTTTTTTCTTTTTTTTTTTTGTTTGTACAGCTGTTAAAAGACAATATACAAGCATAGCATCTAATTCTGATTATGCAGTCTCTTTTCTAATTAATGGATACAACTAGGCAACATAGGAAGAAGATAATCTTATGAAAAGAATCAGGAGTATGCAAGATATCGGTAAAACTCTACCTGGATTTGCTGGAATGTTTCTTTCTGCAGGATCACCTCTTCCATTTGCAACATGCATGATCAAATTAAGGGAGCTGTATTATCTTTAGCCCTTTAAACAGCACACGATTTCTCTACAGTAAGATCTTAGATTCTAATTTATTCCCACACATTAAAGGAAAAAAATAAGTATTGTGTGCAAACACTGTGTGTGTATGTATGTGTGGGAGGTATTTTGCAATGTAGATGCAGCTGTTGCTTTGTGAGCTTCAGCTAGTAAAACTAGAATTATGAGCTGAAGGTGTCCACTTTCAGGTTCCCCCTGTGACATTATGAGGCACTCGCACATTTTTGATCATGCTATCAACAAATACCTACAAAACCTTCCAAAAATTACTTTTGGCTTTGTCTGGACGTTATTTCCACACAAGATAAGGAGCTATTCTCTCAGCTGCATTGGAAACCTGGATACTGCCACCTTGCTGAATCATATCCATAACAGATAGAAACACTGTTTTTAAGTGTTTTTTGTGGGTTTTTGTTGGTCGGTTGGTTGGTTTTGTTTTTTTTCTTTAAAAAACCTGTCGTCCTTTCTCTGTTTAAAAAAACTAAGACATGCCAAGCATTTAAAAGAATGCCAATGGTCAGTTTACTAAAGTTAAAACAAACCAAAAAAATTTCCCCCAATCTCTTGTGAGTCTGTACTTGAGGAAAAAAAAATTAACTTTATAACATCCTGTCTTTCTCCCAGTGGACCTCTTGGTTTATCAAGTAAGTGACAGTGCTGGGAATTAACCATGATTTGGTTCCTGGTGCTCTCACAGCATTCCTGGATTATGCCTCTTAATTAAGGGACAGATTGTTAGTTTGCTTCATAATGATGCAAATAGGTACCAACAGGGATTCCAAGAGGAGATGCACATTAGCTTTACAAATGGCTCAAACTTGTTTTTTAAAGTGGGTTATGAATTTATATTTGTTACTTTCTCAGGGCCCAAATTCAGCTAAAGTGATCAAAGGGAATTGTTTGGGGATTTTTTTAACATAAATATCAGAACAATACAATTCATTTGGAAATTTAAATTCCAAGCATGAAAAATTGGGAAAATCAGGCTAGAGAATGCTCAAATTTGGGAAACTGAATTATTTGTCATCTGTGAAGATTATGTCTCTTCAACCTTAGAAGGAGTCAGCTTTGTTTCATATTTTATAAATGACTTTATAGTCATGACTACTACATGACTACTTACATAGTTATGAAATGGGAGAGGAAGTAGGAGAACAACAATTTCACCATAAAAACAGGAATACAAAGGAATTTTGCCTGCCCAGCAAACAAAATATGAAAGTAACAATACTGAAAAACAAATGTGAACTACAAGATATGGGAGAATGCTTTCGCAGAATGCAATAAGAGAATAAATTATCATATTTCTAATTATTAAAAGCACAAGAGAGATGGAGGCATCGGCAGCTGACATGTACTTTATTGCCTTGTAGAAATATTTGTTATACAGAAGAAGAATCCACAGTACTTACTCACATTTGAATGTGTCTGGGCATACATGAGGGTAAAAGCCCTGTAGCTCTTACATAGCTAGTAAATGTATATATGTTCTCAAAAAACTCTCAAGCACACAGAAACAAAAATACAAGAGGCTGAAATATTTAATTCTGATAAAGTGTAAGACTATGAATCCCTACCAGACCAAATTCTAGTTCCTATTTAAGGTTGATCATTTCTTAGTTGGTCACAGGATATCCTGAGTTGGAAGGGAAGCTCCAAGAAGTATAACCATATGACTCCAAGGCATAGAAATGCAAAACTTCAGACACTACCAAGCACTTATGACATAACAAGAGGTCCTTTCTTCTGCCCTTCTCCAATCTTATTTTAAATAAACAGTGATACTGAAACATGACTGAAGAAAGGATGTACAACAAAGCCGGTAAAATCTTATGGGCCCAAACAATTGGTAAAGGGCTTGTTTGTTTTCGTGTGGGCTCTCTTTGCACTTCTTACACGGAAATATAAAAACGTTACGTGGCAACCATCAGTGTTAATGCAGCCACATGTGGCAAATGAAATGGGTGTGCCCAGCATAAAATGCTATTACTAGGTTGTGCAAATATGATACAGGACAATATTTACATGACTTTTACAAATGACAACTGTTAGTAAGAAGCAATATAAACAGTGAGTAGGCACTTTTTCCATGCCAGGAACCTATGAGAAATGCTCAGACAAGAGATCTGTTTCAAAGTTTACTGAAGTTGGAGAGATACTTCCCTTGTATTTAAAGGGCATTGGATCTGCTTTTAAATCACAAGAAAGAGCATTACAGTAAATAAAAAAGGTAATAAATAAAGGACTAAAAATTATTAACTTGAAAATTGCAAAATGAATTTTCTTATTATGGAATGATTTTGCCTATTTTGCAGCATCACTGTGTTATTCCTCTGTCTCTGGCAAACGAAGGAGACACCGCTGTACAATGTATTCATATATATTTTATAACCAGGAGCCAAATAAGTGTTTACGAGTGTAGCATAATTAAAGATTCTTCAAGATGACAAACACAGCTGTGGAAGGACCACAAATATGATATGTAGGACTTAAAAGCTTTCCACAGCTCTAGTATTAAAAGTCTGGCTCATTAAGAAACAGCAAAGCTACCACTGCCAGTGTCAAGTCTGACATCAAGTATTCACTGAGTTCTCTTTTCCCAACCCAATATAACTCCAGGCCTGCTGCTACTGTGTTGTTAAACTAATATTTGCACTAGAAAAATGAAGAAAAACAAATTCTGTCATACACATGTATGAAGAGCCTTGATCAACACATTGAGAACATTTTGAGTTTGTCAAACAAACTCTTCACAAAATTAGCATCCAGCTAATATGTTGACTATTTCAGAAAACCCTGTTTACACAGAATCTTGTACAAACAACATGGCCTTGTTATTTATGAATTATTCTGTAACTAGAATATGCAGTCACAGTTGGAATATTCAAGTATTCTATTGCTAAAAACACTCTTCAAAAACTTGGATAGGAAATGTAAGCAAGATGTGTAACTTTTTAACAAAATCTCAACTAATGCTGGTAGTAATACCATCAGATTTCAATGTATGAGGTATCAAATTTTCCCATATGACATAAATTTCAGCTGACTATATGCATACAGACAAACAAATTGAAACATACTCATTCTTCCACTATATTGAATGCTAAACCAATTTTAGTTGCTAAGCAGGAAACAAATGTTTACAGTTTCTGATTGGCTGCATCCTCCAAAATTGTTACAAACAAAACCAAAAAATATTCCTGAAATTCAACACCAAAACCAAGATAATGACTGCCAGCGGGTGGCCAAGAATTGGCAATTGCAATTTATCTCTATCTTGTAATGAAGCTTAAGAAGTAAGCTGAGCAGTCAGCCCATGATCTAGGTGTCTGGTTTCTTTCAGGTGTTTCAGGTAGGTATCTTTTTAGCTTATTGCTACCAAAATGACTAAGCCACTACACCAAAGTGTTAGAATGCCACATTTTGAAAATTTGCACAGGCCTATTTGTAGTTCTGCATTCAGATTCTCAATCTCTTATGCTGGTAAGAAGTTTCTTGATTGACTATTTACACTGAAGTGAAAGAGGTTCCTAACAATGGGAATAAGCACAGTATAGCAATCATCTTTAGAAAGAGACACTATCTTTAAAGAAAAATAATTTTGACTCGAAAACAGAACAAATCAAACTCAGTTACACTGAACGAACAGATGCAGAGCTCCACGTTACTGGAGTGCAAAATAATTCTTTTGAAAGATTACTTGCCATTTCTTGATCAAGATAAATCCCATGGATGATTGTATTAATCAAACAGGACAGACTGGGACATGACAGGAGAATTAATAAGTTCTGCAGAGTTTTCATTCCTACTATTATGCTAGTTCCACAGGGTTATTGTGATATTCTGGGTCTGTTGTTGTCCACAGGAGATTTATTACAGAGCTCATTGCATTAATTTAATACAGTTTAATTAAAACATTAATTAAAGATAACTGTACCAAGGGACCTGGGATGTGTAGTGTGAGATCAGTTTCACATAATGACATGTTGCTTCTGATCCTCAAATGTAGACTTTTAAGCTTCATCCAGTGGTAGGGACAGCATACTGAGTTTTCTAAGGTTGCTCTTAAACTGATAACTATTTGAGCTTTATGCATTACTTGTAGTAAACTTCAATTTTTATTGGTTGCAAGTCCTAGAAGTTTTCAGGGACGTAAATATCTGAATTACAAGTTGTGCTTTGTTTTTAGTTACAAAAAACTTTGCAGCTGTAGGAGGGCAGAGAACATGCATCTGAATCTTCTCTAGCCCTCTTTTATATAACCCTGTTCCTCCAATACAAGTTATTAATCAGTGGGTTTAGAAACAGTCTCCCTAGTGAATAAATCTAGCAAACACAGGCAGAAGACATGCTTGAAAAAATTAAAAGTTGTAAAGGTAAATTATGTGCAAATTATTACGTGGCTTCCTTTCACTGACTTTGGAAGAGAAACAAGTACCAATGCCTGGGCATGTGCAACACATACGTACACATAAACAAAATGAGGTCTTCAAATTACCTGTAGTAGCAATTATTTGGAACATCATAAGAAATGGAGCTACTATTCATCTTCTAAAAGCATAAATACTGAATGAAAGCATATGTTATATTTGAAACATTTACTATCGTGTTCCTTTTGAACTCTAACAGTATACTAATGGATGTGCCAGAAAAATATCAAAGCATAGGTGACCTAGAATGCCCACTAGCAAGGGGGTACCTTATTTAATGTGAAGTAATGGATAAGATGTACTGATGCAGAATTTGATCTGAATAATAAAAGCAACAACAGACATAATCCAGAATATCCTCAAAATATGCTGAAACATAATGAAAACACAGTTTGAATTATCTGCGTTGTTTTGATGATGAACTAAAGATATTAATTTTTACACTTTCTTGAAATCATGAATCTTGTTAGCTTGGCCCTCCCTGTTACAGGAACTTGTTAATAGAGGGACACTCCTTCTGTTCTCTTCCTAAGTGATATATTTACATTTCCAGCTGGTGCCTGCTGGCAGTCCTGCCACATCTGCGGGGTTTGGCACTGTACCAGTCTGATGTGTGTCATGTGTAGTGCTTAGAGTCACTGAATGGTTGAGGTTGGAAGGGACCTCTGGAGATCACCTGGTTCATAGTCTGTCTCTGTCTTTTTAACACCCTCTGTCATTTATCAGCTATTTATACGCAGTGGTAAGACCTTTTCCAAGCCTTCTCTTCTCTGGGTTGAACAGTCACAGCTCTCTCAGCCTCTCCCTGCATGACAGATCCTCCAAGTCCTTATTCATTTTTGTGGTGCTTCACTGAACTCACTGCAGTAACTCCATGTCTTTCTTCTACGGAGAAACCCAGAACTGAGTGCAGTGCTCCAGATGCAGCTTCACATCCTGGATTGCTAATAAACTACTAACTTCTAATGAGCTCAAGAGAAGTTACCATTAAGGACTGTGAATTAAGAAGGTCTACAAAGTTTTTGTTAGCTGAAATCAAGACTGATTGCATGGTAGGCTAACAATTTAACTTAGCAAGCATGCACCAAAAACTTGGATGTACCAGTAACTTCTAATACAAGTACAGTTTAAATTCCTCAAAAAGAACAAAAGTATTTTTGCTTTGAAGTAAATATAAGATCTACATCACTGGCAAAAATATTACCTCTGAAAAAGTTATTCGCTTCATTAGCTCATTTTACCAAACAAAAGTTTAGATATCGACTTATGCAACAGTTAACCAATGCAAATATCTAATCTTGTTTTTGTGTGCTATCATTGCTTCTCCTCTTTCATTTGCTGCACTTGACTTTTGTTTCAAATTAAATGACCAAAGCAGTGCCACAGCACCTTGAATATACAGCAGCAAGCAGCTGGCACAATGGAGTAGGCAGAGGAAAACAGGCAGAGCTGTAATGCAAGTAAATCCATAGATAGTAAAAACACATGCACTGCAGCTTCCTTCTCATTCATTTCCAGTAACAAATCAGTTTTCAGATGCTACTTACTTCAAACTTGTACTCTTTTCTGCTAGTTCTCAAGTCCACTCTTCACTTAAAATAACATAATGTTGGAAAAACGGTTTGTTCACAGTAAGAAGGACTTACCTTAAAGATAATGAAGCAAGACAAAAATGCTCTCTGCACTATCCAGATACTACAGGGAAGCACTGTGGCTTTGCAATACATGGCTCCTGCGGACTGGTCTTCTAGCAAAGTGTCGTGTGGTCATTTGACTTTTTCTAGTAGAATTAAGAGAAACAATGTTCCCAAATAGCTATGGGAAGCACTAATTTGACATGATTATGATGCATACAGAAAAACAGAGGTAGCAAGACGTTACATTATTCCATCTGATTTTGTCTCTTTTTACTCTGGTTTTGAAAAGCAGCATTTTAGACTTCCTGTATGTTGTACTAGAAAAGGATATTATGAATTGGGGATTTTTTTTTTCATACTATTGGACCTATGCCTAGTGATGTTCATTTTTACAAGACTTATGCTCAGTTAATTCATGTAAAAATTCTCATTTGCATTCTAAATTATCTTCTTCTGTAAGTAAGAAATCCATTTATAAAGATTTAATAAGAAGATCTCTAAGTAGGTCTGGAAGGCTAGACTAGCTAATGACAGTATTGACTTGAATATATATACATTTTAAATTAACACTATTTTTATATTGATGTACTTGCTCTAAAGCTTTATTTTCTCCATAGTTTCATACAATTTTTAGAAAATCTATTTTAGGGAAGAAACTCCTTTCAAAATATTGTAATGAAATTAAAGGAGCTTAATTTTTTCCTTATTTAGAGCAGAGAAAAGGAAGATAGTGATTTATGATTTTCTACATGTAAGTATTAAGGATCAGTATTGAAGGATCAAATATGAGTCAAAGTCTACTGAGTTTGTACTGAGATGAATCACCAGTACTGTCTGACTTAATAACACACTTGCTTTTCTGTATTCGCCCCTGGCATTTGATTTGATTCCTTTCTCCATCCTCATTTTAGTGAACATCAACCTCTGAGGTAACTCAGCAAACAGTGTTCTTCAACTGCCCATCCTAATCCACTAGTACAGGACCTGCCACACCAGAAAAAAAAAGCCCCACCAAAAAAACTCTCAGTAATATTGTAGCAGTAGATACTGCTAATAAAGAACAGTGACCTACCCTGGTGTATCAGACCTCAGTCAGCCATACGACAGGCAGAACCATTCCCAGGAATAGCCAGTGAGGGTTAACAAAGGCCACCCCAATGGAATCATTTAGTATGTCTGATCACTTGCCACCTACACTGTGAGGCACAGCCAGGCAGACTGCACACCACGTTATGGTCTGAAGGCAAGCAAATCATGGAGCACGCTTGATTCACAGGCTTCAGAAGTCTGTAGAAGACATAGCTAAACAGGTCTGTAGACTAAACTTCCAGCAGGCAGAAGTACAACTAGTACTTCACTATGAAAATAAGTTGTGGAGATTGATTTGCCTTTTCTTTTTAGCAACACTATTCTCTCCATTTGTTGCCTGTTGATAGGATATTTCTGATTATGAAGATTGACAAGTTTTGCTGCACAAAAAAAGCTGCTGCTTATCTGCCTTTGAAACACACAGGGAGGGCAAATTCCAGCCTGAAGTCAGACTCTTAAGATATTAGAACAGCACAGGCCTGGAAAAGTCTGAGAAAATAACTATCTAAATCTCATTGAGCAACTGGTTTGTTTCCTAGGAGCTAAACTATTTCCTAGCATTTAAATTATTCTTTGTCAAACTGCATCTTTTATCAAGACTTCCCACATCATAAGGTGATATTACAAGAATAACACACAGGGAATATTCCAACGTGGCTGGTATGAGTAGAGGTACAAGAACAGGGAAAATAAAGAATTAGACAGACCGCAATGCCTTGAGGTCTCATGCATTGTTTGTTGTCAAACACTAATAGCCTGGTTTGATGTTTCTAAGAGTGATGTAAAACACCTGGTAACCTTTGCCTATTCCTTACACTGGAATTCCCATGTACCAAATGCCACTGAGGCAGAGTAGCTTCCCTGGGACGGCTGCCAGCACTGCGAGTACAGCTTGCTGAAAATAAACTTGGTGCCAAGAAGATGCAAAGGGCAATCACTTAAAGGGAAAGGTGCCATCAGAGATTTAAGCACAAGCACAGAAAGACTACAGCAACAGTGAGAGAGGCATATATGTCTTTAAAGTGAGAACCAAGCGACAATTGTAAAGCAACTACTGCAGCTCCTAGAACTTATTTCATTAGCTACAATAATTTCAGGTGCCTGTAGGCAAGTTTATTCTTAATTTGCACTGATTTCTTCAGAATGATAAGGAATGTGGAATCTAGACAGCGGCATAGCCCGATTTGCTGATGTATTAGTTGACAAGCAAATGAGATAATTCTGGCAAATTCATTTATTTATGCACAAGTGTTTGTTGGGAGATGTGCAAAGGTTTCATAATCCCAGAAAGACTGTTAGATGAACTGTTAGATGTTTGACTCTTCAAAGTAAAATGCAGTAGAGATTAGTTGCCAGAATATTAACAAAGAACTTACGTAAAACACATGAACCAGCAAGGCCTGGTTTATAAAACAGGAGGACGGGTTTGTTCTTATTATCAGACTCAGATATAAACTGAATACTAAAATTGGAAACAATACTAATTTCTTTACATATCATAGCCCTCTGCTGTACATGGAAGACTATCACAAAGCAAAAAGACTTTTTCTTGCACATAAAGAATAGAATTTGGATTATATCTACTATATTTTCTGTCCCATGCATTTTTTCTGGATACCTTGACAGATTTCACATCTAGTCAGAGACCTGATCTTTCACCTTATGAGTTTTTGTTAGATCCTAATTTCTTTTTCATATCTGTATTTAATAACTCACAGATGATTCATAAGTGAAATCTTTCATAGTGATATAAAATTTAGAAGAATATAGAAATACTTTAAATCCAGAGATATATTTTATCAGTTTTCCAAAGCAACTACTGAATAAATATCTTACAGACTTTGTAAAAATATTATTATAATTGAGAAATCAAATGTTGATCCTGTGAATTGGTATTGGTAAGACCTGCGGAGACATTGGCATTTCCTCAGTTTTTAAACATGTATAGTTATTCACATAATTATATATATTGTTAGGGAACTAAAACTTTCAGAGTATCTAAAATCACAGTCCTCCATATAAAAAAAACCCCACAACAAAACAGTGACCATATTATTGCTGCAAAACACATTATTCACAGGTAATGTCACAGTAATTTTTCATTCACATATCAAGTAAAATTGCAATAACAAATTCTTAAAGGATGTGTGAATGGCCCAGATAATTGCACGTGATGGGATGTCACAGGGTGAACCCATGAGTTGAATAAATGTTCTGGAGTAAATAAATTATGATCTTCATGGTTTCTTTTTTCCAAAAGTCAAATCTTTAAGTTTCCAGTAGTCTTCTTGGATTTTTTTTCTATTTTATCCCTCATCCTCAGGGGTGAATACTTTCCAGTACTGCATAAACTAGGACTGTAGTATCTGTTACATAGGATTTGGAGTCTTGATTACTCTCTTAAACATGTGATGATTTCTTCGAAAAATTGGCAGAAATGAATCTTACATTTAGAAATGGAAATGTTGAAGAATATGTAAATCCTCAGTTTCTTAGCAGCTCATTTTGAAATTTCACAGAGTTGTCTCCTATACAATCTGTCCTGATGCTGGAGACAGCCTTTAAGTCTCCAGAATTGTGTAATCCACCATTGTAGAGAAATATGTGTAAAACTGGACTCACGCCCCCAAGAACCCTGATGTTTAACAGATTAAGTATTTTTATGGTCAGCCAGTGTAGAAATACTTGGGGGCCATAAGATCAAGACTTGATGGAAACAAGGAGAAGCAGTGCTGATACAGACTTAATATTAGCAATTTTATGGCAGTGATTACACTGACTTATTATTAGCAATTTTAGAGTCAGTATCAGATGGAGAAAGGTTCATTATTACAGATGCTTAAGATAGCAAGATACAGTGCAGTCCGCTCCCCCATCATTCTCTGCATCCATCCTTTCCCGTTTCTTCCTCCTCCACCCTTTCAATCCCTATTTGCCCACACCCTGCCCACACAATGTGAAGCAGAGCTGGGGCTTTTGGGTCAGAGATTACAAGTTCTCTGCGGGAAATTCTGCTCACAGCCATTCAGCATGGGCTGCGTCCGCTGATGCTGACAAAAAGGTTAGCACAGCTATGGGATCACACAATTCAGCATTCTCAGCTGTGGGGATGTCTATAGCAACAGAGCTCCAGGGTATGTGAGCTTTCCACCCTGCCTGCTGAAACAAGTCTATGCTTTGGGTTCAGCAGAAGGTGGGTAGAGTTTGTATTCAGGGTGCATATGGTAGGCAAACAGAACCCTTAATTTTTATTTTCAAAAGTAAAAATCAAATAGATGCTTGAATTAATTCTATCCTCAGAACTCTAAATTCCTAGGATACAGAGCAATTTGCCATAACAAATTATTTATTTTATGAAATGGCAAATTTCCATAGTAGAAAGCTTTGTCAACATAAACTGCTTTTACAAATATTTGGTTCTTTTGCAGTCAAATAACTAGATTCACAGACAAAGAGTAGAAAACCTAAATACTATATATAAACTCTAAATACTTTCTGAGTTAATAAAACACAATTTTCTGAGTTAGAAAACATGGAGTGACAAAAGCTTGAATATCCAGCTCTTAAAAGATTTATGCACAGATAGACAAGCCATTTCCAAAAAGTAGCCTTTAATTCATCTGTGTTTCCCAAGTTTCTACCCGTGGGGAATAGAGGTGTTTAACTTAACTGAATCTTAGTGACCTGACATTTTACAGACAACATTTTCATACCCTTTTGGTACTGCAGCACATTCTGCAACGCAGAGCAGGAGCCTTAAATAATCTCTTAGCTCAATACTATTTCTCCCAGGTTAACATTTCATGTGGTATGAGTCTGAACATTGATATCATGTTCCTATTTGGGATCCAAAGTCTCTGAGGCCGTCTCTGTTTGCCTTTCTCCCTTTCACTCTATTATCAACCATAATCAGAAATGCTTCTGATGTTTTGATAGGCAAGGCTATAGCTTCCTCTTATGCCTGCCTACAGTATGGTGCATCAACTTCCTGTAAGGAAGTCTGCTCTCAATTCTGAAGGACAGTGTAGTTGCAGTGGCTCACAATCAAAAGACAAAAGATTTTTTTTCCTTTGATACTTCAGTTTCTTACAATTAGTTAGGTAAAAATTCTTTATCCCTAAATGTGAGAATAAGATAAGTTTTTAGAAGTAGCAAGCAGTTCATGTGAATGTAAGATAGAATGTAGACAGAAGAGGCTGGGTTTTCAAAAGGAGCTCCCCGAAACGTTTTAAAGAACTGGGTAAGTTTGCATATTTTGAGTTTGGTTCTTAAAAGAATCTTCATTTAAAGGAAAAGTGTTGGAGTGACCAAGTCAAACTAAAACTCTGTTTCTATGCCTCTATTTCTAAAACTAATAATGATATTATTATTCATTAATGCATTCAGAAACAACTTCTGTCCAAATGATGATTTTCATTAACACATCCTATTACGCTAGACTCTTTGAGAACAGTGAATTTCATTGCACGCATGAAGCATGAAAAATACCTTGTATTTTCTTACACCATCCATGCTAATGGATCACAACTTTGACTGATGCAATTTCACATCTCCCTGGGCTTAGACTAAGGCCATTTCCTTTACATGACTGACTTTCCTATCAGCCCTGGAACAGATTGCCCAGAGAGGTTGTGGAGTCTCCCTCACTGGAGACATTCAAGAACTGTCTGGATGCAATTCTGTGCAGTCTACTCTAGGACGAACCTGCTTGAACAAGGAGGTTAGACCAGGTAACCACTGGGGTCCCTTCCAACCTGAGCTATTCTGTGATTCTGTGGGCTACTCTTCCAGCTGCAAGGGACTGCGGGAAGTGACTGAAGTTCATGGGCAAGATGCAGAGGAATATTAACAGTAAATGACCTGTGTGCTCAGCAGGTACTTGATGCTAAAAAACAGTGAGGGAAATTTAAGGAACCAGTTAAAAATTATAGTACCACTCATGACTTTGTAGAAACATCTAGAGGTGGGATGACTCTTTTTTGATCTCCTTGACACCAAAATCTACAGGTATCCTATACCACCCTGTAAGTCTTTACAGTGCACACTGTTTGTTGCCAGCACAGACAAATACATAGCATGTAAAAAGGGAAGCTAAAATATGTTGAATCTCTTCTCCCAACAAGAATCACAGGAGCAACTGTAGTGACAGTGTTATTCATATTTGACTTTTTGATGTAAATTAGCTAAACCATTTTTTTCTCTCTGCTGCACTCAAGTGGCACTTCTCTGCAGAACTCAGGGGTATCACAATTCAGATCCCAATTTGCCACAGATGTTGACCTACTATTGTGACTTTATAAATTAATTAATGCCTTGTATACTTGCAACACAGGCAAAAACTCCCTGGCTCAAAGGCATTAGATTTGCTTGTGTTGAACTTAATAAAGTGTAAAACAGTTTAGGTAATGAAGACGTTGTTAACATCAGATTGTGACTAATTTTCTGTCTGCTACTAGAAGAAAGAGCATTAGTTCCCACGCCAGAACCTATAAATCAGTGTGGTGAATATGTAACTTTAAGACAAGTGTTCTCAGGAGAAAATAAGGGTAATGGAGTCAAAAAGAAGAAATGCCCTTTTAATATAATATTCCAAAAATGTCTCTAGAAATTGAGGAAGTAGCTCAAAGTCTTTTGACATTCTCTTAAAATCAGAGCTGAAGATGTTCAATTGTCAAAGTACTGTCAACAGATGGCAATTAAAGGGTGACTACATAGCACTGAGACCTCTCTGGAACTTTTGAGAATTTTTTGGAGAATGGTTTGTTTATTTTTAATCTAATTTTCATCAGCCATCATAAAAAGGTGCAATGTCAAACACGAACTGGCATTAAATGCTTTATTCTTTTGTGAAATGTGAAATAGTTTTCGCTAATACATAGCAAACAGCAGAAGTTGGCTTCAGCTTGTTCACATTAGTAATAAACACGATTAAAAGTAAAAAAAAAATTATTAGCCAAATGATTCTTTAAAACCGTGAATACCAATTTAAAAATTCTAATGTAGTGAGACCAAGCTGCAGTGGCGTATTAGGTGGTCCAGATGAATGTGAGGCTGTCCCCTGAGAGGCTTTCTGACCTGCTGACATATTTAAACATTATAATCCTCCCTTTCTCATATTATAGGATTTGAAACAATGTTTGCTATGGTGTTTAAGCAAAAAATTAAAAAAAAAACAAATGGTATCCCACACTCCTTCACTCTGGTAGAGAATCCCTAAAGGGCTGAATCTGGGGGAGGGATGGGAAGAATAATGGCATATTTATGGTGCATGTGAAAATCTCTTTCTAAAACAAGTGTGTTTCACAGTCCAAAAAAAAAGAAGCAACCAGCACAAGCGAATCTTCACATGCAGAAATAATCTCTTCAGCAGTATATAGTTATCATATAAATAAAGCATGGATTGCTGATTTTTCCCCCACTTAAGAAAACAAAACACTAAGAAACAAAAGTAGAACTAAGTCTATTGGGAGGAGGATGAGAAGAGGAGTGCTGAAAGATTTGGAAATCAAAGGCTTCCGTGACCTTTGAGCTTTAAATTAGGATGCCATAAAATAAAAGGATCTAAGCAGACTTTTCAAAATGGTCACTGGAACCACAACTTCACAGAATCATCAAGTTTGGGTGAGGCCTTTGAGTTTATGTAGTATAACCACCCATCATTCAACTCTGCCCACTAGCAGGCACCCAAACCAAACAGTCTCTGTACCCCTCAGTCCTCACAAGCAAGGTGGAAATTCTGCAGTAGCGGTGAGATTCCTTTTTCCCCTCTAAAATACATCTAAGCTTTCTTCTTAAAGACCAACTACTTATTGGAGGTGCTCTTTTTGAGAAAATACCCATTAGAATGGTTTCTTGGGTTCAGGACAGAACTCCTGGAGCTTCAGGTGATTCTCTGCTTGAAATAACCTTCATGTGCCCTTCAGCAGTGTAGAAGCTCTAGCTCCACACTGAGGCTAAATGTGGGGCAGTGGGCTGTGGGTTGCCCCAACAAGGTCCCATGAACACACAGGACAACCCTTAGGGGACACTGCAGTGGCAATCCATCCCAGAAAAGCTGACAGAAACAGAGAGGGAACTTGAATGTTTTTTCTCCCATACCTTCTTGAAAGCACAAAGAACAGGCTATTGGCTACTTCTGTCTGAGGTAGAATGGGAAAACAGTTCCCAGGCAACCTCTTGCACACTGTGATTTCTCAGATCCAGCCATTTCATTAAGAGAAGTAAAGTGAGTTTGAGCTTTTTTGAAAGCCTGACCATTTTTATCAGTTTTGATGATGACACACAGGATGAACTTCATTCAACATCCTCATGTTGCCCTGGTATTTGTTACCATACTATTACAGAGGTTATATTTTGGTAGTGGATATAATTATTATAGAGAAAGTTTTGTGGTTCAAAGAAATGGGAGGTTACAGTCTTACTATATGAAAAATATTTTGTGATACAGCGCAGTACATGTTGGACCCTAAGCAAAATTACTATTTCCCTGTTATTCCTCAGCTTTTAAAAATATTACTTACATAGCTGTGTCAATGAAACAGATCACAGTCTTCAGTGAAAACAAGCAAGATCAGCCCCTTCAGTATTACAAATATATACAGTTTTGCAGATGCTAGCACATAAGCTAAAAATTAACTGCAGGGTTCTGATTTCAAATAAAATCTGGTAAACATTTATTTTCTGTGAGAAAGGGAAGGAGGGAAGGGAGGTTCAGAACGTGATGGAAGGAAAAGAATACAACACAGCTTCTGTGGAGCCACCAAAGCATCTCCATGGTACCACAATGCTAAGGAAGTTGTGGATAATTGGTAAGACATACGTATAACAAAAGGTTATTGAAACTAAAATCTGATCTAACTGGTGAAGAGAAGTGCTTTTATGTCCTGAAAGCTCAGTGGGTCTGATCTTTCACATGTATAAATTGATGAAGTCCTATTAAATTTTATTAAACTTGATGGACTCATGCCATTTTACAATCTCATACACAAACCTGATTTGAGTCTTAGTTTTATCTTTCAGTCCTTCTGCTTTTCAAAGCAGTCCTATAAAAACTAAACAAATGTGTACCTGAGTAATTTGCTTGCTGAAGAAATACATTTCATTTGTATCTTTCTAGACAATACTTAGTTTGTTCAAGAAAATGAATTTTTTAATAAGAATTTTAATTAGTATTGTAAGGTCAATTTTCAAGTGTGTTTTTTAACAACAGTGTTCTCGGACCTGCTAATGCAGAAAGCAACTAACTGTTCTCCCAAGCCCTAAACATGCAAAGCCCCCCTCTCTCCTTTGCTGATGTGTGCAAGTTCTCCTTTATTACAGGATTAATTATTATTTTCCTGGCTGTCTTACAGTCCTCTAATGACCATATTGATTAAACTGGAGATGCACTGCCTAATTACATTTATGATGGTCATTCTGATGCCACTTGAACATTGTGATTAATAGATACTCAGATATTATGGCAGTGGGTAAAACAGAAATGATTCTGCTTAAGTAATACAGAGCCAATCATATTCCAGTATTTGAAACAGAAGGGCCCTGTAGCCTGTGTGAACACAGTTGCCAGTTAACACACAGCCAGAAGTGTGTGTCCTCCATGAAGATATCATGCGTCTGTTTTCAGTTCTCTTTGGGTGTCTATGTTAAGTCTTCAGCTCCTGCCCAGCAGCCTGGTATGCACCAAGTCCTCATTCTGTCTAACCTGCTCAGAGGTTTAAAGCCAAGTGTAAGTGGTAAGTTAAGGAAAAAGCAAAACTAAATTGCCTACATTTAGTGTACTTCAGCGTGCAGCTGCGTACATTAGTGAAGTTCACGGCACTGCTACACCCTCAGTTGCTTGTGGAAACTGGTGCTCTTCTACAGAAATGCTAAGCAGATTATGTTCTCTGGGGCTGTCTACACAGAGCTCCCAGTTGCCCTTCTATACCAGGATCATCATACACAAAAGGCAAAATAGCTACACCTTTTGGATGACAGCTGAATTTTTGAGAAAGTACTATGGCATTTCATGTCAATATGTGCTTGTTTCCAAAACACGACAGCTACCTGGGGATTGACATCTCTCTTCCCAAGGGATGAGTCCTTGCACACTTGATGGTAACGCTGCCACCTCATATTAAGACAAACCTCAGAGCTTAGCCAGTCTTCACATGCATTCTAGGAAGTGTCCTAAGGGAAAAGGTTGAGTAGGGGGAAAGAGAAGGAATAAGAACATACATACTCTTTCTTTCAGAAGGAATAAAGGGCAAATTCCAAAGGGAACAGAACTGATTACACAGTAGCTCAATACCCTCCTGCAGGAGGCTGAGGTTTCTAAACTTCACTTTAATAGACGTATTTTCTCTAAGCCATTCCTGAGTTGCTGCATATTCAGTCAAAACCTGCCTACCTCCCGCTTTGTTCTTGGAAAGGTAACAATCGTCCTTTCAAAAACATCTTTCCTACATACAGAAGGGTTAGTATCATAAACTCTGCTATGAACAAACATGCAGAAAAATTGCATATAGGCCCTGACAGCAGTTGCCCCACAAATTTGTTTTTATGCCTCCATGACAATTAGCTAAACTTAGTTTGATAGGAGATTCTGTGCTCTACTTTAAAAAACCTTACACTGCCAGCATTAACACACACTATAGTGAGATATTAGTTGGTGACTTTTTCATACCAGAAATTTTTGTGGGTAACTCGTATAAACCTACCAGCTACAGGAAAAAATGCCTCTGCAACTATTTTCTTCTAAATATTTGTTTCTTATTATTTAAAATAACCTACTCAAAGAGAAGTAGATCTTGCTGCTTATGTCTGCAGGCAATTCTGTAGCTAAACTGTAACCAATTTTTCTCTGTGAGTGACTGGGAGAATCCTAACTGTTCGTGCCTGCCTATTAAGAGGAAGAGATCATCAGCTATGTTTATCCATCCAGGCAACTTGGATGTCTTATTTGGCTGGCCAGTAAGATAGCAGAAGAATATCATATGCTACCATAACGTGGCATATGTCACTTTGTGACTTAAATAAGTAGCTAAGCTGAGTTCTTACCATCTTCACTCACAGTTCCCACCATAAAGAAAAACAGAACGAAAAAATACAACTCAGTAGAGCTCTTTCATTAATCTAACTTCTCTAGTTCGACCCTGTTTACATAGTAAAATTATAGTCATAGATCCTTCATTTTCAAAGAAAAGAGCAAGTGACAAATACATATCAAAATTACTGCATCAATGGACTGCTGATATCACACTATTAAATGTGTGCAAAAAGAAATGCTTAATTCATATGACTGTTGTATTTTGAGAATTGTCTCTGCCAATTGACTTTTGAATTATAGTTTTGTCACTGAAGTCTGGCTTATGGAACTGCTCTCTCTTCTATTTGATCTGGCTCTGATTTGCTAATTTTCTACTTCAAAACTGGAAGCTTTAAAACAGATAGCTATCACTAGCCCAGACCTGAGCACTGTGAACCCTAGGAATGTATTTTCTGAATCCCACAGTGTGTTACAGGAAAACAGAAATGACAAGTTCAGAAGTTCAAATATTGTTTTCTAATGCAAATTTTTTGGAATGACACTGTAGTAAGAATAATAGTCAAAATGAAATTTAAAACTATTTAAAATTCTCCAAACAATTTTTTGGGACGATACAGAAGAATTATTTTGCTAGAAAATCTTTCAGAAGTTGACTTTGCATTTTCAGATTCTATAAATCAGATAAATAAATTATCTTAAATACCAAAAAATACGTTCTCTCATTTATACAAAACTGATACTTCAGATCGGAAAAACTTCTACTACTATCAGAAGACATGTTATTGATTTCCACTCATTTACTGTGAAACATGAAAAGTTTCCTAGCCATTCTCATCTGATTACATATGTGGTACCTGGCATTGTGGCCCAGCTTCTCAGCATTTTTCGTCTTTAGGTGCCAAAATTGTTGCACTGTGTTGGCCAGAGGGAAAAAAGCATCAGAACTTCTGTACTGCTTTTGGACACTTAGGCTGCATGTCTGTGTCCCAGTCTCCTCAGGGTATAAATTCTAAATAACATCAGTTCTGCACCCTGAAGCTTGTGACTGAAAAGTGCAATTTTCACACTAGATGTAAAGCCAGTGTTTCACTGAAAGTGTAAGAATTTATGACCCTGCAAGGATAAGCCTGCTTTCTGGCTGAGGAACAAGAAAAATGAATGCTATAGTTCCAATATCTTCTACCCGATAGGTATCTGAGAGGAGGAATACTGAACCATCATTTCATTACAAAATGCTTAATTTTGTTCTGGCAGCTGGTAAGACCCCAGCTGTTGCTTTCATTTTCACCCTGTGACAAACACATGGAATGCTGAAATAATTTCAAGCATGAAAACGAAGTAACAATATGATGATGAACAATAGTGAGTAGCTAAGAATGCTCATTTCCATGGGATATCTTCCTGACTGCATCAAATGACTTGTTTTTCTGTTAGGCCAGAAACCAGAACCAAGCCCATCAAGAGCTTTTGGCCATATATCTAACTTGATTGGAGAAGAGATTAAGTCTTAAACATGTCTTGTGATTAAGTAGAAAGGCATTGGGTTTTACTCTATTGAAAGTAATGGCTTGGTTAGGAGCTTCATACAGCTCCTAAAAAGAAAATTACCAGTACAATAGCAGCTTTTTCTCTATGAGATTGAAAAATTATCAGAAAATGACTTATATGTCATAGAATACCAAATTTCAGACTATTTTGCATTAAAATATGCTTTAGCTGTTGGTAGAAGAACCATGCAGTGAGTGAAAAGGAGTTACATATGATTGAATGTCTCAAATAGATTTCATAATTGCAAGTGAAGGCACTGGAAAATCAGTCTGCTTCAATGACCTACCTAGAAGTCTGGTAAGGATGAGCAGAGGTCTTAGTTTCAGAAGGAAAAGTATATAAACAGGGAGAAAGGTGACCTGCTGTTAAAATGGCATATTTATACATTAGTTTACAGAGGTAAACATTTTAGAGTTTAAAAAATTGGTCTGCAATATATTGGATTAGACTCATCAAAGCATGCCTTATTCTGCTGGAATCACTAGAACTTCAGTGGTGATAACTCCTGTACATCCTATGGCAATAAACTCAAAATAAGCAGCCATTCATATCCCATGAAACTTCTGCAATACAGACGTTTTTTTTAAGAGACAATCTGAGTGGAAATGTCAGTAACTGTTTTGTCCACTACAGAGAGGCCAACCTTAAATTGTATTTTGTTCTAGATGCTGAATCAAGATTGTTCAGAGGAAACATTGCAGATAAACTTTTCTTACTAAAGCAGAAAAACTGTGTCATTTCCTCAGCTAAAGTCCACTGACCATACTTACTATTAGTATCACCACTAGTAGCTGCTACAGAACACAGATGCAGCAAGATGTAGATTATAGAGCTTATAAACTAAGATTCTCTGTTTGTCAAAAGAAATGAATAATTCTCAGAAATTATTATAAGCAAATGTCTTACAGTTTCTCTTTTGGGAAATGGGATATATTCATGTAGTTACAGTGTTCTTCCTTAAAGAACACGCTATAGTCTCTATAGACTGAGATTTCCCCTTAGATAAACTTACAAATTAATCATCTAACAAATGCTGTATTAACCTTTCTAGACTTGGGGCTTGAGAAGCAGTGCTTTAGTTTTTGAAAACAGCTGGCAGTTCACATAGTAAGACTTTGGGGAGGGCTGGGGAGGAGGGAATGGCATGGACATTACAGAATAACAATTCAACCAACTAAGCTTGACTCTGGGTTGTTGGATGATATCAGAAAAAGACTATCTTCAGGCATCTCCAAAGAGATGGGGGACTGAAGAGCTTATCTGTGACAAGCCTCTTTGTTTCTGCAGTCATCAGTGAAGATACAGCAAAGGAAATGGAGGAGCTGCAGTTATGCATTTGCAATACACAAAGTCCTTGTTTTCCCACTAGGCACTGCAGAATAGCAATTGTCCATTCACAGCACATAGCACATCCTCTGCATTTCAGAGCTAATATTTTTGCAGTCCTTAAGCTAGCACGCTTCAGCCTAGTGTAGTTAATTTTTGTAACCCTTTGAGGTGCACTACTTGAGCTAGGTATGCTCATGGTCTGTTCCTTGTTAGAGGAATTGTTTTTTCAGGTGTAATTTTTAAAGTTAAACTGGAATATTTTCAAATTGCAGAGGGTTTATATCAACAGCAACATTTCAAACAGAGCTGTGAAAAGTCTCATTTCACAAACTGGAAAAATACAAAGATTGCTCATCACTGAACGTACCTGTATATTAGTCCAGTAAACAACAGAAATCACCTGTGTTGGCTGAAATTATTTTTAAGTCATACACGCACACACACACAAGCTCTGACAAGTGGCTCCTCCTATAATATTTTGGAATCACACTCTTGAAAACAGTGTTAGTTTTATGGTAGCCGTTGCTTTCATTTACTGCAGCACACACTGCCCACTGTACTGCTGCAATACTCATTCAAGGCAGAGCACTAGCTCAAATATGAATTGAACCTATATGCCATCAAACAGATGTCAGGCTGTATTACTTCAACTTGTGAGCACATTCCCACTTTTCTCTATTTAAGTAGCAAAAGCTGTACAAAACCTAGTGTTGATACAAGACAACCAGCTCTCTCCCCTCCCACTGAGGATCTGTTTCTAAGTCCAAGTGCAGGCTGCTTCTTAATTTTGAACTTCTGAACCCAAACCAAGTAAAGGAACCTAAGCATGTAGTGGAGAAAAAAATGTGGCACAAATACTCCTAAAAATGAGGCCGATATTCTTTTCTGCTTGACCTGTTTATTTCCAACTCTTCCTCTCTCTGCTCTCTCCAACAAACTCACAGCTCCCTTAGGATAGGAACAAGTTTCTGTTTTCTTCTCCCTTAATCTAAACCAGGCAAGTCCCAGGTCTCCTCTCCTGCCACAGAGCA
The DNA here is from genome assembly GCA_013396655.1 of Campylorhamphus procurvoides. Classification (NCBI taxonomy): domain Eukaryota; kingdom Metazoa; phylum Chordata; class Aves; order Passeriformes; family Dendrocolaptidae; genus Campylorhamphus; species Campylorhamphus procurvoides. The sequence continues at coordinate 527,877 of WBMV01004566.1, forward strand.
ATAGGGAAACATATAGCGAAATCAATCACACTTTCCTCAGTGGGGCAGAAAGGACCATAATAACAGATTCTTTCTGAAATCTTCTGTAGCCGTCAAATGGTTAAATCAACAGAAGTTAAAATTTTCTTTTAGTTTGAATAAAGAGAAAAAGGGAGGAAATTCAAAAACTGGTTGCTGTAGTAACAATCACCAGTAAAAATCTTTTCCACTAAATAACACTATTGCCTCCCTCTCCCCCTGTCAATTTTAGTTCCCCCTCAAAAAAACCCAAACAAACAAACAAACAAAACCAAAACACAAAACCACAATCACGCTGCCTCTTTGAGATTTGCTGTACATACCTCAACCATTAAACAAGACATTTAACCATAGTGGCAGTTCTGTGACCTTTGAATGCCGTGAAATCTCTAAGCGGTGCAGCTTGTTCATGAAGACTTGTACTGCAGAATCCAGCAACTGCATCCAGGATTAGGAATAGAAAATAAGTAACGACAGGAAACAATAATAATAATAATAATAATAAAAGAAAATTAAAAGAAAAAAAAAGGAAAGAAAAAGATAAAGCAAACCTCCCCAAGTCCCCCAACCCAGGCAGTGAAACCACCTTAAGCAGCAAAAAGGCTGTGGCGGGGAGCGCACGGCGGTGCGGGGCGAGGCGAGGCTGCTGCAGTGGCGAGCGGAGCGGAGCGGAGCGGGCTGGGAGGTGCTGCCGGAGCCCGGAGCGCAGCCCCACCAACCCACCGCCGGAGCGCCGAGGAGAAGCCTTTGCTGTTTATGTTTCCTCATTTCGGCAGTGACGTCAAAGGGTTTAGTTTTTCCCCTCCGCATGTGCTATTAATTTTAAGCGGCTACTATGGGAGGAATGTGGCAGTGATTTAGGCAGGCTACCCTACGCGAAAGGGGCAGGAGTCACGATTTATCTGTCCTGGATTTAGCTTGGAAAGATTTTATATCAAGAGGTACCAGAAAGATCCAAAATATCCTCACAAAATGGAGAAAGGCTATAAATATGCTTACATATATTGAAGTGCTCTTAAATACGCCCAAGATGTTTTCCAGTGAGACCTGGGTTATCTCTATGGGTTGTGGTGCAAAATCAGACCTGATTCTGCCCTTGCCCTACAGTAAATCAGGAACTGCTTGTCTAAATTCAGCAGTGTCACGCCAGTGTAAACCTGGCAAAAGAGATAAGGCTGAGACTACTGTACACGTCCCTTTATCTGTCAGCAGGAGCTACGCTGCAGATTAGCAAACTCCTTTCACTACCCCGTCAGAGTCACGGATGCGGTCACTCTTTAAGGTCTGCTGATCTGGGCAAACACCCCTACATTCCACCAGCAGATCACAGCCCAGCTGTGCTTGGGTATGAGCTCTGCTGTGGATCCAACCACACAGTGTTTTACTTCATACCAAAGTCCACATCAAAAGGCAAGGGGCAATGGTAAAGCCTGGCTTTCATTACCACCACACCGTTGCCAATGGAGGCACTGTGCAGCTGAAGCTTCAAAAAACAAATAACATACATCAAGGTTAATTAGCATGGGCTACAGAGGCCACAGCAGCACAAGATAATTGGTAGGAAGTCAGTTGACAATGGTAACTTCATCATTCTAATTTTATTGATTTGTTCTTCTAGGGAATCCTTTCAAAGAGATTGGTCTATGAGGCACAGTTCAATTCTGAAAAGCCTTAACAGTCTAACATTTAATTTTAAAATGCGGAAGTGCTTTTGAAAATGGATAGGCATAAAGCTCCTGAGAAAGAAATTTCTCAATGCTCCACAGAACAGGTACAAAAATAGTAGAAGTCATAGGAACTTCTACATGACTGCCAACTGATGTTACTGAAGTGCAGCTCCAGAGAGGCCAAAATATCCAGTGTTTTTTGCTGACTGAAAAGTCTGCCTGTGCTATCACTGCTATTGTAATCAGATTCACAAACAAATGCTAAGCATTATGGAGCTGTACTGGAATAACATATTAAAAAGTATTAAATCAGCTAGAGATTTACAAGATCAATTGGAGCACATTAAGTTCACTGATTGTACTTAGAAAACTGTATGAAGCAATCTGAAATGCATAAATAGAAATATTATTTGTAGTGCACAGAAAATCATCGTATTCATTTTCACTCAGCATTGGTGAGGGGGCAGCTGAGTAATACACTTTGGGAATTGCACTTTAGGAACTAGTTTTGGGAATGTCATCTGAAAATTGTATGGGTTCCAGTGAGAAGGATCTGGCGTCCATGAAGAAAGGCTGAGATTGATACTGCTTCATCCAGTGGAAAAAAAGTTGATATGTATTCTTAATTATATAAAGAGTGTATTTCTCTAAAAGAAAATAAACAATACTAGAGTTTTTTCTTTGGCCTGGAGACATTATCTGGCCTTTAAACCCTTTTATAGCCTTCATGACAACATAGCTGCATCTAAGCTAGTAATAAGTCTCCGGCTGTGTTTGGAAAGTGATCAGGGCAATGCCCAAGCTCTGTGAAGGTCCGCTCTAGGAACGTGACATTGTAAATAATCAAGGACTGCCATTTGGAGATGTGTTATGCTGCTGTTTATTTTGCTAGAATAGATACAGACAATTTGCAAAAAAGAAGGGAATAAATTTTTCTCCATATGAATTGTAGTTAGAACAAGTAAATTGTAGCAGAGGAAAATTGTTTGACCTAGGAATCACTAAAAGTAGGAGAGTGGAGTACTGAAATAGAAAGGCTGTAATAACCTGCAGTGTCTTGTTACTGGCTATTTTTAAAAGCATGGTTAGTCAACTATCATTTGTGAACAATTTTGATATAAGGTGATCCTAAGGTGGCATATAGATGTAAGAGTAGGAGATTTTCAAATGTCTACTCCAGTCCCACTATTTCCTTTTCTGCATTTTTAGTATTAATCTTATTAATAATATTACACTGACTTAAGGTCCTGGGACAAACCAATTTTGCACAAAGTCTTAGATAGGTCTTGCCTCTCTCCTAATTAAGTTAGAGGTTATTTCAGCCTCCTGGAATCACTTGGTCCTTTGACAGTAAGTGATCACTGTGGTTTTTGTGATGTAGATGCTTCTGGGGTGAAAAAACAGACACCAAGAAGCACTTCTGGTTAGTTTTCTACTTAGACAAAAATCTCAATGCATGCATGAGTACATGCATGTAAAGATGGCAAAGAGAATGCATGATTGGGAAGACTGTTAGAAGAAGACCCTGGTTACCTCAGCATAACCACATACTACCAAGATGGGATGGGAAGGATTGTGAGGAGATGGGGGTTCCATCTAACAAATAAAGAACTTCAGCATAGATTTGCTCATCTGACTGGATATATGTGAAACTATTCTGTCAGGCTGATGATGTGCATGTCCAGATAAATATGATCCACAGTGGCCTCAACAAAAAAGCTGGAAAAATGAAAACTCTGATTCTTTAAGAAGTGTCATTGGAGGAATTAAAAAGTAACCAAACCAACCGATGCTCAGTCTACATGTCTCTATATTGGTATGTATCTAAATAATAAAAAGAGCTGGAACATTTAATACAAGATCAAAATTACAACTTAATTGACATAACAGAAACTTGGTAGGGTACAGTCATGTGAATATGTGACTGGAATACTAGTACGAAAGAGCACAGCTTGTTCAGGAACAGCAGGAGGAAACAAGAGAAAAAAAGGTAAAGGAGATTATGCTTCATATCTCACTCAGATTTTCAGAACGTGACAGGAAACATGTACGGAAAGTCTGAGAGACAATAAAAAGGAGAAGATTATAGGCATTGTTGGGATTCTGCTGGAAATCCAGGCAGACAAAGTGGGTAACTCTTTTTGTTGGCAATTAGCAGGATTGTCTGAAGCACAGAGCTTGGCTTAAATGGGAGATTTTAATCATGCAGCTCTTGAAAAAAGAGCTGAACTGGACTCAGATACCTTGGTTTATTCTCTCCAGAGTAAGCACTCAGAGTACATGTGGGAATTCCTCAAATTTATGAGCCTGACTCTTTGAACAAACCTACTTGATTAAGTAATTTATTTGACTTCCTTTTATAGTCCTGGGTGAGCACTGGAGACACTTCAATATTTATCTCTAGCTATTCTCCTTCCTCTACATAGATGGCACACCAAGACATGCTCTCTCTTGCCGTGGAATGGTATTCCTCAAATCTGCAACCCTTCCATTGTGGTCTTTGGAAAGAAAATTGGATATTAGAGAGGCTGCTTAACTGACCTCACCCAAACCACACTCCTTATACATAAACATAATCTCTGAAACTAAAAAAAAAATAAAAATAAAAAATCATCAGTGATAGAATGGTAGGCACTGTGCATGGACAGGCAAAAAGATGCCTCCTTCCTCTTACTTCCCATTGCTTTATTTCTACCCTGACAATCCTTAGTAAGAGCTCCAGCACAGGACCACACATTCCTCTTCATATTCCTGTCAATGACATCTGAATAAGGAACTAGGAATAAGAAGTGGGAAAAGAGGTGTCCTTTTCAAGCTGCCACTACTGAATGAGTTCATGCTAGACTCTAGACTCTTTCTTGCCACATTCCTCAGCTCCCTGGAAATTGCTCTGAAATGCAAGGTTGTAGATTTTACAGTGATTCCCCAAAGTGTTGCTACTCTTCCTTAGGGCTTAAGCATATAAATCTGAGAATACTGAAGACTCTGTGGTGAAAGTTGTTCTTTGCGAAGTCTGTTGCATCTTTCTTTGTCAGAGGACAATAAAGATGAACAACTAGTGGAGAGTCACACTCTTCTGCATTCATGAAAAGAAGGGGAAAGTGGACAACAACAATCAAAGTATAGTGTCAAGGAAATTTATGCTTATCCCATGCCAGGACAACAGATATTCTACTCCTACAGGTGAGTTTGTGTGCTGCACTGTAATTGCAGTTGAGATACTTCTAAAGACACATTTCTCCAGACTGAATTATGTGAAATTTTTCAATAGTGACTAGGTGTGGACGGCCTGTGCCTGTTTATTTACAAATTAATGCCTTCAGATTAGTCTTGCTACAGATGCAATGAATCCAGGAAACATCCTTGTTGCACAGTCTGTGGAACAGATTGCCTTCTTCAGTTCTCTTCTTCACCTGGGATCTGTGTGATATTTTCAGTGCATTTACAGACAGGCTGCATGAACTGACAGAAGCTGCTGATGGCTGGTGATCAGCTGAGGGTCAGGGTTTGCTGAAATGACCTGGGGCCACATGACTCAGACGATTGTGGAGGTAGGTAAGTGCGTGATGTTCTTCACAGTGAGGTGGTCCCCAAAGGAGGACACAGATTGCTGACGTGACTGTAGACCTCTGACCTGTAAGCTGGTGTGTTGGTGTGTGGCTTAGACTGCTGGGCTTCAAAGTGCTGTCATAACAAGATTATACTGCTCCCAAGAAAGGTGTCTACCACAAGGGTCTGCTCCCCAGCTCTCTCAAACTTCTCTGTGCATTATTCTGTCTGCTTTTCCAGCCTTGACACTACCTACTTATTGTCAGACATCCTTTCCAAAATGATCTAGAAATTCAGCTGTTTCTGGCAAATAACTTCCCTCTAACTGTCCCCTATGCCCTCTCAGGGTTCCCAGTCTTCTTCCCATTCTACAACTGCTCTAATCTGAATTGACAAGTTTAAAAAAAATTATCTTTATGTTATTCTGTTCCTTTTAGCTTTCTCTTTCTGCTTGTATAGTGCAAAGCCAAGGTTATATGTACAGAAGAAAAGTCCCTTTCTTATGATGGTTTTTTTCCATCTCAAATACAGAACAGGAATCTCAGTTTGGAGGTGGTAACAGTGGATAACAGTTGTGATCTGATCCCAGCTATAACAGAGGGTTTGCAGGCCATTTGTGCTGACTTTAGACATTTCCTTGGCAATGGAGAAGACAAGGGCACTTGGGCAGATGGCCAGCACTGTGGATTTGTGAACTGCCTCCTATTTCACAGGGTAGAAAATAAAATCTAAGCACATACAGAGCTTTAGGTTTCCATACACAGGTACCCTCAGGATTTAGGCAGGTAGAGTACTGAAGAAAGAAGGAAATTTACACCATAGGAGATCCAGGGGCATGAAAGTCCCTGAGTAACAGTAGGTGAATTAGGTATGAACTGTATCTATATTACTGGCAATAATTTTTCTATCAAGGCTGGGGAGAAGGTACTTAGATAGAAGGCTAGTGCTTTGGTTTATAAAAAATTTACATATCACATTACTCTTCTGTAAAATCTATATTGTCCAGTATATTAAAATCTATAGAAAAGGAGAAAAGCTCCAGAATTTTTGCTTGGTTAGGTTTAACTTAAGAACATTTGGAGTTCTGTAATATGACTAGATTTTTAGAAAACTTTTCCACTTACTTCTGTATACTCATTGATAGATTTTAGTGATATGAAATATCTCTAATAAAATGGATATTCTTTTAAAATCAAAAGAGTATACAAATAATTTCTCATCTATGGATTAGGTAGGTCACATACACAGCATTGGATGAGCTCCACAAGCATTATATAGGATGATGAAAGCACCAGGAAAGGAGTTTCAAGTGCCCATTATTTTGGGGCAGTAATCTAGAATATTGTGTGGACCTTCATTTTCAGCAGATGTGACCCCTGAGTTATTAAAAGAATAACTGCATACATGAGTATTATGAACAAATTTGGGGTCCAGTCATGGTCTGGTTTCTGTTTTACGGCATTTGAATGAATTTCAAAGGGTATCAGTTGGATTACTAGTGAAAAGAACAACAGCGTGGCCTGCCCTTGAGTCTGGCTTCCTGGCCAGTAATGCACAGAGCAATGCTAAAGCCACCAAAGGCAGCATAAAGCCATACTGCCAGAGGTGTAGTTTGCATAGCTAAAGAAAATGCTCTGTATAGGCAAAAGGACTTCATTACACGGGACAAAGAAGCTGACATCCAGGAACCAGAAAAGAAGGGTGAGAAAACATTGCTGTGAATGACTCATATTTGTTTTAGTCATCAGACTATATGCAAAAACATTTTTTTGCTTCATAATATGACATTTGATTTCAAACCCAGGAAAATTAAGAACAGAAAGGTGAAAAGTTTAAGTATTTTTCCTTACCTGAAAGAGAACAAGCTTTTACTTTGGCCAATGCTGAGTACTTCTGTCTTCACTCTATCACTCATAAGTGCGTGGCACAACTTCTCACTAAAATCCAAACATGTTCAGAGAAGAATTTAAGTCATAAAGGGCTGCAAGATCAGTATATCCAAAGCTTTATCTCTTTAATACCACAGTTGCTGATACTTCTCCAAATTCACCCAGTCCTAATTTGTACAAGCAATCTTTTTATCTCCTCTTCAGCCAGTGGATTATTTTTATGAAGCTCCTGACATTTAAAACAGTTGAAAAAGAAGAGATAAACCAAAAGCAATGTTTTTATACACCACAGAAGAAGTTGAAGCAACAGAAAAAATGCCAGATACAGTTCCACATCGAAGGGTTAAAAGCAGTGTCAGAAGGATAGTATATCAACCAGCGAAACTTTCAAAGTGAAAAACTATTGCAAGGGAAAAAAAAAGATCCTTATTTGTTCAGTTGGGTATCTTATATTCTATGATCAGTAAGTAAAGAAAGATAGAAAAAATAATGAAATGGTAGTTTCCAAATCAAAACCTCATTTTAATATTTAAGAATTTGAACTACATCACTGTTTTAGACAGATAAGCACAGGGGTAATTGTTTTCTTGAAAAATAGGGAGACTATGATATGTAAGTCCTAGTTTTCATTTCAACATACATGAACTACAAAGAGCTTCATTCCTGCTTTTTCTCAATTTTTCTGACACCTGTAAAATTATAAGTGCAAGAGGACTATTTTTACAACTTTCAATCAATTTTACTACTTAGTCATTTTACTAGGATTTTTTAAATTTGCAGATTTTTTCTCATTTCTATTTTATTTTCTGTGATATAAGCATTACTTGAAATGAAACTGAGATGAACATTTTATAAGAGGATTATTTAATCTATCAAAGGGATTTTTAGCTTTCACATGAAGCTAATAACGATTCACTTTCTTACCCTGTTGAATTGAAAAGTGGTACTGTGACCCAGCAGGTATAGGCCTTGAGGATGAAAAGTATATTGAGATGTGCAAATGAAAATTAGTAGAAATAATTTGGTTTTGCTCAGGAACAATATTTGCATATGAGTGATGATTTGCCCCATTGGTTGTATAGCCATCCACCTATTTTCTTCCTCATCACCTCCTCATTTCACAGCCTGTACCGTCCCTGTGTTTCGGGGTTCCCATACAGTCAAAAAGCATTAAATGAACTCTCTTCAAAAAACCTGTATAGTCCATGAAGTTGTACTTATTTCATAATAAGTTATATCTTTAATATATAGAAATGAACACAAATTATTTTTCTGGTTTCTTATCAGAAAGCGAAAGAGTAAGTGTACAGGGCAAGTCCCATTGCCCTGGCTGGTGCCCCTCCCTAGCACTGTAACTACACAGATCCAGTAGTAACCCTAATTCACTCAAGTTTTTAAGCATTTCACAATTTTATTTCATTGCTTGAAATTAGTCAGTGGAGTGAAAAATCTAGTATAATCAGATAAAAGAGAAAAACACTCCCAAGCCAAGCAAAAGGAATTAGTTCTATTACAAACATACAAGAGTCATAAATTCTGAGCAGATCTAAGACCTCAATCGCTTCCAGACTGCAAGGTTTGGGTCTCAATTTTTCACACCTTTTTTTAACCTTTCTTAGTGCTATGTTGTCTGAAATTCAAGCCAAAATGTAACTTCCTCCCACAGAAGACAAAGGACGTTGCTGGGTTCTTAAAACTTTATTTCCTTAGCATCTTTCACAAAAAAAGCATCCCCAATTAACATCACATACATGTAAAACAGTCTGCAAAATTAAAGCACATGTAGCATCAATGACATTTATGCACTAATAGTTTGGTTGCTGTTGAAGTACAGTAATGATTTGCAGTGGCTTTCTATGCAGTTTGAACCTTTAAATGAATCATAATTATAAACCATTTAAAAGAGGAGGTTGGAACTAATTTGAATTCATTCAAATGCTGAAGATGTGAACATTAGGTAAGGTAGGTAAGTGAGGAAAACCATGGAAATGTGCTGAAGATACGTAATGGATAAAATCTTTGAAGTCAATGGGAGTTCAACATTCATTTCAATGGATTATATCTACTATACTTTATGATGATATGCTTATGGAGAATATAGTCAATGTAACAGTGTAGACACTTCAACCATGCTAATCTTCACATTTTCTTCACCTAGATTCAGAATCTTGATAAATGGGTAAAACAATTAAGTAAGACACAAAACATATAAATGCTCAGCTCCTCTTGTGAAGGCAGATTCATTAAGGACATATACAGGTTGCTTTGATGTTGTGCCAAGCATCTGTAATTTTGTAAATTACAGAATGCAGTAACATTTTGAGACAACTTGCCTTGGCAACAGTATTGACAAAAGACAAACCATTGATTTTCTGTCAGCTGCCTTTCTTCTTTTTCAGTTCTCTGATTCCAAACATTTCTGATCCACATCTCCACAGCCCCAAGACCATAGCTTTCCACTGGATTTGTAGGCAATGGATGAACTTGGGTGATGGAAGTCATTATTCCCTAAGTTCATCACCTTACATATCCCATGGGAGGCTGCTTCCCCTGAACTGATGTGCTTTCTGGAGCTGCTTCACGTACAATTCAGTTGCTCTTGATGTGAGGACAGTGACCTCCAGGAGAAGAATCTTCCCCAGCAGTTTGACTTCATCTATTCCATCCATCAATATATTATGTTGATTAAAAACTCAGGGTATATAAGAACCTGGGTCACTGGAAATTATGGGGGACTGCATATAGTATTGCGTGGTGAAATTCTTGTTTCAATGTGTCATTTGTCTTTTGTAGGCACGTATTACCTTACCTAAAGTTCGGATTTTATTTATATTTTATGCTACCCCATTTATACATATATTTCAGACTTGCAAACACATGTAAATGATGATTTGAAAAGTAGGTCCCTTTCCTATAAAATTCTAAAAATTTTAGGATCCACCTTTTCTAATTTTTGTAATGTAGAAGTGTTGTCAGTGGATAATTTCTGTAGGACGCTGGAAAAGTTAACTTCAGTGACTTAAAAGCACTGTATAACATTAGATGTAAGAAATTACAAATATACTTTCATTGGGACTCATTATACATTCAGTGTTAACTTTTGTGGACAAAAATGTTATTCCAAATTGTGGAGAATAACAATTACAACAGTAACACACTGATCTGACAACAGGAATATTTTTGTTTACTAGCATCAGGGGCACTTTTTAGCACAGCAGTAATCACAAAGTTATTGTGGCATCCAGCCACTGAAATACATGAAAGATAGGACATAGCTCCCATGTCCTCTAGATTTTGGATGCTAGGGCACTCCTTTAGAGCAATTTAGTCTAGCTTTTTAATGGCATCAAACAGGGCCTCAATTAATGCTCCCTGTAACTGTATCTGACCCATTCTCCTCCTGCACACACACTTTTGTTTTATGAGTAGGACTCTTTCCGTGTAAACTCTTTAGATTCAGCCTGTAAACCAGACACTTGGTATCCCTGCTTTGCACTCTTAAAATATGAAATCCCATTCCCAGATGCTTGCAGTGCCAAGGTACATACAGTGTAGCTGTCTTTGATTTCTGTCTTGCATAGTCCTTCTGTCTGAATGCGATTTTCAGAGTCACAAGGTGCACATGGAAAGATGTTTTTCCAATTCTTATCCAACAGTAACTATTAGGAATCAAGGTCAAGCCAGGCAAGGGGGTTGAATCCATCTCTCAAAAGTCAATAAATATATCTTAAAATAATAGCTAAATAAAGACTATTAAAATGAATTTCTGCTCTATGCAATTGTCAGGTATGGCTACATATTGTGTACTTGTACAATTTGGATCCCATCTGAAACTCCAGGTTATTATGTAGTGAAGAGAAAACACAGAATCAAAATTCTAGGAATTGCAGCTGCCATGCTGAAAGAATCCCAGCCACTGCACTGAGGTGCAATTGCTATCTCTATCTAAGATATTTTTCTAAGGGTTATTTTTCTGTGCTGACTAAGATCATTCAGTACCAGGAAAAAAATCAATCTCTAATAAGGGCAAACCTGACATAAATAGAAACTACTAAGGTCCAAAATGAGCAGAAAAGAGAGAAAACCAACAACAAGCATTGTAGAGAACAGAAACATATTTTCACATTTCCATGTCCTAAATCTTTCCAGTGTGCTTAGCTTTTAATCCTAAAGGCAAAATGTCTCACCCATGAGATACATAAACAGACTAAACATGATCCAGATTAAGGGCAAAAACAAACATGTGGCCTGCCCTCACACACAGAAGAAGATGAGCTCAATGATGCTCAGAGATTAACTCAGCTACACATTGAGGATCAGGAGAGATTTGATAGCCAGTGCCTCGTTAAAACAGCAGCAGTGTTGCAGACAACTCTCACACACTGAGATATCCAGTTCTCTGATCAGGACTGTGAAACACACATTGGTCCAATCAATATGGTTGATCTCTTAACACAAACAATGATTTTTGTTTCTGAAATCTCAATTTAGACTTCCTTGCCTATGCACAAAATCCTTTTTGGACTGCAGTTCTGCATACTCACAGATACACAAACACATACAATCATATATTTCTTATTCTTCTACAAACTGCCAGTATTTACCATTATAAATTTCAAGTGATCTTTATATAGCCCAAAGAGAGGTCAATATGTTTGGTGTGGACAAAAGTACCTATTCCTTTTTACATTTGTTAGTCACCCAGTGGAAACATTGTTTTGTGAAAGTCTCTTTGTTTATCTTTCAGTCAGCAACACCATCCCATCCCTGGAATTTCAAGGTCAGAGGACAAGAGGACAATTTCTTACACAACACAGGTTTAAAGAGATTCATTCAAAATTAAACTTGCTTTAAAAATATTTGACATGGACTGAAGGAGCAATTCTTTAACACAAGATGCTGTTATGAGAAAGTGTCTTTATTGGAAACTTCTGTTTTCATTGCTGCCTTGCTCAGACACCGTTGTAATTACCATATAAACATGGATAGAGGCAACTAGCAATTACAATTATTATCTGAACTCGTATTAAGGAATAGAAATGGTACTGGATGAAACACTGACATTAGAGAAAACAGATTGGGTTGGTATAGGAAATAAGAATTCTGACTCAGCGACTTGTATTTTACTCACAAGTTGAAGCAAAATGTGTTTATTATTTTTTGGGACTGTAAAGTTACTAGAAAGATTTTCCGCTGTGACTGAGTGTGAAACCACTAGAGATCTCCTGAGAAAGCATCTTCTGCCCAAACATGAAAAGCCCCAAAGTCTTGCCTAGCTGAACTTGGATACAGTATTATAAATAATGAGTATGTGTCCAAGAAGCAATGCTGAATTCTGAGGTTTGTTGCAAGCCGTTTATCTCTAGACCACTGAAGATCCATAGGAGCAAAACGAACTCATCCAGGATTTGCCAATAACCCTGTATAAGAACTTGTGCTCATGTAGAAATTTTTAGTTCCATGGCATACAATGAAACTCTTATGCAATTGCTGCTGTAGGAGGATAATTTTTTTCTTTAATAAGCACACAAAGGAGAGGAGAAGAGTTCTCCCTAAATACCAACAGAGAGAAAAAAGGAATTTATAAGTTTCCCAACAAGTTTGTGAAGGGAATGTTGTGGTATGTGCTAGGCCATGTCAACCCAGGCAGGTCCAGGCTGCCCACCATGGTTTTGCCCATGCTTTGTGCTGCTGTTGAATGAGCTAGCTTAGATGTGAGCATCACAGGAATGGATCCAGGTAGACAAGATCTATACGGAATACTGTAGTAAGTCATAAAGCCACTTAGAACTTTGAATAGCAACACATAGCTGCTTACAGAGACATGGCCTGTTTTTCTGAATGATGGCACTAGCTGCAGCTTGTCAGGAGCTCATTGTGTCCCAGAGAGGCAAGATTCAGCTGGGGAATCCGTGGCTCATTTGAAGTTCTTGCAGACAATGCATTCACATTGCTGTAGACAATTGCTTTCCAGAAAGAACAGTTGGACCCAGCAGTAGCTACACTTGGTGTGAATTAATAATGGCAAAATATTGTAACTGAGCTAAAATTTTTTTGTCTGTACTGTACTAAAACAGTGAAAAATAGTTTTCAACCAAAAAGTATATCCCGCTAGCACTACCAACAACATGAAACTGTTTGCTGTCTCAAAAAGTGGGTCACATATTTAACTTGTGTTTGCACGGCACCTGTGAATGTAAAATCCTGGTCCATGACTCACAAAACACCAGCAACAAGCAGAAATTTCTTCTTCTATTGCAGTTTCTTACTATAATGTGAGCTTTCTGAGAGGACTGGGATTCTATTGACCATTAGTAGTTAGAAATCATTTGAAAGTGTAATAGGCATACTCATTCAACACTATTAATTCTTTTGCTGAACATTTTACTAAAGCAAAGCAGTGGTGCTCATGAAAGTGTTCATGGCACAGAGAAATTCCTTGTACATTAGTTCAATAAGGCTGATGTCCACAGTTCAGCTCAGTCACTTCCATCAAGCTGACTATAAGTTTATTCAGGACCAGTGCAGAAAGCTATTGATTTATTAAAAGTGTACAAGCATTACTGGGGAAGAGAGGAATTATTTAAGCTTTTGTTAATATAACACTTGTTTTTATAAATCTGAAACTCATCAAAGTGGGTATTGCTGTGGAAAAACAGAACAGGATGATAATTACTAAAGACACTCATTACAGTAATCAAGAGTAATAGAGGTCATGCAAATGAACAGTATTCAGAGAACAGGACATGAGATACTGGCTTCTCTGGACAGAGGGTACGGAAAGAGATGAGAGAAAGTGTTAAAGGGGAGTTTAAAGAAGGAAATGTGAGACAGAGTGAAAAGACAGCAAGTCTGTGTAATTTACATCAAAATTGTCTTAAAAAGAGCAACCAGGAAGATGTTTCCAAATTTTGCCATTTCAGTAGCACTAAAATTATGTATGTATGAAATTTGTAAAGAATCATAATCTTTAGTTTTAGAGCAAACCACAGATGTTTGAGATCCAACACATAGGACTTGATCATGAACAAGATGACAAAAAAGGAAACTGATTGGAACAAAATACACTGAAGAGATATGATTTTGTTGCTACAAATTCTTCTGAATGGATATGCACATTATATCTCTCAGTCCTTCCACTGACTTTGCATCAGTTTGGCTATAAATGAGGGTGCTCAGCAGTTCGAGAAGTCTTCCCTGACATGCTCCAGTGAAACTTTACTTGATCTTCTCCCTAAGCTCAAAGAGAGAATCCTTTTCCATTTTTATCAAGCAAACCTAAAGGTCTTACTCCTCTTGTAGCTTCTCAACAATTTCTGATCACCAGAGCACAACACAAGCTCAGTACACTGCTGAATCAAATGTACTGAGGTTCTTATCAGGTCAATTTACCAAACTGGAAATTTTCAGAGAGGCCAGGGGAGGTATCTACCTAGAAAACTCCAAAAAGAGTGGATATGTGTTTTGATAAATTGTGAAAACAATATTCACTGCATTAATATATAGCAATGATTTGCTGCTGGCATATACATTTAAGAAACTTCCTTGAAGTTTTCTTTGTGGAATTGTTTCCTTCTCTGAGATGCAACAGCAAAATCAGAAGTGTGTGGGCAATGTCATGATTTAACAGGCAATTTCTCAAACATGAAGTCACAAACATGATTTCTATTTCACTTAGTCAATTCAGCTCAGTCTCAGGAAAATAAAAAGCACTAAGTTTTCCAGGTAGAATTTTGTTAGGAGACATTTCTTCAGGGTGAATTCTACACTGTAAGTAAAGCTTAAACAACAGTCATTTTCTTTAATATTACACTAAAAAGATTTGATTGATTGATCCAGCCTCCCTCTTAGTTAAGTGACAAGTGAAGAAAATCAGTGTCATCCTTTACAAAGAGCCAAAGGCTGTCACACAAACTGGTTTTGTTAGATGTAAAGCTATAGACATTGAAATTACATGCAGAAGTTAGACAAAGACTGTGTGTAGGAGTTATCATGATGTCCTAATAATCCCTCAGTGTAAAAGCATATCCTGGAGAACTACTGACTGAAAAATGGAAAGAATATGCACGCACACAAAAAAGCTGTATCCTTACTGCCTTCAATGTGAGAACTAAAATCTCAGATGGAGGTAAATATTTCTGTTGGCTTTCTTGTGGTAATGACAATTCCTTTAATCTCTGTGCACCCTAAAATTTATTTGCAGATTGTCTTTACCATTCTCCGTACTAATGGTTATTGCACTGTTTACCATGTGTTACTTTATTCTTGTAACTCAACAGATGACTTTTAGGAAAAACTTATTAAAAAAAAAATCAATACAGTGTCCAAATTCAGCTCTCAGTCAGTTGAGGAAAGTTGCTACTGTGTGATTCATCAATCATGTGTACTTTAAAGATTTAATATTTCTCCTGAATTCTAGTTTACCCATCCATAAATGCACATTAAATAAACTGATAATAAAACAACTACAGAAATTCATGTTCCAATGCTCTACTTCAATTGATTCTCAAGATATACTATTCCTCTTAAATCAAAAAGAGTTAGCAATTTGTTAGTATTGTTTTCACCACAGGAAACGTCTGATTTGCTGTAATTAGGCAAGGCAGCAATACATGCCATCATTTAGCAAACTGAACAGCAATTGACTTTCGTGATCATTTGCCAATCTTCAAGCATTAATAGGAAGCCAACATAGTTTTTTTTGACATAATCTCTGTACAGTAAATAGGACACTTTTGCAAATTTGATGGGCTTCATTAAAGCTTGTGAAGCAAGAAAAAAGAAAAAGATGGTGCAGCGTAATGGAGTGTAGCCTGGGGACATTCTATTCTGTGATACTAGAGAGTTGCCAGGGGAAACTGCAAGATGCAGACGCCAAACATGTTTTGTAAGAGAAGAAACATAGATACTGGAATGGTGTCCTTTCTTGCTCCTTATTCTGTGTGTGACTGCAAGCTCATATCAAGTGTTCATATTCTGTATTGTTATGTCTTGAAAGATTTTCCAGGTTTAAATAAAGTATTTCATGAATGCTTAGCAGAAGTTTGTTAGTACCAAGCCAGAACTTGGTTTGCCTGACAGCAGCAGCAGCTTAATTTCCAACTGCAATGCACTCAACTTGATGGGTACCGTGATTCACACTTGGCAGGCTCTAAACCAAGGAAGAAAAGTATAGACAACCAAACTTCCTTCCTGATGGTTTCAGTTTCTGTTTTCTCTTTTTTTTCTTGTCTCCTCCCCCCCCCCCAATTATCTGATGAGATCAGTTGGTTTTGTCCAAGAAATGAAACTGGATTTTTGAGATGAGCTTGCAAATTAGCATATAATTTAAACTCCATTTTTTTTAATATATAAGTTAAACTCCATTTTTTAACTATATACTACACTAAAGGTAAGATTTTCAATCTAACTAGAAAGAGTTCTTTTTTCACTGTGGTTTGTCCCTGAATCAGGTACCTTTCTTAACGGAAGTACATATCACACATCAGGAATGCAACTGAAAGCTTTAAGTAGATCAATCAACAGAGCCAGATAACAAAAAAAAACACAGCCTTTTTTTTTTTTGTCCCTTCCTTATGACTTGTCTGACTAGATTTAGCAATTGCACAAACAAAACAAATTCCTCCCTTGCAGAGGTGAGCAAACCAGAGAGCACAGTGATCTTCCCATGCCCCTTATAAACATTATACCATCATGGCAGCTACTGATATTATCTGAAGAAGAAACCTGCTTTCTGTGAACATCCCAAGTAGTCATTTTCAATGAAGCAGGAAGACTATAGCTGAGAATTTAAATCACATTTTTTTCAAATGGGGCAGCAGAAAGCTAGACAATACCATATGTATCGTATGCCAAGCAGGCAGACTGGCATTGCTTAAGTGCTGGCCAGTAGTTAAAATGTGTAACTTAGACAAACACTCAGTGAAACCTCTGGAAAAAAATTCCACCCACTCCCTTCAAGACAAAGTGAACAAATCCTTCCTTTTATATCTAATGCACTGACTGCCCAACACACAGCGAGCACCCCGAATCACCGCTAGAGCTTTTTATACAGGTGTTTTTAATTTAGAGTTGCATTTGCAAATATCCCCACAGCACCAGAGGAATCCTGTTTTGTAATTAGCAGCTCCAAACATAGCTTGTAGAGTACAGCTGCAAACCTTGTGATTTTATCCTGTCTCTAAGGAAAATCACGAGGGAAATTTTTCCTTTCTTTATCTCGCAGCTTCAGCCATTCAGTAAGCCTGTAATTCATCAGGTTATGGCTCCTGATGATGAGACATGCTCTTATGTAGAAATTAGATTTATCAGATGCTGAACTGAGCTGATCTTTACAATGAGAACCAGTTAATCCATTTTGATTAAATCAGCAAAGCTCCTAGTGAAAAACAACTGGAATGTTAGAAAGATAGTTACAAAAGGATGGATTCTTCATGTCAAAAGTGTCAGTTTCAACTTTGTTATAGAAGGAAAGCCAATTCAACTAGGAACTCATGGGTGTTCTTAGATAATCCCTAAACTTGAGATGCTCTGCAGTGTTTTGACTACCATAGTTCTGGTTTAGATCCCTGTTTTTAAATATGTCTAGCCTTTCTACTCCAACACACATTATATTTAGCTTCTGTGTACTGCTTTTGTTCCAAACTGTTCAGACATCCTTATATCTAAACACTATCTCTGTTATTGCCTTTGTGTTTTACAGATTTAGAAAGAGCTAAAGTGCTATGGTGATTTATCTGAAAAAGGGGACAAGGTGAGACATACAGATGTGTGTTCTGTTCAGGAAATTATGTTGTTAGCCACACACAGGGACAAAGTGACACATTTCACAAACAAAGAATTACTGAAATCAGAAATCCATCTGTCAGTGGACTACTGCTACAAAGCCAAAACACATGTGAAAATTAACAACCCTCCCAAAATATCTGAGTACAAGGCCTAATTCTAAGTACAGTATAAATGCTTTGTTGATTTGGAATCTGTGGGGAGACTGGGGAAGAACTAGTTCAAAAATTTATCAACTTTAAACCATTTCATCAATAGCGATGAATAGAAATTCAAACTACTTGTAGTGATTGAAGTAGCATATATTTTTCAATATGTTCTGATTTACTCAGATATTCTGAGATTGCATTTAACCTCTTGAATTGGAGCAAAGAGCAGGTTCGAGACCACTTGATGAAACTGAATAGGTACAAGTCTTCGAGGGACTTTGAGCAAACTGGTCTAGGAGAATGTGTCACTGCCCATGGCAGAGGGGTTGGAACTAGATAGTTTTTAAGGTCCCTACCATTCCCAATCCATTCCATGATTGCCTTTTTATGATACATTAGCCAAAGGCTTTCAGCCTTTAACTGAAAAGAGTGGCTCACAAATAGAATTTAGACTTATTCTACAAGAATTATTTTAAGTCTCAAAGTTATGGTTCAAAAAGCCTTGTCTTCCATATATGAACTACCTGGGTTACAATGCAATTTGGAGAGAATATTAAATTTAGTGATTATCTGTAGTCGTTTTCGAATTTAAACACATAATAAATAGTTAACGAGGTACATATGAGGTTCTCTGTCATCTGGAGTCTTTGAAGAGGTTTTAGGTGGGTTTTCTCAAAGAAATGTAATAGGTCAGAGAAAAGTGATGGACAAGTGCTACTTAAACTTCTGTTGTCTTGATGTGCAGCAGTTCTCAGTAGATCATGCGCACAGTGCTAAAAGGTAGCTCTTGAATTGAGAAACCATCTTTACATTCAGCATGTGAAGACACTGATTGAAGATTGAGGCCCCAGGCTAGTAGTATACTTGTATTTTGAGCAGGGCCAGCAAAGTCAATTTCCTGCTGAAGGCAGCCATCACAGCATCTGCTGATAACAGTGCTCTTCAGCCCTCTTTTCCCTGCTAAATACCTGAACACGGTAGTACACTTGCCTCATGGAAGTGTGTGATCCCATATTGGCCTGTATAGGACCCAACGACCAACACCATGCTGCAATTTCAGGAAGAAAATATTATTTCCTCCTTTACAGTTAAAAACGTAGCATCTCTAGTAACAGGTTTTTCTGAATATAATATTTATGGACAAGACCAAAGAGTAAGAAACTGAGTTTGTCCCTGTTTTGAAGTGAATATAGCATTGACCTTTACTTCTTATTGCAGGGTTAATGTTTGCTAGCCTTGAATTAATTAATACTTCTTTATGTGGGACTTTAACCCATAAAAACATCAGTGATGTCCCCCCTCTCAAACTCCAAAGGACTGAAATTCGTACAGATGTGTTGACTCACTGTCTATGCCCCAGATTAGAAGAATTTAGGGCAGAGGAAAACTGATTTTTTTCTTGCACAAAAGAGCAATTAGAGTGGAGCCCATTGAGCAACATCAGTAATCTCAGACACAGATGACCCATCCTTATTCATTGAAAAAGTAACAAGGGAGAAGTTCCAAAGAAGAGGAACTAGCTAGGCTTTGTTCTTAAAAATCAAAAACCTCAATCACAAAACAAAAACAAAGAAGAGGAAGAACTCTTAGCTTCCTGTTGGCTTTTTTGATTATGAGAATTGTTAGTCCTATACTGGCCCCCAAACATGCTGTGACACGAGGTCAGACAAGATGCATCCTGGCTGGTCACTTGGTAGGACACTATTTCTGAATAATATGCTGTCTGCACAGAAAAATGACCTTGTGCAGTCAGAAAGTTCATCAATATTCAAGTGTTCTAGCTTGTAAGTTGGCTTTATTTTCAGCCAGGCATTATATTCTGAAAAGACTGAAACATCAAGAGCCATGTGACTGTTCTTTATACCATCAGAATTCATTTTTTTTTTTCTGGTGTTTCATAAATGGGCATATGTCCTGGAAAAATTTACTCTTGTTGATAATGTATGAAACTGTTAGCATATATTAATGTATGAAATTTAAACAACACTTTTATGAAGATCTAAGGAGCTTTAGATGAACATGCTATTCACTGAATGTACCTAAACATATCTGTCTAGTTTTGGGAGCAACTGTATCACATTCAACTGTGAAATGAACAAGTGAACAAGCAGTTTGAAATTCAGCTTGTAAAAGATACCCAGTTAAAAAAGGTTACTTTTTGTAAAGCTTCCTAAAGTGCTCATATAAAATAAAGCCATATGGGAAGAAGAAGACCTCAACACCTGCGCCCCTCCCCACAAAAAACCAAAAACCCCCACCACACATAAAACTTAAGCAAATTTTTCTTCTGAGTTCATTATAGAAGAGCTCGAGGGAGGTCTCATGTTGCATGGCTCATATGGCACATAGATTACTTGATGCAAAATGAAAACTCATGAAAGGAAATTACATAACAAACTATTAATGTTTATTTTGTCACATCAGAAGACCCAGCTGGTACTGCTTGGGAGTTTTAAAGGGACTCAAGAAACAGTTGAAACTCACTGTGATATGTAATCTCCTGCTTACCACTGCTTGGTGCATGACTACTATAAGGTGATCAGCATGGCAGCTATTCAATGAAGTAGTTTCAGGAGTGGTTTGGGGGTTTATAAGTTTATAACTATGTTGGGCAAATTGGTAGACACTAGTTTAAACTTGTAAGCAACTTGATACTTGAAGGGATATGATATGTCTGCCACTAGGTATTGTTAGCTCTTGTTTTCTTAACAAAAAGATCTTGACTGCTCAAGCGATGGAGAACTTTTGTGTCTCTTAACCTCAAAAGGCTAATTAAGATGGTTGGCCTTTGGTCTAATCTAGAACAGCTGTTTCCAATAAAAAAGTTTTCCTTGTATCTGCTGTTTGCATATTAAATGAAACAAAATATATAATCTTAAATTAAACCTGAATTTTTTTTATAGAAGTGGACATATAAGGAATTGTTGTATGGCTTTATATGGCTTAATGCAGCTTTAAATTGTATTAATCTGGTGGTCTGCCACAAGCAATTTTTCAAACAAAATTTCTGTAGGCTAATTTTTATATTATGTTTCTGTGTGGTATAAGTTACAACTTGTGTGGCATGAAGTTACTACTTATCTTGCTTAATTCCTTATTTTGAATATTTCTGTTCAAATATCAACAGTCCAGACATGCAGTCTTAACAGGAGAAATAATAAGGCTACTTTCTGACTGCGTAATACCATTTCTCCCCCTAAACCCTTTCCCTGTGTTCCCATTATATCATAATGCCAGACACTGTTATTTCTCAGGGGAAAATCAAATTCTACCTTTATTGCTTCTTTTAATAACCATTTCAGTCAACAAGGGCTTCATAACCCCTTATCAACCAACACACCTACCTTATTCTTCTGGTACCCTTTTACAATTTTACAAAATATATTTTTGCATTATTTAGTACTGTAAACAAATTGTTATTGATGAATGATATAATATTTTGGCAACACATATTATGTTAATTGTTTTGAAAAATATTCTACTAGCTTTAACATGATGTTCCATGTCATGTATATCAGTTCAGCCACAGATTCAGTTTTAAACAGAGATTTTTGAGCTGTATGTTTATATTTGAAAAAGTTTTACACTGAAGAATGATTTTTTTTCCCCAAGCTGTTGGCCTATTCATCTATGCTTAAGACAACAAACTCTCAGTAACAATACAGTACTACCTTATTTTTGAAGCATTTTTGCTTTATTCTGTATTAGCAGTACGTGTATTCTCACAAATATTTCAGAATACCTCTAAATTAGTTTCAAACACCACGTCTTCAATATGAAGATCTTGGTACCTTTTTATGGGTCAGTCTCATCACGTAAGGTGTTCCAAAGTAAATGGTAACTATCTCAGTACTGCTTTTGTCTTTCTGTTCAGTCTGACAGCTGCACTATAAGTTCTGTCAATAGTGTTGTCTTTCTGATGGAGAAACAAACTGATTTCTGAACTGAAAATTAAGCTTGCTTATTTAAGAACAGAACCAGCAACACTAATACAAGCTAATAACTTGAGCAAATGTCTTTGATTACATCTGAGCATTCCTCCATTGCCTGTCTACCACATGAAATCTCGATATAGGTAACTTGACTGGGCATCAGAGCTCTGTATGAGCTTTGCTTTGCTTCCTGGAGAAGAGGTAAGGATTTACTTTGTACCTCTTGGGTTTTCAAATTAAATACTTCCAGTGTGATCTGAGTGTATCCAACATAACTAATTTCTAAATATGCAGAGAGATTAAAAAAGAAACCATAGTTTGAGGCATGAACAGCCCCATTCATTGCAAGAATGTTACCTCATGTAAATAGTATTTTAAAATATCAGCAGTCTCAACTATTTTGCTACAGAAAGCATGTAAGAGCAGATGGGAAGTACCATACGAAGAATGGCACCTGAGAAGTGCTCTTCTGAAAGAAGCATTTGACATACAGAAAAGAATATTTTTTTCTCTCTTTTTAAAAATCCTTCTAAAGAAGGAAGACCCAACTTTCAAATTGTGCTAAGTGTTTGACTTTTGTCAAAGAGTGAGTTAAAGCAAGGTTCTGGCTTGGCTCAGTGTTAGGGGATGAGAAAGAGAGGCTCAGACCGCTGGAATAAACTGCACGTATAAGTAAAAGGAAATACAAAATGTGATACATAAAGTTACTGCAACTGCCAAGCCACAATACCAGAACAACCTTATTGCTTCACAAACACAGACTTATTGCAAAGCCAGGCAACATGAAAAACCCAGCTTAGAGCTGACATGATTTACCTTTGGCTTCACGACCACCACTGACTAAGTAACAGTATTTGCTGCATTGTGTGCTGTGCAGTGCATGAATTTTTTTGGCTATTATGCTATGTGAGGCAGAGTTGACTCAATCGCATAGTGGAATACCAAAACAGCTGCACGGAGGCACTTGCATGTAGACTTCTTGAAGCTGATTTTACTTTAGTATTTTGTAGTACCTATGGTGATTTCTGTTCCTTCTAAAAGACAGTTGCAGACTTCTGCTTTCACCAAAAAAAGGATGATTTGCAAGTGTTCCAAGATGAAAGCTGTTCTTGTCTTGCTTGTGCTTCTTGGAATTACCTACTGGAGTATCTTCTGTTTATGTTTTGGTTTGAGAAAAAAGTAGCATTTCAGTAAGTTGAACTCACTGACAGTAAAGGACTATTATGAGGAGGGTTTTCTGCTTCAGTCCCATCTCTTCAAGTAATTTAATCTTATCTCCTTAAAAACATATTATATATTCATCAGCCTGTAATACTATTGCAGGGAAGTTCATAAGGTCTAAGAGACAAGGCCATTTTCAGGTATTTTCATTAGATGTATTTAGCTGCCAGTTTCAGCAGTACCTGTAGCGTCTCCTTTCTTTGAAACAGGAAAAACCAGGAATGAGCAACATTAGGCCTGGACCAAATAACTTTGCAGCACTTGTTGTGTGCATTAACTATTACATGGTAATTTCTTTCTCACTCCTCATACAGAGCTGCATGGTTTTAGATATGTGTTTTGGACACATCTGACATATATCTGTCTGGAAGGGTGCCTGTTGTACTGTTTTAAACATAAAATCAAAAGGAGAAAAGGAGAAACTCCAGGCTACATATTTCTGGTGATTATGACATAAAGTCTCATGCCCTTTAAATTCATGAATGAGATTTTTTTCAAATTGGTGTATAAAAAATATGGGTTTTCTAACTCCATTTTAACAGGTAGCTATTAGTCAATTTTAATGCACTTAATACGTAAAAGATTAAGTCTTAGCAGAAAATGCTATTCTGTATCACGTCTCGATATTTCACAGAAATTTTGTGTACTGTGTTAACAGCATGAACTTTTTGAGTTAAAGCTAAAAGCTCATTAAAAGGCATAATTTGACAGGTCCTCTTGTCTAAATTCTATTTTTATAATTTTTTTGTTTCATTTTTATCATTTACAAATTTTATACGAGTATCACTTATGTAAGCCTCTTTCAATTGATTTCTTAATCATATTTTGCACTGTTTTTCCAAGGACTGATGTTAGTCTGCCAATCTTATTATTGCCTATTATGAATTACTTTTTTGACTTTGCTAAAGACTGCTTGCATTTTTCTTCTTGCCCTGTTGAAGTTCTGTAACATTCCAAGACAAACTGTAGAACCTATTTGTTGGTGTCTGCCTCTTGCAACTTGTGACCAGCCTTTTCTGATTATTCTCTACTCTGCTGGGACACCAACAGATACTGTAAATTATCATCAACAACAGTAAAAAAAAGTTGGACTCTTCCATTTCATCCACAATGAGCTGTGATGTAAAAGGTTCAGACTCCCTTCCTCCTTGGTGAAAATAATGTTATCTTCCCTGACATTTCTTTGTCTTTTTCCACTTCCGCCACTGAGAGCAGCTTCCATAGTACAGAAATGAGTCATTGCACCTGTCCTCACCTTTTTATTCTAAAACTGGAAATAGAAGTTGCTCTGGATATTCTGGGAATTGGGTATTGGTCCACAGAATCCGAACATTCAGTCAACACTTCACAGAACAAAAGGCAGAGGCTTCTGATCTTAGAAGTCAGACAGTTCTATAAAAGAGACATTTTGTCACTGTAACATTAAAACATTTATCTCAGATGTAAATATGGACAAGTGGCTAAAGAACATGGAGCCAAGATTTTATCTTCACTGTAACTGGAAATTATAAGGATACATTTCCAAGCCTATTGAAGAGGCAATATGACAAAAATCTGCAAGTAGTAAAAATTACAGCAGTCTACGCAATTTTCAAGGGGTTCATATGCTACTCTGTTTACAACATATACCAAAAAAAGTGTAACAGTAATGATTAGGAGTGCATGTGGAATCACAGAGTGTAAATGCTGTGCTTTGTAAATAGTCACGTTGGTGAAGTATCAAGAGGTGACAGGACTGTATTGCCTTGAAATTCTGATTAGTTTGACACTACACCAGATTAAATGAGCCTATAATGGTGGAATCTGTATTGAAGAACTGCAGAAGAGAAGTTAAATGTCAGAAATACACACAATGGTTTTCTTTTTTCCTGTTCTGTGAAATTTAGATTCCCTTTGCTATTTGAATTCTTTACATGAATGTAAAGAATGGATCATTCCTGGAGAAGGAATACACATATGCCAATTATTTTAAAAATTATTGGTTAATAATCTAATAAGACTGAGGGTTTCACCATGGAGCTGGTCTTGAAACAAGGCAAAATTATTGTTAATATACTGTGGCTAGTCATGCTGCTATTATTTAGAATCTCATGCTCACATAATCACTCTTCAGACGCACTATGTTTCTGCTTTTGTGAAATCATACTTCACATTTTTCGTATCGCTGTTTTCTCAGTTGTCAAGATAGATTTCATGTTCAAGGACCAAATATTACTTGTCACTCTTTGGGATCCTGTTTAAAGTGGAGTAAGGACTCTAATCCAATTGGCAAGATTGAGACCCACCATAAATCATAGATGTATACTTTTCTTATAAGATCAAGTAATAAATAAGATTCATTACAAGGTGCCACATATTCAGGTAGCAGAGACTTTCAGCAGGCATAAGAAAGTGTTAGACAAATTAATGGAAAGCAGGTCTGTAAACAATATCAGGAAGAGGCAAAGTTCTGCCCCCTGATATTTCTAATACTGGAGGCAACTGAGGTAGTAGTGGAGTGGATGACTGAAAGCCACCAGGCTTGGGTATTCTCCCTAAGCTGCATTAGAGTATTCGGATAGATGGGTCATTGATCTGACTCAGTAGAGCAATTGTTATGTTCCTATTTGTTTAAAATCAAATAAGGGTGTTTGAAATGCACAAGGGATGTTAAATAAAATCAGTATAAAAATAAGACAAGAGGTAATTTGGTAACACAGAAGATAAAGCAAAAAAAAAATATCTTACTGTGGACACTTAACCACTATGATTATTACAAGGGCAAACGAATAATATATTGGGGAAGAGTAATTACAAATACACAAATGCAAACAATAATATACAATAAAATTTAGAGAAGAGAAAAGCAACTTGCCACATATAGCAGAAAGAGAAACATGAAATACAACTTTTGAGAATAGTAACCAACAGTATATTAGAAATTAGTGTAAACCTGAACAAGGGCAGTATGACTTCAGATGTGTGCTACTGTTAATCATAAGTGAACAAATGAATCAACAGACAAAGTGAAACTGACCTTATTAAAAATTTTCAGTTTGCCTTCCCTTGCTAGGCACTGGAGTCAAGCATATAATGAAGTATCTGAATCCAGTGCTCCAATAGATAGAAGTGTTGAGGATTTTATTTTGTAATAACTTTATTACTTTTAATACTCAAAATTCCTCTAAAATAACCACTTATGCAAAGACAAGAGATCTAACACGCTGGGCTACTTAAATAGTGCTTCATTTTAAGTATCTGAATAGTTTAATTAATTCAGCTCTATTTAAAGTTAGTAATATTTCATCTATTAATTTTGCTTTAAGTATAGTTCTGGAAATTTCAATAAGCAGAGTGGTGAGAATTTGAAGATAATTTATGAGCTTGGAAGTTTGTTACAATGAAAGACTGAATGAGCTAGATACAGATCCAAGTTCTGTTCTGAGTTATACTGCTGTAAATTCAGAACAATTCTACTGATGTCATTGGGCTCTGGAATGAGACAGACAGAAAAGCATGTGTTTCAGTACAAAAAGCTAAAAGAAGACTTAGGCTAACACAGGATATAACTGGACAAAGTCACTGAATGTTTTTGCTCTAAAACCCAAGCAAATACTTTTCTCTCCTTCCAAGTTTCCTGTAATATAAAAACACTAGTCAAATTACATATCCAGCCAGTGAATTTCCAAACAAGAAAACATGTGTGCATGTTTCTACAGCCCTTTGGAAATGAATGACATAGCTTTTATACATAAAGGATGATTGCAAATGCCAACACCTCGCCTGAAATTTAACGGCACGCATAACAGGACGAGTAGGGAAGATGCACAGTACCTGATGCACCTCTTCTATGCTATCAGTTTTCCTGACAGTTGTGTACATCAGGTTAGCCTGGTCTTGGGTGAGAATTTAGAGTCCTCACAGTGAAGTTGTCTGGGATTTATATTGATAAAATCAAAAGCTTTCTAGATGTTCAGAAGACTATGAAGTCCAGTATGACAGGAACTTAGAAGCTGTAGACAGATACAGCAAAGAAGATATAGGACTCAGGGCAGATAACAAAGCTGAGCGCAAACTCTTTGGAAGCATTATTTAATAAAAACAATAGAAAGACATAGAGTCCATCAACAAGAGGAATTGTTCAGAGATAAAAAGAGAGAATGAAGCTTACATTTAAAAAAAGACAGGTGTCTGCTGAACATCACGATAAACTTTTTTTCTTTTACTCTAGAGCCTCTCTGTATCTAGTTCATACCATATCACTGCATGATTAAGAAAAGTGGACTGGACAAAGCACTGAAAAACATGAGTGCTCAGGAATTTTGCAGTGCAAATGGTAATAAACTGAGTTAACTAATAAAACACCAACAGTTTAAATGATGTGGGCTCACAAATTAGGGCAAGCAGCATTTATCACATTTAATCACAACTCTTCCAGTCACTTTCTTAGTCACTTCCAGTCACTTCTTAGTTTATTAGCAACCTAGTAAGAGGAGTAGATCATACCCCCCACATACTCTTTTCAAACTCCCTCATTAAAATGATCTCTTGCCAGATATTTTCCCCAACGAAAAGTATTTATATCATCAGGATTACTAGCAATTCAGACTGATGAAAAGGTGATCCAGATGTACAGATTTTGCCTGGACAGTGTGTTCTTCATGGTTTTTCAGATGCCTGAGGCAAAATGTAAGCTATACCATTATAAACCTGTAATGCCTGACTCACATCTTGCACAGCCAGACTTGTGCACAGGAAGGATGCTTCACTGAATGTCACAGTGGCTTCCACTTTTGGCTTGAACCAGGAAGGGAACGTTTTCAAGCTGTGAGTGTCATTTCTGCCCCACAGCCTTGGAGCAATCAAAGTCTGTGGAGTGATGTCTACAGAGCTGGAAAGAAGAGGACTAGTGCTACCCTTGCTTTGGTCTAGACTGATCTCATAGATCTGCCTCAAATTGACATAAGGAGATTTTAATTTCACATACTTGTCAGTCTACTTCTCTCACACTGAATTTTAGATGTGATTAAGCTATGCTGCAGTATTTTTCATCCATTGAGGAGGCTTTGCAAATGAAATATTGTCTGTAGCTTCACTTTCTGGTCCCAATGTGATTTAAAATAATTATTTCAACACTTAATTTGGATTAACTAATTACATAATAATTAATAAGCAGTGACTAATTAGCTAATAACATCAGAGACTTTCCAAACACTTTTTGTTTAAGAAGTTTTGTTGGCTTTTGTAACTCCCTTGTTTATCTTTTACTGTATTACACAAATAATGAGTCGGCTTCTTGTTTGACTGTAATCAATAAGTCATGCTGAAACCAAATTGCCTAGGGACTTTTTCAGTTATCTTCTCTTTTCCCCCAGCTTCTTACAGAAGTTATGCCCTCTTGACCTATTGTCAAGTAGGCATGTTAAACATATGGCAATCTTAGGGTGAGAACCTACTGTTGTATCATATATTAGATATTAGGGGCAAATCTGACAGTGAGTTGAGGAGATAAACTACCATTTTAGGCATCTGAAGTCACAGAGTCGTAGAAGGGACTCATAAGGGTCATTGAGTCCAATTCCCTGCTCCATGCAGGACTACCTAAAACTAAACTGTTTGACTAAGTACGTTACCTGGAGGAAGCTGGAAAAATGCCTTAGGTATTGAGGAGAGACTTTTTCATCCTTGATGCCTTGGGATTTTGGATTTAGCTTAAATTTTAGTTAAGGCCTAGCATTTTGGTAATTTGTCTTACATTGCTAAAAAATGGGTTCTCATTTTGACTTATCATTTTACAGCTCAAATGGGATGCAAATAGCAGAGAGTTTTTTCCTAGCTCTGATAATTATTGTTTAGCTGTTAATCTTGTGTCTGCAACAATATATAACAAAGCAGCTGAGCATTCCTCATAGGGTTCTGCGGGGGATTTGAAACAGTGTCAGGTTAGATCTTTCTTTCCATTGAGATTTTGTCTTTGTTGTTAATAAAAAACAAGGAAAAAACCCTAACAAATCAGAACTCTGGAATTTTTTTAAAAATAAGGTCGCTTAGCATGTTCTTAATTTTTATGACAGTATGAATATCGCAGCTTAAGTGATTGTGCTTGCCCTGATTTAGGAATGCTATTCTCCAATTAAGTGTTCCCATGCTGCCACTCACTCTCCACTCCCCCCTCCATTCTATGGGTGGCTGGAGAAGAGAATTGGAGGCACAAAACACAAAGGTCAAAGGTTGAGATATGAACAATTTGCTAGATACAGCAATGAGAAAAGAAAACAAACAGTAACAGCAACAAAATTAATGACAGAGGGTATAAGAAAATAAACTATTCACATAGAAGACCCCTCTCCCCCTCTCTTCCCCCATCACCCCCAACAATATTAGATGATACCAGGTGACTCCATCCACCATGTTTTCTCAACTGGAAGAGTGTCCCTTCCCCTCATCCCCAGCAATGATGTGGGGTGGTACAAAATAACTTCCAGATCCTAGCCATACACCCTCTCAGGTACTGCAAAAATTAACCCTGTCCTGGCTGGAATCAGGACAGCATTATACATCAAACGTTAAAAATGCAGTGAATCATGATGTCAATAAATTGGCAGAATGGTACAAAAACCCCTTAGTGAATGTTTTATGAATAACATTAAAAGCCTGACCTCAGTGAAATCAGTGGGAATTTTACCATTCACCGTGACAAGTTTCCACTCAAACAGACTATTTTGTTGCTATTCAGTATTTATTTGTTTATACTGTAGTGCTATTCAGATGCTTGGTGTTTTATTCATGGAAGAGTTGTGAGTCCCAAAACTAATTCAAAAGTTTACACAAATAAGCATTGGTTGCATTTTGTCTTGTTATTCATTATTTATTAAGGCTTTCTTGTACCAATGTCATGTATCGACTCAGAGGACAAAAACAATAATATGACTCAGTGAATGATACCATATTTCATGTAAGTGAGCACAGAAAAAGCTATCTGAAAGCTGAAATTTATTTGCATAAATTATGTGGTGAATAATTATGACTAACAAGAACATTAAAACAAAATCTGGATCATTGCAGAAGATGGCAAAGAAGAAAAAGCAGCCAAGAACAGGATGTTAGCCCATGCAGAGCACTGCAGTGTCACAGCGGAGCTGCCACTGGTCTTCAAGCTACATCACATCAAGCTGGCTTGAGTACTTCTCCAATTTCCCGCTGTCTTGCCTAAATAAACCACTTGCAATAAATGATTCAAACAATTCTAAATCTCAGAACACATCAGTTTAATGATAGATACTAACTCCAGTGGTTTTCAAATGTCTGACATTCCTTACTATGCACTTTAAAAATATTTTGAATTAACACATTTAATCATAGTACCAACATAGAGACAAAAAAGTTTTACGATTTTTTGAAAACATAGAAAAAGAACAACTAAACAGGAATGTGTGAGGTGTTTTTCTCTGTGGCACTCTTGTTTGAAACATACAAAGTAAGATCAGGTATTAATTTTCTGTTAGCAGTTTCTCCAGTTCTCTTTTCTTGTTCTCCCTCCGTTTCCCTATGGCTGAATGGCAGTAGTATAAACCAGCTTCAGAAGGAGCTACCACAGTTTTGTGCTGTGTGGTGTCCTGCTGGGTTTTCTATGTGAAGTTGCCATTCAACCAAATAAATCGAAGTAATACATCCAAATACATTTGAAATGTTCAGCCTGATTCCATATTATTGGAGAGAAATGCTGCCATTTGCTTCTTCTGACTGAAATTAATTTAAAAGAGGAAGTGGCCACTGCAGAACATGAAAGCTCTAGCTGGGGTCTACATAGAACACCTCCCCACACACCCCAACACCCCACACCTCAATTTCTGCTACTGGTTATCACCAGATTTTTAAGAAAGTAAATGCAGAAAACAGAAATACTTAAATTAATATTGAGCAACATGAAATAGAAATTA
The DNA here is from genome assembly GCA_013396655.1 of Campylorhamphus procurvoides. Taxonomy (NCBI): domain Eukaryota; kingdom Metazoa; phylum Chordata; class Aves; order Passeriformes; family Dendrocolaptidae; genus Campylorhamphus; species Campylorhamphus procurvoides. Next base: position 559,006 of record WBMV01004566.1, read on the forward strand.
AACTATGTGGATGTTGTGTACTTAAATGGAACACAAAGCTTCTCTTATATTCCTTGACTTTTCATGGAACATAAGCTTAACACAGCTTTAGGTCTTTAGGATAAGGATAAAAATATTAAAGACTACATCTTCTCTCGGGTGTCTACTTACACTTGAGAAGTCCTCTTCACCAGGAATAGATGATGACAATTTGATCCACTTTGGGATCCACTCCAAAATCTACTTTGCTCAGATTTTGCTCTGAATTTTGACATTATGGATGATCAATTTATACTACAAAAGTGGTGATTTATGTTTGATTTATAGTTGTGCTGCTTCTATTTAAAAATTTTGTTTTGTTTTGTTCTACTGTAAAATCATTGTAGCTTTTACCTAACAAGGTTTGGATTAAGAAAGTTTTGTGTATTCCTGAGAAAAAAACCTGGGTTTTTTCATTAAATTACTCCAAATGATGCAATGTTTGACTTATTCCATTTGGGATTCAGTTGATGCTGAGTGAATTTGCTGATTTACTACAAAATATAGTGTAAAATCTCAGCAAGTAGCCTGGATCTACAATGCTTCTGTTCTCTTATAACGAGATTATGAAAGTATTTATCTCACAGGGACTTCATAAAAATCAATACATCAAAGAATGGGGGGTAGTGTAAATAACAGTAGAGAGAAGATAGACAACATCTTGGACAAAAAGTCCGAGGAGCAAAAAGCTAATTTTTTCAAAAAGGCCTCAGTAAATTATATTCAGAAGAAGGTTGAAATTAATTTCCTCGTTTGTTTTAAAAGCCTCATTGAGGATTTATGTAGCTTGCAGTGCATGTTGTCAGTAGTTTCAAGTGGCCATGTCCAGCCAAACTGCAAGAAGATTTCAGTCATGCAAATGTATTTTTTCATTTTCACAGTCTAAAACATAGTCTGTACCACCATATATGTGTTATTTTAAAAGGACAGAAAATTTCATATGTACTTCAGGATTTTGTAAAAATAAACTTTTGAAAAACTTAAATCATTATAAAATGCTTCCAGGATTTGTGTTTGTTTTTTCAAATGCCAGTGAGGGTCTGTATACATTATAGAAACATAATTATACAAAGCAATAAAAAATGGAAAAAAACCCTTTATCCAAATATGTTGAAAATCACACATTTTTCTATGGTAAGTTTGTTCAGCTGCTGTCAATAAGGTCATTATTTAACTGTTTTCTAGATGGAGACAGTTTATCTTATAAAAACGTTTTATTTTGTTTCTTAAAGGACATAGTTCAGCTTTGGCTTGGCTTTTGCAGTGGAGTACAGCAAATCCTTTTTCTACAAACAAAATGTTCTAATTTACTGCCCTTGATAAGATCCTGAGGCTTGCTTAAATTGTTCAAAGTGTTAGAGGTGTAAACTATGCCAAAAACTATACTAGAATAAATATTGCATATATTTTCAATTTGTGGGTGAATGTAATGCTAAACAATTTTGGTTGTTAGGCACATTGCAGGCGGGCTCTGCAGGCTTCCCACACACATTGCTACCAAAGGACTTCAGTCCTGAAAGTTAACACCATCTGATATTCCACTCTTGAATTATGTTACGAGCAGCAACTGCCAACTCAGTCTGTGAGTTTTGGAATATTTGAACCCTATAGACCTGAGGACTTGTTGGGTTTTTTTGGTTTGCTTTCCCTAGCACCATGCTTTGTAGATGCAAATGCTATGAATGTCTGCTCACTGTGAAGGATTTCTTCTGCATATTTAACTTTGCCGCCTGGAAAGCCAATTTTGCTCAACTTACTTCATTTAAAATTATGGGACACCTTCTTTCTAAGTGAAGCTACTGGATTTTTTTCTCCAGTTTCTATTAATGTAATAAGCTTGTGTTTACTGAGACTATGAATATGTAAATTGGTCTTCAGTTTCTTTATAAAATTTCTTAGAATTTATGAAAGTAATTAACTGTCTGTACTACTTGACTCACTTGATTATTAGAAAAGATACACTCAGTACTTTTAAATGGGAATGGCCTAAAAAGTGTCTCAGGCAAAAAAAGAAAATATTCTTCCTTCAGCAGTACTGGAAAGAAAAAGCAGCAGGTTGTGGGGAGGGAAAGGATTGTACACCCGGTTTTATGCATTAACTTAAATTTATATTGGCTCATTCTGCATTACGCACTAGACATTTTCCAGTTTTGTTCCACAGTGGTCAGATGAAGAAACATTAGAGGATGGAGAAAACAGGCAAAGTGAGGGTGGGCTGCTTTGGAAAGACACTGAAGACCAATGAACACTTCATTTTATTCTACCTTGTGCTGTATCATTTGTCCTACGAGAGCTCAGTGTTGCATGTGGCTTTGGAGCGTTTGTCATAGCAACCAAGCAAACTGGTACATGCCTAACAAGACAAAGTGTTGTCCAGTCATACTTCCTCCAGACTCTTGCCGTCCAAAAAGATTTGTAATAAAGACAGTTATTGTGTAGTCTATCCACAGAGAGAGACAGAGAGAAACTTCCAAAATAACACTATTAGCATATACATATAGAAATAATTGTCTTGTTTTGGAAATGTAATCTGTACACCTGTAGGATTAGAGAAAGCCATCAAATTAATGGTGCCAAAAGTCTACCTACTACCTACACACAAGTAAAATAAAAAATACAGAAAAACATATCCAGCTGAAACAGTGCAGTGAATCCTAATTTTATTCAACAGTCTTAAGTATTGCTTATAATCCTAGGACCATTTATATTGAACTGAGAGCTGAATCAAGCTCACTAGGGATTCTGGGTTTTTCCAAGAACAAATTCTTCTGCAAGGTACCACCAAGAGCATGCTGACTTTTGAGTGGGCATTCAAATAACTTTTAAGTGCATGACCTTTAAAACAGCTACAGAACTGAATTTAGTTCATCTTCTACAGATGTAGCTTTTCCTGATGCCTTTGGCCGGTGTTGCTACAAGAACCTTTTTTCTCCTCAGTCTTATGCCTCTCCCAGAGCTGGAGTTTTGTGTTTCTCGTACAGCTGAAGGTCAGACAGCAGCACCTGTCCACTACACTTAACTAGCACGCCTGCTGGGTTCTGCTCTTCCTGTCTGGTTTTGGGAAGTATGAAAGAAGTGAACATGGCAATTTGATAGTCTTATTGCTCAACATTGCTTGAATATGGTTAATTTCTGAAACTAAAACCAAACTATTTACAGGAAGACAATAAACTAATAGCATGCTGGTTTTATTCCACATACAAACACTCTGCTTAAATTTATTTGTTAGATGCCTCTGAGGATTTTCTCAGTGAGAGAGATTATTTTCACCAAGTTAAAGTTCCTCTGCTCTGGTTCATTCTCAGGCTTTGCCTCCGTTTGTCCAAACCCCTTCATCAGGGTCATGAGGACACTGAGCCCAGCCTTTTCAGCCCAACAGTTATGTCGCTACCATTAGTGACTCTCAGATGTTTGCTGAGGTGTGACTGGTCTTCAATACATCTTCTTAAGTTAAACTCAAAAGATTTATTTGCAAAATATAAACCCACTCTTCTGCTTTGTTGAGCCTCACCTCAGAGATGCTCCTTCCTTCCCTGTGTTGCCCTTCATCTTTAATACTTATTCCTCCCATCTTTTCGTCTCATTACTATCTAATTCCCATCCTGTCTTCAGTTAGTTTATATTTGGTCACTGTTTCAAAGGATATACCTTATTGAGAGAAATTGCTGCATGCAGATGCACTCAGATGCACACTTGTCCACCAGCATCATTCATCTGTGCTTCCTCTTTGGAGCAGCAGGAGAAATGAAGTCAAATGGCAAGACTCTGCTGTACTCTTTACAGGTCTGTGAAATTTCATCTTTGTCCTGTCTCATTCTTTTCCTTTCTTCAATAACAAATACTGATGAGAGACACAGAAAAATTCTGCCACTCACACATTCACCACAAATAGACACAATAAGAGTTCAATTATCCAGAGAAAATTATCCTCATGCACCTGGTTAAAGACACCAAAGAAAAGCAGCAGACACCTTAGCTGAGCAGACAGTGCTGCCTTAAATGATCATCAGAAAAAAAGAGAGGTCTGGGAGAATATTGATTAAGTGGCAATTTAGGAGGCAGCAGGACTGATGTACTGTTCATGTTGACATAGTTCAACAATCTTTTCCACACTGTGACAGCCATGCTAATCCTCTGTGAGAGCCTGACAGGCTTATTCACCACGGCCTGGCTTCCCACATTAAAAACCTGCATAAAAAGCTGTGTAAAATAATGTTTTGTTGCAGTGTTGCTGTTTTGGGGGTGCATCATCCTAGCCCTTCTTCCATAGGAAATTAAGGCAGGATTCAAAGACAATACCTTGCCAAAGGGAATAGAACAAAGTAGTCCTGTGGAAATTCCCTTGTTAGGCTACCAAGATAAAACAGTGTATCTTGTGTATAGGAGGGAAATTAAAAGTGCTGTATAAGTGTCAGAATTTTGTTCATTTGCACTCAGGGAAAAGAGCTTTTGCACAAGGGAAAAAAAAAGAAAAAAGCTTTTCTGTGCTGATCTGATTATGCGTGGCAAGAGAATCCTACCTGTTCTTGGCATGGAGTGAAAAAGCAATGTAATTCATCTGTAGGCAATAAATAACTGGAGAAGAAGAGTTGAAAAAGTTAGTCATACACTACAGGAATCCTTTTGTATTTACAGCGTAGCTCCTTTACTCATTATGAAGCATTTTTTATTTAGGAGACTGGAGAAAACAAAATTTAGGTGCAACAAGATTCAGTATGTAAATTGCTCAGGGCAAAGATCCCAAAGACAGATTTGTGTAGGGTTTTTTTGTATTTACACATATCCCAACCCCCACTGGAGTTTCTGGGGACTGGTACAACCCCAATATTATTGCTTCTAGTACTACTTCTGTGATAGCAAATGCTACAAAACAATTTATAAGAAACAGGAAACTGATAAAAATCTTCTGTAAAGGAAAAGAAATTTTAAATGGCTGTAAACTACATGGAATATACAGAGATTACAGCACTTAGCAGTTTATAGTTTCCTCTTTCCTTTGAACCATTGCTGAATTAAGCTTAGAATGGCAGGTAAGGGGACTGACATAAAATTCTGATCCTATTAACATGAGAACTATATCATCTATTTTATTATGGAAAGAGGTTAAATGATGGCCAGTACTGATTTGTTCAGCCCAGGCTAACAAGCTACATCTGGCACAGATGTCAGATCCATCTCTGTTCCCAGTGCAATCTTGATGGCTACCCCTTAGTCTTGTGCACAGCCTTGTGAGTGTGAGTGAAAGAGGTGCCTCAGCTTTGGGATTGTGTAGATCTCTGCTCTTCAACATGGCATCATTCTGCTTCTTGGGGTTTCAGCATTTCCAGCTAGCTCAGCATTATGACCTGTCATTGACTGCCACAAATGATAGACCAGAGTTAGAATCAGTCAAAAAATTGAATTTTCATCATGCTGTCAGTGTTCTCATGATTCAAATCAGACTGAGTCTGGACAAAAATGTCCATTTCTGTATTAGAGGTTGTTTCCTATGTCAGATCTGAAGTCTCACCCTTTTCTTGTGATGAATGTCTATACCTGAGGAATGAAATCCCTCCTTTAGAACAGTTACACTGTCCAAGTATCAAGTCACGCATTTCCCTCCAGGCATTATTTTCCCTCCCCTGTGTTGTATATGCTGCTTACCCCATTCCCAGTGCTATCCTGGAAGGGGAGCAAGTACTTTCCAAAGTGGACCATTCTCCCAAACTTTTTTATGGATTACAAATATGCCAAATTTCCCCTCTTCCAGTCCCCTTTCTATCTGTTTCCTCTTTCCCCCCGCTCCAATACACGGTTACTTGAAAATGCCCTGGCTGGTATGCTGACAGGAAACTTGCCTGTCATGCTGACATGCTGTTAGCTTGTAGAGGAGAAATGAAACTACATATTTAGAAGTTAAAAAGCATATTTGCTTTCCTCCCCCCTCCATATTTCCTTGCCAGCTTCCAATTTGATTGCTAGCTTTGTTTTTTTTTTGTCCTTCTTGCACACAGCATTTTGTTGAAAGATTCTGTGTACTTTTTTTGGATGCAGAAAGCTGTAATGTTCCACCCACTGCATTGCAGTTGTGATTGAGAAGTAGTCTGCAAAATACATGGGATTCCCAGAAGATCTGAGACACTATTATAAATATATTTAATGTTAATATCCTATAATAATGTTTCTTTAGGAATCATATATGATGTTAAATAGTGGCATTACTGCTCCCCATGAGGACTGTACTTTCCTTCTTTATTTGAAGAGGTTCACTATGTTTTTGTTTTGTTTCAGTTTGATTTTCATGAAAACAGCCAGATACTTATTCCTTAGCGACCACTCTCTTACTGCTGAAGAAATTGTTGTGTGATAATATTCTTTATGTCTGAAAGGCAAATCTTGTCTTCAGTCTGAGCTCAAGTGAGAAAAATGCCCACCTTAGAATGGTTCTTTGCTTTCTTGACAAGTCTGGCTTGTCAGCCATCAATACCTGTGGCATAGTGGAGCTCACAAAAAACTTTCTCAGAAACAACTGCCCTAGAGCAATTTTAAAGGAGTCTGAAGAGTAAAGCCCAAGCCATTACAAAAGGTCAAGAGGTGGATATAATACCGTAATGAACACAAAATCCCCTGCTCACATTTTCTCTAAAATATGGGCTACAAGAACAAGAAACACCAAAACAACTTTCTAACTTAACAGTGTTGCAAGCAGATGAAATTTTCACATTTCATACTTTTCATGTACTTCAAAATTATCATCCTAGCAGCTAATAGACCTAGCCATTATATGTTATTTTAAAGAGGATTTTCTTAATTGTTTTGCAGGAGTTTAAAATGAAGGAGTACACAGAGGAACAGCTTTAGACAAATGCCTAAATTGTCTAAAAATGTCTTGTGGGAAGGGAAGGGAAGGGAAGGGAAGGGAAGGGAAGGTGGTTAAGGAGGCAGAGGGAGGGAGGGAAGGAGAGAAGAAATAAAACTACATCTCGTAATTTCTGTCTCTACCCACTCCCAGTGGGCAGAAAGTGTTGTAATACTTTAGAATTATTTTTTTTTGGGGGGGAGGCTAGCAATAGATTTTACTTCCAAAACTCTTATACCTGGTATACAGGGGACTGCTGTAACAACAGAATTCATGACATATTCTTCTTTCTGTATTGTCTATTTGAAAAACTAGCTCTGTCAAAAGCTAGTTTATTATGTGAAGAAAGTGCTCACTTTATTTTCTGGCTAGACACAATTCATTGTTTTTCTATGGGTGATGACAGGTTTCCCCATTACAACTGAGATCTGGCAAACAGCTTTTGGATGCTGTTAGAAAAAAACCCTATATAAGACAAGTAAAGAAAATGTAATCCTGATTTAGAAACTCCTTTAGTAGGTGAAAGGCAAAAAGATGTCTGTTTACAGGTTAATGAGGGACAACAAACCAAGGCTGAGTTAAGAGTATTTCAACATTCACCTGTTTCCTATTTATATAGATAATTTTGGACATGTCTTTGAACATGACTTGTGAAAAGATTTCTAAGTGCAAGGCATAGTTTGGGCTTTGGTCTCTTGAGACTTATAGTCCCTGCCTGTAAGAGTAAGATAATTATCACTATACATGTCATATCAGTATTATATGTTGATATGGTACATTTTATAATAATTTGATATTTATAGATACGTATGCACCTATGTAAAAGCCTCTAGGGAAGACTAAATGTTACATTTCCTGCTGTATATTGTGCCTTATAATCTTTAACACCACATTCCTTTTATTAGATGATGAGCTGCTCCTAAAAGCTTCTTGAAAAATCAGGAAACCATTACTGGCGGAGTGTGGTAGCAGTAACTCAATTGTGATTGAAATCTGGAAAACCTTTCAGTCTCCCATTTCTGTCCATGAGGTAAATTGACCATGTAGAAAATAAGAAAGGTGAGTCTTTGGTCTACAGAAACGTTATTTGTTTTGTGATAATACTATAAAAAAGGCTTCCTATGTGAGGTGCCAAATCTGGAATTAACAGATAAAGCAGACTTCTAGAACTTATTGCCTTAAAGCTAGTGAAGGATTCACAGATATATTGGCAATACTTTGCAGAAGACATACCAAACATCCTTCACCAGAAATAATCTACTGATTGAATGCAATATCTTTCTCTTTGAAAGAGATGTGGTGGTGACAAATCTGTCTTAAGAGTTGTTTTCATTTTGAAAGATTACAGACTGATCAGAATAAGAGCAGTGAAACTACAACAGGCTTTTCTTTCTCTCTGGATGTTGAAGCCAACACTCAACACTAATTTGAAACAGATTTCCTAGAATACTTGGAAATCTTCCCAGGTATCTATCATCTTGACCACACCCAGCACAGTAAATCAGAAAAAAATAATCATATTTGATTTTTTGATAATCCTTCTCTTGCAGAAAGATTCTGGTTTGGGTGGCTTGACAGACCAGAACCCCAGCAGTTGTCTGCTGGGTCATATTCTGCAAATGTTTGCTACTTTAGAAACATAGTATTCATCAGTGAAGAAACACCAAAACACCTGGCATCTGAAAAAAATCCAAAGAGTGGTGATTTGGATTTTGAAAGCAAACAAATGAAGCAGGTGTATACATATTTTTTCCCCAGAAAATAATTGCTCCTATATTTTAATGTGTATAAAAAAACCATTCATACTATCTGCTACGTGTAACTGGAGCTGTAAGTTGTATGGGAAAGATGTTCTTTGGCAAAAGAAAACAATATTGCTATCCTGCCCCATGTTCCCACCTTCTTTTGCCCTACCTTGAGCACAAAGTTGTTATATAAACAAAAGATGACACCTATGGCTGAACAAAAGTACAGTTAAAATCTATACCCAGATAATAAAACACTTCAAGAGCCTTTTTGGGTTTTTTTCAGGAATGATGCTTTGGGCAATATTTGCATGTCCAGAAACTGAGAAGAAAACTTGTTCAAACACTTATTCATAGTTATTCTATCATTTGCCATTCTGAAAATATTATTCTAACTAAGAGCAAGGGGAAAAAACCTTCCTTACATTCCATCATGATTTGCATTTCACTCTAAAGAGAGACTATAAACTCTCCTTCCTTACGCTACATCACCTGGTAGTTTAATTCTCTTGCTATCTTTATTCCTCAAGAAAGATCACTTCAGCTGGGCAAGCTGTAAAAATCTGAAAAATTGCAATTAGTGTGTGTTTAAAATAGGCTTGACAGAGCTCATTAGCTTAATTTTCTAAAACTTCTGCCTGCGTTGAGCATACTCAAAGCAACACAGGTTTTCCTGAATTTCTGCAGATTGTTGTTAAGATCAAACTTTAGGACTGAGTTCAGGGAATATAGCTTCCTTCTTAGGCTGTTCCCCCTGCTGAGGTCCAGGTAGGATGGAGGAAAAGTTAACTAATTTGGAGGAAGAGGAAAAAAAGGAATTGTGTGATCCCACAATTAAGGATTTGCTTACTTCAAAGTAAGCTGTCTTACGGAAACTCTTTATGCAATGTTTTTCCTTAGCTTTGAGCATACTTTCTGAAATTTTGTGTTCTTTTGACATTTTTTCAGTAGACATTATTGACCAGATTTATTTTCATTCTTCAGTCACCTACAAGAAAAATTCTTACTATTTTCAGCAAGGAAGCATTATGAAGTACAGCCCTTGAGTGTTGGTCAGTGAATGATTCATATATATGAGCAACTTAAAAAATAAAGTATATAGATTTAAGTACATATCATCTCAAACCACCTATAAGTTATTTCTCAGCACAGAAAGCCTGGCTACCTATGGCATCTCTTTTGTGATTCTGTATATACTTGTGAGTGATGGATGGTGATCAATGGCTAAGTCAAGACCTACCAGGCGCTAGTTTGTGCCACCCTTTTATTTCCCACTATATCCCTGATGCTAGTCTCTGCATTCATTGGTGTAGCTTTCCTATTTTTGCCCTACAAAATAGCAGTATCTATCTATGTTCTCCCTTTATATGAGATATGAGTATAGCACTCAACTAAACTATAAACTTTGATAAACCCTCAAAATTCTTGAAATTTTTATGGTGCTTATTTCATTAATATGAGCCAAATTCAGGGCCTTATATCAAGATAATTAGTACACTGAACTTTTGGTCCTATCCAGAATCACATCTTTGTTCAGACATATTATGAATATTTTTTTCAAAACCAAAGTCCTCAATTTCAACTACAAAAACTGAATATAAAACAGAGACACCAAGGACCAATTTCTGTGTTTTTTAAAACCCATCGTCCTGTGCACATGCACAAAGGTTGCAGATATCAATTTTTTCAATCACAAATATAGGTATCAACGTTTACCAAAAATAATTCAAAATATATTTTAATGAAAATAAAGTGGTTGAAGCATGGCTTTCCAATTGCAGCCCCTTTAGCAACATTGACTGTAGCATACTTTCACAAAACATGCATTAAAAAATAAATCAGCCCTGAGCTTAAGAAATCTTCAACAGAATACATCTACCACTCAGTTTTCAATATCTGGTAACAAAATAGATGATGACAGTGCTTCAGAAAAACACTGAGTATAGCCAGATTTTGATTTATCCTGATTAATTATAAAATTGGCAGTGTATTCTAAGTTGGTTTTTTTTAGATCCTTGATATATTTCAAGGTTCCAAAATTCCTCTTAATACAGAGGAAAAGAATGTGAGAGGGAATACCTTGGTGCAGAAGTTTTCAGCTAAATTCAGTATTTAATGCTAATAAATATGCCATATTAATGCCACAACAAACAACTAGTATGTAAGACTTTTGCATGCAGAAAGCAGCGGAGCAGCTTTTCATGGCTACTGCTCCTTGCCTTTCACACCCGCCTTGTCTGCCAGCGGGATCTATCTTGAAGGAGAGACCTTAAATTCCTGCAAGCAGACTGCAAGGCACATGCAGTAGCAGCAGTGTACTGACATTTGCTAAGCACCAGCGTCCCTCAAGTGACTGGGAGCGAAGCCATTGACGTCACTGAACAATAGGCAAAATATTTCCTCCTCCTCCATAGTCCTGAACTGTAAACACCCAGCTTGCACACAGCAGGCTGAACATTTGGGGAGAGGCGGAGAAGGAGAATGTGAAAAACTCTCAACTGATGCTGCTGAAAACAAGCAGCTGTTCCTGCATAACCAGTCTCTCTTTATTCCTTCCATTTTGCTGTGAGGATTGCTGGTTCTGCCTTAGTGTAGGTCACACATATAGAAGATAAAGCAAAAATAAACTATAGATAAAAATGTGTCTACTGAACCCATGAGGAATTTTTTGAAGTAAAATGCCTAACATTAATTACAAGGAAAAAACCACACTCTTTTCCCCCATCTTTCTATCTCTGTTATGGATAACTACAGTATCATAACAGTTATCTGTGTATTTTAGGCAAAGTGTGGTGGACTGAATGGAAGTGAATTTCCACCTCCGTTACCATCTTTCCATGCAGCTACATGATAGCAAGCAAAAGAGAAAGTGCTCTAGATTCACTGTAAAGATTGGTTTAACTGCTTGAGTTGGAGTGCTCTGGTTGCAGCATAGATAGAAAACATAAAGACAGAGTTAATCCTGAAAATGGAAACCTAACTGCAGCTTCTTGTGACTGTATCAGAAAACATTGATGCATGAACTCGTTAGGATTTATCAGTTAGTTGTTTGACATAATGTTGTACAGTGGTATGAACAGATAAACAGTCCTCGAAAACAGTAAATGCAGGGGACCTAATTCAGCAATTTTCTTTGCAGTCTTTTGAAAGCAGCTGCAGTCCTACAAGTAGTAAATCTTCCCTTTTTCCAGAGCATCCCTGGAAAGATCCCTGGAGTGGAGGAAAAGGAGACCAGTCAAAACAAGGAGTAGTGTGTTGCTGAAAAGAGCTCAGAAATGCCATACCATTGAAAAAGCTTGAGGAAACCACTGAGTAAAGGAGCTCTGGAAACTTCTCTAAGCCATGTCAGGGGATATACCAGCTTATTTGGTCCATCAGTATAAGTAGACTAGGAGTCCTCAGCCTTGGATTCAAAAGCCAGCATTGGAAGAAACCCTAAGAAAGAGCTTCATAAAGATATTTATCTTCTTTTTAAAGCCTTGTCTGAAAACATCAGTTTGATGTGCCTGTAGAGGATCTTGGAGTGCCAAAGAAAATACTTGTATCACCTGGTCACTAACTAAATAGTCATCTCCATGGAAGTTAAAGTGATCCAGGCAATCATGATGTCTATCTTCCTCTTGCCTCATTTAGTTTTTGCTCCCTTTGTCCAGAGAAGGTGGTGAATAAGCCCACTTGCATAGTGTATTTGTTCTTAAAGACAAGGAATTGTCCCCATCACCACATTCTGCAGTGGGCAGCACATAAGAGCCAGGGAGAAGCAGCTTTTTCCCTGCCCAATGCTGCTCTCTGTCAAATGAGGCTGTATGTGGCACTTCCCTTTTTGCAGCTTATATTGATTTATGATTTCAAAGTGCTGAACAAACAACTCATTTTTTTCCAAACACACCACAAGTAATTACTCATTATCCCACATTTAATATGCAGGAAAAGTAGGTGGACAAATAACCTAGTTTGCTGTACAATGACTCTAGTAGGCCACAATGCTGCACTAATGATGCTGCTTTGTGTCCAGCTGCTCTGCTTGTACTGAATTAGCTGTACTGCTGGAAGTGTCCAGCTGAAGAAGCATGAACCTCATCACCTCTCCAGAGTGTGTAGCAACAGCACACACGATTGATTGCACTTCTGGGGCTTGACACCTACTGTTCCATATATTTTGTTGCATTTATCAATGGGCTAGCACTGAAAACCTCTGCACCCTTGCTTGTGCTTTCTCCACAGTAAACAATGGCTGAAATGCTTCACATCTTCTCAGGGAAAGGGCATATGGCAAAGTAACACTTTGCTGGCCTGCTTTCTTTTTTTCACTCTTTATCATTTTTGTCTTTGCAAGGGCTACTCTATGGTCAAATAGTGTCCTTCTGCTGAGCTGGGTGGCAAAATAGAAACATGTACTGGAAAAATTGTTAGATTAAGGGAGTAAACAGATGCCTGGCATGACCATGTCAAACAAATATGTGCAATACTGGCATAAAATGCTTTATTTCTGATCTGATCAAATCTCATTCTTTCTTTATTTGTACCTGAGCAACCACATACAATGCAAAGCAGGGCACTTGCTTCATTCATGCACACCTTGCTGGGGACTGGGAAAGCCCTGTACAGCTTTGGGAAGCCAAATAAGCTGAGGTAAATTTGGAAACCAGTGTTTAGTGAGTGTAGCCCGTACTGCTCAGCTGAGAAGGTCAGGTCTTGGTGTATACCCCAATTGTATCCTGGTCACAAAGAATCTTCAACAAGTGTCTTTAGGAAGGTTGTTTTCTACAGGAGGAAAACTCAGGCATCTGGATTTGAATGAGGCCAAGACCCTAGCACAACCTGTAAAACTATTTGCCACTCAGCCTAATGTCTATCTTGGCATCTTCGCTGAGAAGTGCTATTGCTGGGAGCCAAGTGCAAACTAAGAGGGAGTTACATACTCTTTGGGGAACAGCCTAAAAGAACAGCCTGAAATGTTAAGTACATTGACTTCATTCATAGTCATGCATTTTTTTAGCATGTCTTTAGGCAAACATTTGTGCATTTAAGTTTTACTAGTACAAATATTCACAGAAAATATGTTTTGTTTTGGTTACTTGCCCATACGGATATGAATACCATCTGATACATTCTTACACTTGGTAACTTTCAAAGCTTTCCACCTTTTCCCTTTCATGCAGTGGAAAACATATTTCTCAGTAAATATTGTATCTAGAACACAAAAACATTTCAAGCTACTCCCTGAACCTGTGTGTTGAAGAAATGAGGGATGGGGAAGGGAGTGACAGAAAGAAAACTGAAGGAAAACTTCCCTCACTGAAGGAAATATGCCTTTTGCATTTTGATAATTCCATATATAGCAGAATGGATTCTACACAAATACACCTTCAGGCAGAGCCTGAGAAAAGAAAATGCTGTGAGAGTACTGGAAAAGTGTGCACCGTAATGAAGTCTCCTACAGTTCTAACTTCAGCATGTTTGCATAAAATTAGTTAGCAGAACATAATATTTCCTCTTGTTCCCATCTGAGCTAAAATGAAAGTTTATTATATTGAAAAGAATATAAGCAGCACTCTGCCTTCCATTAATTGGATCTATGACAATCAGTCAAGACAAAGGTAAAACTAAGCCACATGTGTATAATTCAAAACATAAGCAGATTCTTTAGTGTATGTGCACTGTGTCAGGAAATACTTTGGTAAATAGCATCACTGTGCTCCCAAGAAACAAGAGCAGAATCATTGCACAGCTAAACTTTCAGAGGTTGATATATCCTTAAACAGGTGTAAACAGATTCTATAGATCCTGCTTTAGGATCCTGCTATTATGTTATGAGCATGTCAATCATGGTGAATTATGATTTCTCATTTTTTAATGAGTTCTTCAGCAGTTATAAGAGAGAAGTTTATTAAAACCCAGGTTTCTATGTGTCCATAGAAATCTTGGCATGCATAGCTTAATTATCTTTATTAGAATGTGGAAATCTGAACTTGAGACTCAGTTTGTGAGTTTTGCCAAGTACGGTACAAGCAGATGTCTAGATTTAATGTATATGAAATGGGTACTGCTACCTAAAGTTACTGGAGTTAAACAGATTCTCTTGACAAGTCAGAAAGTTTTTACATGGATACCAAAGCATTCTCTTGAACAGCCTCTTGAACTTCTCTGGATGTCACTTCGAATTCATGTTGGTGTTGACATACAAGAATTTGATGATTGGGCAGTATTTCTGGTCATTTAGTAACAGCTGGATATTTATTCCCAGCAAAAGTACCTATATTGTAATCATAAAGTGGACACAGCAGGTAAAAAAAACCTGATATAGTATAAAAGTGATAGAAATGGGATCGACAATGTTAAAAGTCAAAGGCAGAACAATGTTATATACTTCTTAGCTGTGGGTTTTCTAAGTACTACTGCTATACTTTCCTCCAAATGTTTTGCATTTGATCGGAAAAACTTCAATATTTGCAACATACAACAGTGTGTTTTCTACTGCTTGGAATAATTGAGCCCAGTAGAGATAGTGGGAGAAGCATCTCAGTGATGCTGGCCCAATATTTAGGACAGTTTAGTGGCAATGTAAGTGAATACATACTTAATAAGAGGTATTCAGAAAACTTAGGGTGCATTAAAAGAAAGTTGAGTTCAGTCTTTCACTGAAGACTAAGCGTTTATCTAGTAACTACTGAACTGTAAAAACTTGATTATACTTATGTTGAAGTCAGTACAGCTTTGACACACTGAGGAAATGAAGCACAGGTAGGTCTATTATTCTCACTCTGACTAATTGCAAGTTTAAAATTAGCCATTCATTAAAGAACACTTAATTGAAGTACAGAACTGCCGTAGGAAGAGAGTTAGTTCCTACAAAACTTCCATTATTCACAGCTCTGCTTATAAGCAAAACTTCTTTTCTGGCTCTGTGTCTTGTGTAGTAGGTCACAGGAGATAAACTTTTATAGTAAGAACAGAGGCTTCAGTTCAGAGAAGCTTACAATATGGCTGCAGTGGTTACCTTGGACCAGGGAAAATTGGTGACACGTTTGTTATTATGAATAATAAAGAGTCAGAGTCAAGCAAATCTCCCAGGAAATCTTATGTGGCCAGTAAATATTTTATATTTTTAAGATTGTCCTAATATGTAGCAAAAAAGAAATAAAGTAAAATTAATGTACAATCCAAGAAATTCCATGTTGTACACAAATCAAACACTAATAAAGGCTAAGATGCTGATATGCAAGGTCATAGCAGCTGTGGTAAGATTTGGCTTAACCCCAAGGTTGCCCTGACATTCTTCATGTTATTTATAATTCTAGGAAGTAAAGAGAAGATTTATTTATTTAATGGGTGATTCAATCTATTGCTTCAGAGCTACCTTAGTAGAAAGACTGATATATATCAAAGGGTGATGTTTATGGATAGCTGAAATTATAAGGTAATCGAAACAAAACAGGCTGGAAGCTCACCAAGAGTTTTGAGAGGCACCAGTAAAGAACAACATACTTCTTTTGGCTGTAGATTCGCTGTAGATTTAGATGAAGGATGTGATTTCGTCCAACATTTTTGTGGTTAATTTGCAGGCAGGATGTTTATATAATAAAAATAGCTGGAATTGGAAATTTGATTCTTTGCTTACAGGTAATATCTCAAACCTGAAGTACATTTCACGAGTTTAGCTCAGAACCGAACTTACACACAGTTGAATTTTTACGTACTCATCTAGAAGTCACTTTCTGCCTTTCTTCTGATCCTGATTACTAATAGTCACACATCTCTTCCACACAAATGTAAGTGAAATAGAAAAATATTAGAAAATACTATGAAAATGTAAAATGCATTCACACACTTTTTTTAAAAGTGCAAAGGGCAGCCATGTCAACCCATGAAAAACAGTATCATGTAGGTTAATTCTAGAGGAAATTATAGCATGAAATCACATCATAGCATATTTAAAAGGCAGTCTTTGGAATATTTAGCATTTAGTCTTTGGAGTTATTTGACTTTGGGGATAGACCAACACTGTGCATCACCCTGATTCAGTGGATTAGGATATGGAACACAGTTATTCTGCAAGATGCTGACCTAAGGAGAAAAGCTGAGACTTCGATATCATGCCAATGCATCTCTTTACTTCAGATCAAAGGTTCTGATTTTCTGCTGCCCCTCCTCCTGCTTCAGTTTCTTTTTTTTTTTTTTTCCCCAGGATGATTGTTCTATCTACAACATTTTACTGTACAAACTGCCAGGATTAAATTTAGTCAATAAAAAGTGTTTAAGAAGAGCATACTCTGGATGTAGAGAACAAATGGGCATTGATTCAGGAACCTACAGTCCAGAAGAGAAACCAGAAAATGAGGATTCAGTCAGCTACTACATTTATTTTCTTTTCAAGCATTCCTGTGAAATACTGCTGTTCTTTTGTTTTAAATTAAGGCAACCATAAGAAGGAGCAGTTTCATTTAACAAATTTCTAGAAGAAGCTCTGAGAGAACAGGATTTCAGCCTGCATGAGAGTAAGAAGCATGTTCATTTAGCATTTGCAATATACCACCAAAGCTCCTAAGGTTCAGGTGTCAAACATCAGACCCTCAGAGGGGATATTCTTCATGAAAATGCAGGGAAGAAAAGGTTATTTGTAGCTATCAGTAAAAGCTTTGGGTCATACTTATTCATAACCATGCAACTGTAGTCTTGAGCCATGTGATTTCCAACCTGTCACAGTCTTAACATTTTGAGAGCATTTTCAACTTTGCAGAGGTCAGAAATCTGAAAAGGACATCTTATCTCACAGTAAATAGTTAACGACTATTATGTGTCCCTTATGTGTCTGCATAGTTTTTAATTGCAACCAATACTGCTGCAAATATCTTAATGGATTTTATCCTTTTGACAGAAAATACTAATCTAACCTTTTCCTCAGAGAAAAAATATTTGTGAAAAACATGTACTTTAAATGGGACCACACAGAAAATCAGACTTTCAGTAATTAAGGCATTCAGAACATGTTTCTTTTTCCAGTGAAAAATTTCATGTTTTATTAATTCTTAAACATTATAGTATTTTTCATAGTGGTATACCATTGTTAATCAAAAGGTCTCCTCTGTATTTCTTGGAATAATGCCAAAGCAAAATCACATTATGCCTGAAGGGGAATGCAAATGATCTCTCTTGCTTATCATCTATTTAGTTTCAATTTTTTAAAATGAATATTAGCATTTTCTCTCCTAAATTACATTAAAATATTGTCTTATATACCTACCATTCTACTGCCCTCTGCTGGAAGGAATATACCCTATAGCTTATTTATGAAAACGTAAACAGTGTGGTTGAGTAGCACTTCAGGACCCAAAAACTGGGTACTTCTCTCCGAGTGAAGCCTGCAAGCAGTTGACTGGTACATCCATAGTCAGATGCTTGATCCTTATCTGTCTCCAGCACAAGTAAACATTCCATTCAAAAAAGTAAAAAAAAAAACAAAACAAACCAAGCCAGAGTCAAACCCAAACAAGTTAAGAAAACATGAGGACTGCACTATTAAGTGCCCGAAAGTTAGGAAATGCCAGAGGTAAATTGCCACAGGGAAATGTGTCTCTAATCCCATGTGCATGTGCATTTGCAGTGCAGATTTTAGTTTTATGGAGGAAAACCTAATTATTTTTCTACATGGTTTAGGAGTGCTCTCGAATTCAGGTAGTTTGTTTTCAGTGTAGTTAGCCATAGGTAAGGATTTGTCTGAACCTATTGTTTGTATTAACCCCCCCCCAAATAATGTCAGGTCCTTTTCTGCTTTTTTATTATTGAAACCAGCCCATCTATAAACATAAGGTACAAATTAAATTAATAAACAGGTTAAACACACAGTCAATTGAATTGTTTGAATACTCTGATTAATACTGTAATTAAGAATAATACATTTAGCTACCACTTACTACTGAGTCAAATAACTATTCATAACTAGTATTTTGCACAAGCAAGGGACAATTAAATCAGGACTTGTCTCACTCCATAACCGCCTCTCTGCCTGAAGTGAATGAAGAATGAGTTACAATCACTCATACCAACAAAAAGCATTAAATGAAAATGAGCAGATCTCTCTAATACACTATCATTGGCAAAAAAATAATCAATAGGACAATGTTAATTCAATATTTATCTTGCTGCATTTCAAAATTCTCCATGATTTTCACTGGTACACCTTCTCACTGGAAACTACTTTCAGGTCAAAAGGCTGGTAAAAGAGACTGATAAATAAACGGTATACAGAAGGTCTTCCTATATTTCTTACTTCTGTTTTTCATTTAGTTTGCAATGACAGATCTGGAAACCACTTCTCCTATTCTGATGAACAGAGGGGAAAAAGGAGAATCAAAGATCTTACTTGTTTCAATTTGAGATATTCTCACTAATTATGATTTATTTACAGATTAACAATAGATAATTGTATGTGCACTTCTAGGCTTAAAGTACTAACATATCCTGTAAGCGACACAGTTATGAAATCTATTTGTAAGATCATTTGCTTTTATTTCAGCTATGGTTTTGCTATATGACAACAAAAGTTAGTCACAAGCTAGACCCAAGAAATATTTTTGCTTAAAATAATACCCAGCAATACAATCCAGTCATTCAAGTTTTCATCAGAAACCAGTATGGTTGTTGTCTTGCAGCTGCTTTTTGTCAGACTAGATTTCATTTTACAGAGCATTACAGTAACATGAGTAAACCCTTCCTGGCAGGAGTTTGTTACAGACTGGAGAAGTCTTTCTCTTCTATTACCTGGAGGCAGCACAATGTTCAGCAAGTCCCTTGGATCCAGTTGGATGTTGTGGGAGAATCTAATTAAATGGATTTTTTTTTTCTGGGCCCAGTGGTTTTGCACTGCTCTGGAGCAGAAATGCTAATAAAGTAGTGATAGACCCAGCCATGTTTTGCTGCTGAGAAGTCAGAGCACAGAGAGTACAAACACAACCTGCTCACAGACCTCGGGCGGGGAGAAGTGTAACCTGGCGTCACCAGCACAGTCGGGCAGTGTAACTTCTCCACTTGAAGCCTTCAATCAGGGACCTTTAAGTTTTTTGCCTATAATTTAAACCCCTGAAGCAAAACAAAAACCATCCTGACTTCCATTACTGAGGGAAATTCATGATTGTGCACGTCTGTTTGACAGATTCTTACCCATTCTTTCAGGTCCCAGAGCTTTCCAGCAAATGATCACCAAAGCTGTTCCCCACTTGTTCAGGCAGGAAAATCTCCTCGTACAAGAACATATTTTTCTTTCCCTTCGGTTGAATCCTTGCCTGTGTTCATGTAGTGGGCCTCACTTTAATAGAGAGGTATATTTAAATACATAGGAAAAAGGAAATTCTGTAGAAGTACAGAGTGACCTCATGGCTGTATAATTTTTCCCAGTAGTCTATTTTGGAGGCAGAGACAGAATCCTGGGGCTTGCAGCTCAAAGTCTCTTGACTTACAAGACTGACGGTCTCTTAGGTTTCCTCTCTTGGTTCTCAGCACAGGGTAAGTGAATCAAGAAGCCTGTGAATGTTTTGGGTAACATAATATTTGAAAGTAAATGCATGTGATGCTGCTTTCATTTGTGATTTCCTCGTTGATTTGTTGGTATCATGGAATGCTGTGGAGCACAGTGGCCACTGCTGAAATGAAACAATCTCAGTCTCAATGCTAAACAAAATTGCTGTTACCTTGTGTGTGTACAGAGCTAGCATGAAAATGAAGTTTAACAAGACCAAAAAGCCAAAGAAAACCTCAGGTTAACTAGAAGGAACTGAGGGAGGAATGATTTCAAAGGAAATTTTAATTTCTAGAATTAATTTAAATTTTCAGAGGCTAAAGCCAGGCACAATAGTGTTAAGTGCTAGTCTTGTAATAGCACCTCCAACAGGTGACACTGACAGGTGTAGGATTAAATAAGATTTCTCACATTTCTGCCTTACAATACAAGAAAAATGCAGTAGTTTCTAGAAGCTTTTTGAAAGACATCGTATTAGGCTTGTATTCTCATGTGAATAAATTACTAAAGGGAATTATGCTAAAGAATTGAGTTTCAGTATTAAAATACTTCATTCTATGGCTATGAGGCATGGCATGGGGGGAGGGGAATAAATTGCTCAGTCTTCTACCATAAAATTTTGTTTCCTCGGAAGGTCCTGTTGGTTCATAGCATATGCTTGTTTCAATGAATTATGGCTTTTATGAGACTATACGCAAAAAAAGAATCTCCCTCACAAGTAGCATGAACTGGTCTAAGAGAAGTTCTGAATCCTAAACCAAAACTCTTCCAGTTGACTTGGAAGCTTGTACATGCAGCAGAACACCAGGCTGGTGAACTCTTTGCAGCCTGTGTTGCTAAGGAGACCAGGAACTGATTTTGGAGTGCAGTGTAAGTACATTTATATAACAAGGACTTGCAGGTTTCAGTGCTGCAAGTGTACGGATTTCTCCTGTAATATGTATTGGATATGTCTGAGAGGGTGTTTTTTCTTCACAAAAAATATTTATGGGAGAGTAAGTGGAAAAATATTTGAGAGAACCTTAATGGCATTTAAAAAAAAGATTATAGTTATTTATTCTTGCTTTCACATTATTTGGGTAATTAGTAGTATCGAAGGAGTCAAAAGATCCTGAAGATAAGGATCTTAATCTAAGCCAGGCCCATACGGAATACTGCCTAAAGGTTGTGCACTGCTCCAGATTCATTCCTGTGGCCAGCCAACAGCTGACAGGCAGAAGCCATCTGTCCAGTGAGGATTCTGAGCCATGAGAATGTCTCCTTCCTCACTCAGCAAGAAAACCGAGGTAGGGCTGGCTGGGACAGAACGGTTGCAACCCAGTGTTGACTAGTTTTCTGGCATATCCTTAATGTGCAGGTGCATTCGATGACTGGGGTTTTTCAAGATGAAACATTTTTTCTTCCAAAGTGTTTGTTCTCACCCTGGTTCAGTTTTATGTACCTTTTTTTCATTTCAGCTTTGTATTTTGACAGTGTGTTGAGAACCCTATACGTCTCACTTTTAGCTGAAAGGAGATGTAGAGTTTTGTAAGTTATATTCACTGATTTTCTGATAAATACAACCCCCCCTAGCATACTAATAACTTATATTTCAATTAATAATTCCAACACAATAAGAGAATGACATTGAAAAAGATTTTTCTTATTAGTCTGGCACTTCAAATGGAAACACAGACATGCTTGTATATTGGGAAACATGTTTATATATTGGGAAAGAACTCACTTTTATCACCAATGTTGTCTCACCAGTTTTCTAGTTAAATTGAGGCCTTTGCTAAAATACTTACTGAGGAGAATTTAATTTGGAGAAATTAGTTTTGCACTTAGTTACAAAAATTACTGGCACAGTGGGAAAATAAAACTGATGTTTTAAGAACATTTCTGAGGATTTATTTCATATCGGAATGTACTAGCAATCATATTAATATATCCAATGTAGAAATACATGTGATCAGTTCAATTTTTTCACTTTGTAGAGATACATAAGATTCTGTCTATCTACAGGAAATGTAAATTTTCTTAAAACTGGCTACTAAAGTGGAAATTAATAACAGTATATGACCACACTCTCTTGCTTCCCACGTTATTTGGGAAAAACAGACATTACTTTCTGCTCCCTAAAATCCAGATTTGCAAACCAAAGAAATCATAGTCTTTCTAACAAATTCTGAATTTACAGAATAAGACACTTAAAACAATATTAATTTTTATTTTATTGTCTTGGTATTTAAATATCCTAATAGAAGCAGGAGCCAGATACTGTAGAAGCACATTCAAAGTGACAGAATCTGAGTCAAAGAACTTACAGACTAGCAGAGAGTACCACAGACAAACACTGAAAGAATATTTTTCCTAGTATGTTATTTGTCCAATGGCAGGAGTAGGAATTCCTTAGGCTTTACAATCTCCAAATGACTTCAAATAATTAGAAATTGTTCAGATGTAAATTACTAGCTTTGTGCTCAAGGAGTTTCCCACATCAGAAAACAGGTTTAGCGAAACCCATATAAAAATAAGCTCATAAGACTCATAGCACTGTGTTGGGGACCAGTAATGCTGTAGGAAATCTAAAAGGAAGGGCTTTTATTTAAAAATAAACTTTGTCCATTGTGAAACCTGAGAAGAAAATATTTAGATATGAGAATAGATGTCCTATATGCTGAAAGGAACAAGCCAGTATTTCCCAGAACAGTTGAAATAATAGTGGACAAAACTCAGCTTCTGTACAGTGCAATAAAGTTGTATTACATCCAAATTGTTACCAAAAAGTGTATAATTTTGAAACACTTTTCTCCTATGGTTTTGTGGTTACAAATGATTGATTGTTTCCAGTTTATTGCACAAATCCAGGGTATACTTCCTGTTATCTTATAGAGGTTGCATTGGTGGCAACCAAGAAGGCTGTATGTTTACCTCAATCTGGCTGAAACTTGTGGAACTGGAGAAGGAAGGGGGAAATTTCTTGTTTCCTCAAGAGCAAGCTCAGCTCTGCAGAGCTTTTTAAACGCAGAGTGGAAAAGGCAGCAAGAGAAGCAGTGAGCACCATGAGTACAGACTGGGTTATTCCTGAGAGAACCAAGCTGCTTGCCTGCAGCATGGTGCTGATTCAAAGCTGAGCTCTGGAGGAAAGAGATGAGAGAACCATTCCCAAGAATGCAGAGAACGCTTCAGTGTTTATTTCAACCCACAAAGTCACTGCCAGCTGCTGACTTTGTCAGGACTTGGAGAAAGGACACTCATCTTTCAAGGAAAATGGTTTGAGACTGATTTTTTCATGCTTCCTTTATCAAGTGGGTCTGATGGTCCCTACTTCCTGAGTCATCTTCTCCAACTGTGTTTGCTTTTGTACAAGTGTCGCAAGTGACAAGTTGACAGTATGGAGTCTTTTGTAGTTTATATAAAAGCAAGTGTGACAGAAAGATAGTGGAGTGATCCTGCTTCAAGATTTTAGCAAATTCAATGCTGAGACAGCAGAGAGGCATAAGAACCAAGCAAGCCCAGGCTGAAACGTCAGGACCTGGATATCCGCTGTGTTCTGCTAATGCATTTGTTATTAAGCTGCTTTTAGGATTAGGATTAGAGGAATAGGAAATTATGATGTTAAGTAGTTCAAAGGGCAGCTGCATCAAACAGCAGGTATCACAAGCTGCTGACAAATGCCTGTCATCAAAAGCCTTGAAATCTGAAATTCTTACAACTAACTCATCTGTACAGTGCTCAAAACCATATTCAGTGTCACAAATAAAAATTTTATAGTGGTTGACTGGATCTTGGAAAGAGTTCTTGAAAATAAAACATTTTGCACTAGAATTTCTCAGCTGCCCAATATTTTATATCTGTGCATGATCAAGACATTCCATTCTGATAGACCATTAGCCTAAATTTTAAAAGATGCCAAGCACTTGTTTCCTTGGAGAAAGAGGTAAGAGAGAAAAAGTTGACTGTTTTTGCCAGTTCTTTTTAACTTTCACCAATGACTCCCTTTTTTTGTTCCAATCGGATCATAGACAAAACTACAAAATTAAGGATTTTCAGTATGACTTGATGAATTTAAATCAATCTGTATGTGTCAACCAAAAGAACAAAGTTCAATACTAGGTCTGTGTTACCAGGTGGATTAAAAAATCCTGTGCAACAGACATTAATAAATATGCACATTTTTATAGATTTCTGAAGTAGGCTATAAGGAAAGAAATTTCGACCCTCCTCTTCTAGTTGGCCTTTAATTTGGTGGTCATGGGTATCAGATCACTTGTGGCCTCAGTCTAACAAAATGCCTCATCTTGATGAGAATACCGGAACAAATCCTAATCAGAGTAGTCATGCATTCACAGCTATATGCTAAATTCTGTCTTGAAAGACCATAGAACCTATGAAAAATTAGAATTAATAATTCAGTTGTTTGGCATTCCTGATGACAGATGATTTTAGGAATAGTGAGTTGTGAAGAAAACCAAACCATTCAAAAATTAGGAAACAATGCTTGTTACCAGGGCATTTTTCAGAAAATTGTCTACATAGTCTTTCTGTTAAATCATTAACATTGTATCAAGTTTGTTTCTGCTTTCCAAAACTATGAGATTTAATAGGTTGTTTTTAGGAATTATTGATTAGGGTTGAATTTTTAAAAAACATGTAACTTTAATTTTAAAAGTAGCACATTGATGATCTGAGGTGTGCTTGTAGCTATACATGATCTTTCTGCCACTAAACTCTAATACTTGCTCATTGCACTTTCAAACTAGTCCTTATACCCTGGTGAAAGTCATATGGCAGATACTTGCAGGGAGGAAGGCTGCTGCCTGCGCAAGCAATTCTACTAGATTACTTACTCCAGAGATGTTTGATTTGGTTTTCCTTGAATTTTTATCCAGTCAAGCTTTTCACCAGACAAGCTTAGAAGCACAAACTAAAATTTAATCAAGAAATCAAAAGCTTAAGTTCTTGATTTCAAGACTGGAAACTTACAAAAGTGAAGGAAACTAAAGAACACAATTATAAATTGCATCTGGCAGTATTACACTCCGAGCCTTAGGGGATTATGTGAAACATTCTTACTTGAGGAACAGCTTCAGCTCATACCACTTCATTCCCATCCTTGCTGCTGCTCTTAGTATAGATTAGAACTAGTTTAAACATCTGAACAGTTTCCACACTGCTAGAGTTCAACAAAGACTTCTGTGAGTTTTTTTCTCCCAGAACAGAACCGCACCACTCTTTCTCATCTCCTCTCTGGCATTGTTACTGTGTAGGAATATAGTTTCTGATCTACACAATAATGACTGTTTTGACTCCAGTCCCCCCACACTGTCTTTCAGAATAAGCTGTAACAGGAGTTTCATCTTTAGGTAATTAACGAGTATAAGAAGTGCATGGGATCACCCACAGTGTTAATACATATGGATGAGTATTGAAGGCAAAGGAATACTTACTTCCAATGGCTGTGGTTCTGCTGCATTCTTCTTCATCTCTCTGTCCAAGATACTCCTGCAGTGCACCTGTGGTCAAAGGTCTGGGTCTTACCTACCTGGAAAACATATGGAGAGTGAAGGTGCAAGAGTATTTTAAATGTCAGTTTAGAAGATCTGACACCCTCAGAGCTGAGGTCATCAGTCCCTCCAGAACTGACAACAGAGATGGATTAGTAGTCAGCATGAGTGCCAAAGACTTGACTGTTTGAAAACCTATTGACTACGTGGATTCAAAAAAAGACAGTGTGTAGCCAAGAAATATTTATGCATGTACAAATCACACTCTGTTTGTGCCCAGAAATTAAAAAAACCAGCAACTTCAATATCTGTTCCAAACCTAAACATGGGCGTCTATGGCAAAAATATGCTTGCTAAAAGGTGATGATGATGAAGGATGAAGCTACCACCAGAAACTGTAAGGTCATGGCAGAAATATGGAGGTAAAATATTAATTAACATGAATGGAAATTTCAAGGTACCACAAGGAAAAAGAACACACAAGGCACTGTGGTGTCAGAGTTGAGTTTTACAGAGGTGAAAAAATTAACAGGAAACAAAACAAAAGAACTCCCACCCAAAACCTGTGAATGAAATAACATAAAAAGCACTTCGTTTGGGAAAAAAAGTATAGAAAGAAGATTTTTTTTTTTTGGCAAAAATTTTTTCATTTCACTGTCCAAGTGTTCTGATTCTGCTGAGTAGCTGAGATGATGTAAGCAACATGGGCATGTGGAGGAAGAACACCAACTTCCAGGCAAATGTAAGGCAAGACAAGTCTGACTTAAGCACCCACAATACAAAAACATATCATAATGTGAATATGAATGTAGACAACACTCAACAGAGAAATGCCTCACTTTGCAGGTTTCAGCTAAGGAGGCTTATGGAACATTTCCAATTTGACTTCCAAAATATGTCCATCTAAGACTAAATTTTAGCACAATTTACACTTTTAAGTGCTAGTCTGTGCTAAAAATGATACTTGTACTTTAAAAAGTTATTTCTTTATGTAAATGTTATTGGCTACATTTTTGCTCCAACAGGATTTAAAGTTTGCTATTTCAGATTTTATCAGCAAATACTTCCCACGCAGCAGGCATCACCACACAAATAAATCCATTCTTGTTTTAAAAATTTGAAGCAGGGAAAACGTTGAGGGCAACCCATAGCACAGATCAAAAGCCACAGATTAAGTAACTGAATGAGAAAAAGAGGAGGCATTTGGCAAAATTTTTCTTTCACAATAAACCACACAGAAACTTGTTTCCTTTTTGCAGAAAACATTCTGAGGTTTTTAAATGTAAGTTGTTTTAAGCTATTAAGAGATCTTGCAACAGGTTTATTCAATCATTCTGGGCCAATATTTAATGTGTCAAATGCTGAATGGCAGAGCTGGAAGGCCTCCAACTTCCAGATAAGACATAAAAGCACAAAACCATTTTGTTTAGCATTTTCCATTGCAATTGCTATTCACTGTATAGAAACTGTAATTTTCTTTGATCATATACATTTGATGCCCAGAATTTTGCAAAAAAACCCCAATTGCTGTTGTTCTCTGGTTGGTTGCTGCTGACCTACTATGTCAGGTAGAGCTGGAGGTTGACATTCTTTTAAAACTTTGTCCTTCATAGGCTTAATTCCTAACATATTTTTCTGGTATCTCAAGCCCACTAGCAGTCTTCTAAGGATTTTTTTTTCTATTTGGCAAATTTAACATAAGCAAAATGCTTCATGCAAAGATAAGATTCCAATCCTTAAACAAAGAAAATAAAATGGATACCCCTTTTCAGAAATCTTTCCAAGTTCTCATTTTGTTTTTGGCAGCCTTTATAAAAAAACACAGAAACTGAAATAAGAAAATCTAAAAGAAATAGCCTAATGTAACAAGATTTTTAATGCAATTTTCCATCAGAGAAAATTCTGAATTTCACTCATTTCATTCTGGTTTGTAATGGGAATTACTGAACTAGTGAAAATCTGACAAAATCTGATTTGTCCTCAATTTACATAAAAATATCCTTTTACCTGTATAATATATATATATCTTTTTAAACTTTAATAACAGAGTGTAGTTTAGGTATTTATTGTCAATTATTCCAAGAGAAATAGTCTTCTTTTGTCACATTAAAAATATGAGTAATCTTTTTTGTCTAAAAAAATCTTCACAGTATTTTTTAAATTTATAAAGAAAATCTGCCATTCCTACCAACTGCACTTTCCACTGTAGTCTTATCTCCATTTGCAAAAACTAATAGTCATGAAATAACTCACAAACAATGAAGCAATGAAATCAGACATGAGAAATATCAACAGCAGATGTGTTGCTTGTGACTGATTGTATATTCAAAATACAGAGTTTTTTGCGGAGAAGAGGCAAAAATGCTTGTAGTGTACAATATATAGGTGATGAAAAGTGAACAAAAGATATGTACCTTGCTGCTTTCTTTGATTTCCTCTTTTTTTTCCACTTAGACTCCCTAATATACTTACTAATTAAATGAAAAATGCTGAATGGGTTGAATTTTATCAGAAGGTAGTAAATACTGTGATGGTTGCTACAATGTGATGACATAAAAACCAGCTTTGGTTTTTTTGGTCTCATGACTTATGAGAATCTTTTGATAAGCCAGTAATTGTACTCAAAACCTAAATTTGGCTACTTCTAAAAATTTATACAGTTCTTCATCACCCTAACAAAATTAATTGTAGACATATGACTCTGTTTTGGAATGGTATGCTCTCTGTCCTGGACTTAACACTGCTATTTAGATGTGATTATCCATTCACTTGAAATCAGTGAGAACTACTCAAATACAGCCAAAAATAAAGTGAAGACTTCATAAGTGGGCATTAACATCGAATACCAGGAGATCCAGGAAGTCCACATCAATATCCTCTTCAGAATGTTGGTAACCTTGACTCCATCCCTCCATCAGTCTAAACGGCTGCTCTGCTGATACCAAAGCACACACTGAGTGACAAAAGGAAGGCAAAGGAAAGTGTGATCATCAGCTTGTTTCCAGCTCTAATGAGTTGCAGTGAGAATGAGCATTTGCATTCTAGCACGGTTGGTCGGCTGCAGACTCTGAATGAAGCACTGTCAGACAGCAGCAGTTTTGTACTCTGCTGCATTTCAGGAGTGCTAAACTCCTGAACCAAAGTTAGACCAAAATAAGTTTTTCAACACTTATCAAACTAAAATCAGTTTTTATTGTTCAGAGAGAATCAAAGTATTGAAGGATATAGTATTCATTGCTGAGGCCACACAAGCACAGGGAGAACATCTGGGGAAATAAAGGAGATAGGGCTGAGGGGATACAACTCTTCTGCCAAAGGAAATTAGTGTGTATATTTGTTTTTGAAAATAAGATTACACAGAATCAACTATCAAACTCAGTCCAAATACCTTATATCTGACCTTGCATTTGCTAATGCCACTGATAACCAGAAACAGAGCCCTTATCTGCATCTTCAGGGTTTTCCTCTAAGAATTCTTGGTTAGAAAGCAACGAGACTTTCCAGCAAAATGAAGTTCCGTGTTTCTAAGTGCTCCTTTACAGTAGATCACCTCAGGGAACTCAGATAAATAACCTGATTACAGGATTCTTTCAGGGTAAATCACGCAAGCTCAAAAATAGCCATCGGCTTAGGTGAGAATTGTGATTAACAGCATCCCAGTGTCAGCTGGCACTGCCCTTACCACCTTCCCATTACAGTTTCACTGATTTATAGAATGTGTGTCTCTATGATTGCACACTAAACTATAAAACACTTTCTTATATATCACAGAATCAACAAGGTTGGAAGAGACCTTCAAATCTTCTAGTCCAACCATCAGCCTAGCACTACCATAATCACCTCTAAACTATACCCAGGCACCTCTTGAACACTTCCATAGTCAGAGACATCACTGCATTCCTAGGCAACTTGTTCTAATGACTAATGACTCTTTCAGTGATTTTTTTTTTAATATCTAATCTGAACCTCTCCTGGCAAATGTTTTGAGTTTGGTTTTTTTTATTGTTGGTTTTGTTTTTTTTTTAATTTTGGTAATTCATCAAGTGTTTTTGAAGGCTCAAATATATTTACTTGAACTGGGTTTTTTTTTCTGCCAAAACTAACATCAGTTCATTTCAGATAGTGATGAAGGATGGTAAAAATCCATAACAATGGAAATGATGCCAGAAGAATGCGCCTGTGAAGTAGGAGTGGCTACCCAGCAGCACAGGCAATTCATACAAAGCAGTCAGGTGTTGCAGTGAGACAGAAACCCATGTTATTGATACTTCCTTTCCAGCTCAGAGAAGTCTGCCTTAGCTGGATTACATAAAAAAAACAAGAGGAAAGCAAAGCAGGTTAGGTAGCTTGGCAAACGCTGACAAGAACCTGTGCATGCACATGCTGTTTGTGCACGTCTGTGAGGAGGCACGTGGGTTCAAGTGTGTGGGTGGATGTCTTCTTTTCCACTGCATTGTGAAAGTGGAGTGAAAGGGCACTGCCCACGCTCCCCACCCAGGACTTGACCCGGTGGCAAGGGCCTTGCATTCCTCAGCTGAGAAGTGCGTCTGTTTGCTTGAGCTGAACCAGATGAAAGCAGCGCTACCAGGCTCTTGCTTTGCCTCAGGCCTGTGCTTTTGAAGGAGCCAACCCTGCTGTTTCTCTTTGGGACTTATTTTGGGTTTGAGAAGGCTTGGCTAAAAAGAAAACCTTCCATTTTTCATTTGCCTTTGTAGCTTAGTAAGGAGAGAACATGTATTTTTCATTTGCTACTTCATTTATTTTAAATATAGCAATGGTTTGAATTTTATGGTTGAAAATCACAGGCAAATTCCCCAAGATAAACAGATGCTTTCATAAACTGGAACATGTTTTGAGTAAGACAGCTTCTCACAATTTCATTATTAAGAAAGAACAGGTTTTAGTGAACTGTTGGTCCAGTATTTCAGTAGCTGGAGCATTAGAGTGCCATTGGGCAGTTGTATTCCTGGTGGTATCTCTGAGCAGTTACTTGGGCAAGTCCTTCCACTCCGTTGTGCATCCACGTTCCAAGAATCATGCATTTCTATGAGAAGTTATACTGTGGATTGGGCAGAGTGGGCATTTTCTCATACATCTACATTTTGTACTGTGTTCAGCATGGTTACTGTTAAAACATATCAATGTTTTTGGACTAAATGTTGATATAATTTCTCTGAAGAGCCTATAATTGTAATAGTGAGCATACTAGTATGATTCTTGACATTCACAGAATATTCTGAGTTGAAAGGGACCCACAAAGATCATCAAGTCCAACTCTCAGGTGAATAGCCCATGTGGGGATTGGACCCATGAACTTGGCATTATTAGCACCGTGGTCTGACCAGCTGAGCCAACCTGCTCCCCTCTGATCACAGTCTCATGAAGAAGCCCATTTAGTGGAAGCCAAATGTCAGGTCTCGTGCACGGGGCATGAAACTCTCCCAACTCTATCCCAGGAATAGTCTCCCAAGCAGACCTACATGTTACCATTACACTGTGCAGTTCTGAAACTTCCCTGAAGTGCTCTGACTCTCATCTGCTAGGCACAGTTGGCAACCTCTTAGCTAGATGCACTTAATATTTAGGTCACAACAGGAAGAAGCCAAGGGAGAGTAATGCAGCAAGGAGATGTGCAGCCCATCCCCTATTACTTGTTTTGGTACATTTGTTACATGATCTAATGATGCTCTGATGCAATTTGTATGTTTTGCAATACAGAGATGCCAACACAAAACATATGAAGAGACAATTGTGAAACATATTAAGAGCTCTCCACTTACAGAAAAGTGTACCACCATGGTATTTTTATCTATATATTTTTTCTTATACGAGTTGATTATAAAAACCTTAAAACCCCACCAAATCCCTCAACTTTTTGATTCCCAAGCTTAAAATATTTCATTGAAACTATTTTCATAGGATCATAGAATGGTTTGGGTTGAAAGGGATTTTAAAGATCATCTAGGTCTAACTCCCCTCTCACAGACTGCACTACCTTTCACTCAACCAGATTGGTCAAAACCTCATCCAACCTGGCCTTGAACACTTACAGGACAGAGCATCCACAGCTTCTCTGAGCAACCAGTTCCATTGCCTCACCACCCTCATAGTAAAGAATTTGTTCCTAATATTTAATTGAAATATCTCCTCTTTTAATTAAAAACCATTAGCCCCATGTCCTATCTCTACCTGCCCTTGTAAAAAGTCCCTCTCCAACACTCTTGTAGGTCCCTCTAGGTACTTGAAGATCACAATTAGGTATCTATATTTTTCATCTGTATGCACATAAGCAAAGCTTTTTCATTTAATTTGTATTTTACTCATCCCAATCTCAGTTCATTCTAAAGTCAATCCTCTGTTTCTGAGACCAGATGGATTTTTTTTTTTTTTTTGCATTGGAAGAAACCAAGGCTGAGTCAAATGGTTTCAGTGGCTTTTAGTTCTTTACTAGTGTTGTCTGGAAGCAATTTTCTCAAGCTTTGTAATTTATTTGTCATCTTCCTCAAAATCCCCACGCAAGAAAGAATGAGAGCCTTTCTTTGGAATTAAAAACAAACAGAAGAAACCTTGACATTAGATTTTTATACGTATCTTTCATATCCTGAGTGTAACAAATAGATGTTTTTAGTACTGATGGCTGGGATTTTGAAGAAAAGAAGTTATGACAGAAATCTTGTGTTCTAGAGAACAGAAGTGATAGTTGGGATCTCCAGGGATTCAGTCACACATTTCCTACTGAAATGCAAACAACTGCATGTTTTTCTGTTCTAAAAACTAACATATAGAAGCAGACTATATAACTCAGTCTTTAACCTGGTATTTAAAGGTTACTTCCATACTCTTCTACCAAAAAAAGCGAGTCTGCAATAAAAATAAAATCCAGCAACATTTTCCTTTCTTACAAATGCCATTGTCTTCTGTTTTGCTTTTTTTTTTTCACAGTCTGGGTGAATAGGTTAATGTTCTCACGTGCACACAAGAAAATTAAATTTTGGTAGTGTAAAACCATAAAAAAGAAAAAAAAATACATTCAAAGCTGAAGGTCCCTGAAAGAAAAAACCCTTATCTTTACTTGTTCTTACCTTTATATTCACTTATTCTTTTTTTTTTTCTATTTTCTTAATCCAATTCAAATGTTTCTGCTGAGCAGAGCTATGGCAGAATGATAGAGAGTATAAAACTGCTTGTGAAACATGTAGGTCCTAGTTCATTCTTGCAGAATAACCTGTATCTTCAACTGCATCTGTAAACTCACATGGCCATTTGTGAGAGTTCAGTTTCGCCTGTATGCTGCCAAAATACAGTGGTTAAGTGTCAGGTGTCACATTCTGTACCACCTATGGTTTCTGGACTGATTTAAATTCAAAGTCTCATAATCTGTGCAGACAATCTACCTCAAAATGGAAAAAGCTCATGTCTGTGTTCAGAGTAGACTGAAGCCATTTGTAAACCACAGATGGGAATAACTTTCTTCAGCAATACCGGAACATGCCAATTTTGCAGCAGCCTGGCATCAACACTGTAGTATTTGGTAAACATAAGTTATGAAAAACAGAAACATTCAACAAGGGGAACAGGTACAATCTCTACATGTATCCAGTTACTTCCTATAGTTTACTAAGATTAGCTCAGGCTTACTGTACTGAATGTTGGCCAATTAGCTATTATCCATGCACATAGAAGGATGGATACAATCACTGTCAAGTATTACAAACATATTGTGGAATTGAACTAATTTCTTGTTACTTTATATCCAATTCCAGACAAATTCTAAATACCAAGGGGTAATGTTTTTTTAATTAAGAGAGGAAAGATTTAGATTAAATATTAGAAAGAAATTCTTCACTAGGAGGGTGGTGAGACACTGGAACAAGCTGTCCAGAGAAGTTGTGGATGCTCCCTTCCTGGAGGTGTTCAAGGACAGGCTGGGTAAGACTTTGAACAACCTGGCCTAGTAGAAAGTGGCAGGGGGGTTGGAACTAAAGGATCTTTAAGGTCTCTTTCAACCCAAACCATTAGTTTCTATGAAACTAATGAAAATTCTATTAAATAATTAAATTCTGTTCTATGAAAAGGCCAACAAAACCCCAAGATATATCCAGACAGGTGTTTTCTAGAAAAGACCAAATTGTCCATGAAAACATTCATCTAGAAAATTGTATGCAGTTCTCTGCAACTTTTCTTCCCCTCTTAAAACCATGTGCATTCTCGAATTTTCCTCTGTTACCCAAGCAAGTATATTCTTGTCTCTCATTAAAAAGTCGTCTTTATAACCAAAACTTAGGTGAAATTATAATGTTAATTTTACACCTCTCACCACATAAAAGCGTACAAATCTCTTGCTATTGCATGTCATATCGTCCTTTTTTAGGAAGGAATCAAAAAGTGGTTGGAATGCCTACCTACACTACTCCTACTGGGATCTTCTTTTAGAGTCTTGTACCTTTTGTGCTTAGAAATACTATTCTAATGTCCCACCTAAGTTTTTATGACAAGTTTAATAGTTATTCTCTTCTCCTGATAAAATGCATGACCTCAATGCATTTATAGAGAACTCTTATTTCTTCTCAATATTCACTTTTTAAGCTATACAAACCAAGCCTTTTTATCTTATTTAGTGTAATAGTCTCTCTGTCTTCTTGATTGCCACTGCAGGCCTTCTTTACATCTGTATTCTATTTGAACAAATGCACCTAAAAATAAGTGAGTAGAACTGCATGCAATTTTCTAGATGAAAGCTTCCACAGGCTACCTGATCTTTTCCAGAAGATATCTCTCTGGATATATTTTGACATGATGTTTGTTTTCTCTTCACAGCCACAATAAGTACAGGACTTGTGGTCCAATTAACTAACCTATGCTTATTTTTTGTGTGTCTCTTTTCCTATTACCAGCTACATATCCATCTGACAGAGGTTGTTCTCATTATTAAGAAGATTGGTACTTTCTGCTGCTAAATTTCATTCCATTTTAAATTAATCCAATTCTTTCTCGATGGTTCCTCAGAAATCCTGCATTAATCAGAAAGACTTCAGTTTGTAGATATATAGAGGTAGGGATGTTCAGTGACATCAAAGACAGTATTAAAACAGGATTCAAGAATTGAAACTTGGTGTTTATTTTACTTAAATCATATTATTTGTGTATTTTCCATATATTCCCATTCACTGTGCCAAGGAAGGTTCAGGCTGAATATTAGGAAAAATTTCTTCACTGAAAGAGTACTTAAGCATTGGAACAACTTCCTGTGGGATGTAGTGGAGTTCCCATACCTGGAAGTGTTCAAAAAACAAATAAACGTGGCACTTAACAATATGGTTTATTGGGTATGATGGCACTTGGTCAAAGGTTGGACTTGATGATTTGGGAGGTCTTTTCTAACCTGAATTATTCCATGATTTTCAAATTAGTTGGAATGACAGAGAATATTCTTCATGAAGATGGACCTGAGGGAGAATTGTGGCCTCCTTTGTCTGGTTCCTGCAACAACATTTGTAAGTCTCCACAATTTTTTCCTTCCTTTATACTCCCACCTAAATATGTTTATAGCCCTAAACCTACAGAAAACAAATGGCTTTAAATAACAAAGTAGTAATGCCTGAGAATTGCTGCATGAAATCCTAGGATATTACTCTCTAAAGAGTTACTACACTTATGGCTGCACAATCTTCAAAGAATATTGATGAACCTGTTAGTATATCTTAGAATAACAATTTCAGGAACTAAATTTTGGAGAAAAGAAACAATTTTAATGTCACTATTTTTATCTTGTTTTTTCTTTTCTACTTTTATGTTTGTTAGTTACAAACAGCAGAAAAGCTTTTGTCAATAACAATGAACATGAAATATATAGCACAAACCACACTGGATGAGGAGTTTACATTGACATCTTGCACTGGTGACCAGCATTTTCTCTAAGTGAACGTATTCTTTTTCAGAAATAAAAATCATGTCTGCCTACAATTCATGATTCATCGGTGTTATTCTATAAAACAATCTTGCTAAATACAATTAATAACAAATTTTGTGTCTTTTTCCTGGAAGTTCTATATTACTTTGCCAGGTTTTTTTCTGTTGTTTAGATGAAGGGACAGTGGAACTCAGTGGTTACATGTGGAAGCCTCTACTCACTATACAACATTTAATGTCATGGCATACTACAAGGTGTTTGTCAGTGTTTGCTATGCCAGGTGTGAAAGCCCAATAATTTTTTATTCTTTTTTTTCAGTGCAAGCCGCAGTGTATGTTAGAAAGTTTTTAGAGAAATGTGGGTAATGTTGAACACGTAGGATGTTTCTTCTCTCTAGCTTATGTATTTATTTAAGCATAAACAAGTCCATGTCTAATCTGTAAGAGGGTCACTTTTTCCTGTGCCACCAACAGAAGATGTCTCCTCATTATTCATTCTGAGTGAATGACAAATCAATCTTCTACAATATTGCAATTTGAGCCCTCTAGAAAGTGTTTCCTGTCCCTGTCATGAATTCTTAACTTTTTGAATTGCATGAGATCATTTAATGGAAATCCAGGAAATACTAAGAACTAAGAACTCCTTCTAAAATTTGTTGCATTTTCCTGTGGAGACTCTTGGGATGAGAAAAAAAAAATTAAGTGGTAGCAGGATGAAATATTATATCCACAGAAATTTTTTACTTGTGCATAAATGTGCATTTTGTTGGTTTGTTACTTTTAAGGCACATTCTTGAGTCTTGCTGATAAATTTTAAGAAATTTATCTCTATAAAAATTCTCTTTTTGTGGATCAAGAACAATTTTTACAATTTGTTTTTTAAATTTTACATAATGAAATTTTATTCATATAAATTTCAACATTTACACCTTTTTCTCTTATACAACAAGAATTCTCCAGTGGAATGAATTTGACTGAGTAAAGTCTTCATGTGAATAAGACATTTTATCTGATAAAATCTATATTTTGTCCTTGTTCTACTTAATCTACTGTAGTTCGCTATTTACTTGTATATTTAGTTCAAATAATTCCTTAATGGAGAACTGCTACATCTGTGTGCCCTGGGTTTTAACCATTGAACTATCACAACCTGTTGCTTTATTTTCCCTGATAAATCACTGTTTCATATACAATATTGGTTCATATGTCTGTGCCAAGTTTAAAATTAATGATTCCTTGTTGTTTAGTCTGGTAACATATTCATCTTCTGATTCAATGTTGGTCATTGCACACTGAAAATAGAAGACTTCAATGTGGACAGAAAGTAAGCAGCAATGAATAAGGAACCAAAGAAACTTGAATAATAGCATGGTTATTTTGAAAAAGAAACACATACATTTTGCATTTAGTGAAGAAATAAATTATGAGCAATCATAAGTAATTTCTTTGTGTAATTTTTTAATTCACAAAATGTTTTCTTGTACACAAGCTGTCAGGAATTACACAGAAGCTCCAGCTAAAGAGCTACCATTCTTTAAACAAGAAGCAATTGCACTTAGTTTTGTTCTTCTTTGACACTCTTCCTAATCTGCTCCAGACCTGACCTGCTCCAGACCCTGAGTTTTAAACTTGACAAACATGGTTTGCTCTTTTAGTCTCATGGGAGAAGAGTAATAATTCTTTTTCAAGTAGATTTTCTTTTGTTTAATTTGTCTGACATATGGAATTATCTCCTAGATTTAACCATGAGAGAAAAGAAAAATCTTCCATCAAAACGGAGTTCTTTCTGTTATGAATATTCATATATTTATTAATGGCATCAAACAAAGATGAACACTCTGTAAGGTTAAAACATTCTAATGCAAAGATTATGTTCAAATACAGTAGACAAAAATCAAGAAGCAACTGCTTAAATATGTAACTATCTATTCATATGTAATATATTGTTTTTATAAGAAAATACCAAAACTTGAGTAATTTTTCTGTGTTATAAACTTCTTGGAAGGAGCACATTCAACACACCACCTCTATTTCATCACATTCTACAACAAAAAATAATGCAGTGTTAAATTAACACAGCTGTCTGAAATCAGATCGTGGTAGGAGGTCTTGAGCTTATAGCAGCTATCGAGCCTGTAAGATGCTGTGCCAAAAATTCTAGATCTGGTTCTGCTGCGACATGAAATTTAATTGTGTAACTGTGGCAAAAGCACTTCTCACTCATTCAGCCAACCTTCTCACTCTAAACTGCTTCTGCAATAAACAAGATAGCAGTCATATAACACTGCTATGACAGTGTTCTGGTTGTGGTAGTGGCCCTTCTCATAACAAGTTAAGGACTATTTTAATTCTGAGCCATTTCAGGAGCCTGATTCTCCCACAGGAGTCTCCGTTACGGTATATTACCCTGGTTTGTTTTTTATTTTTTTTAAGTTTCAGAAATCTTTCATGATTCAATCTTGTTAAAATGCACACCAAGGTGTAAAACAGACAATCAATTTAAGAAAATCTTTAAATTATTTCTAACAATGGTTATATGCCAGGACACTATAGAGTATACTGCACAGTACTGACAATGAAGTCTTCACACTAAATACAACAAACAGTGTCAATGAAGAAAGAAAGTACAGAAATTATGAACAGAGAAAAAAAATAAAAGTAGTTTGAACAATCAGTTTCCATGGGTCACACAGCCTCCCTCTGGAAAATTATTCCGATTTTTAAGGATGTTTAAAAAAGCCAATTTCCCCAACACACTGGAGTTATACTGTTTTATTAGAATTGAATGTCTGTAGCTCTCCAGCATTATCTGTATATCTCAAATGTTGAGACAACTGTTAACAGTTTGATTTTTCCATTTTAAAGGCAGGAAAACAGAGACACAGAACAAACAAATTTTCTCCCCATGTTCACAAAAGTCGGTGCCAAAGGTGGGAATACAGTCTCTTTTGGTGGTGATACAGGTGCTGAAGGTGGACATAAAGGTTCTGTGGTCCAGAACTGTGCCTTGCTACTGAAAGTGTGCGGTGATAAGGTTTCTTACAACAATATTTGAAAGATCTATATAGACAAAGTTAGTATAGCAACAATAGCTCTAAAATGAATGGGAAAAAAATTGCTTGCCTAACACAGGTACTCCTTTTGACTGTCTTCAGGAAATGAATACCATGAATATCAGCACTGGCCAGGAATTTTTCTTGCAGATATTTTTGTTAGAATGTTGAAATGACAAATAGCCTGCAGGGAGTAAAAACATGAACAAACTGGGGACAAAACCTGAAATCTTGAAAGGACTGCAAAAAGTAATTGCTGCAAGATTAACAGTGCAACAAGGTGGAAAGAAAAATGATCATTGAATTGTTTTTGAAGTTCTATGAATGTTGCATCCCTTCTGACCCTTCTCTGGCAAGACTGTACAGGGGACAGATGCTTCAAAACTGTCACCACCTGAGCTTGTAAGAATCCTCATTTAGAACTGTCGCAATACCCACACCTTTTATTGCAGCAGCAGAGTAACACGAATAAAGAAAATGTAATATATGGGTGCCAACCACACTGAACAGGGTAAAAGTCTTCATGAAAGTAATGTATAGTTCAAAGTCAGCACACCTATAGAGTTTGCAGAGCTGAGTCTATTAATGCCATTCATGTGCTCTATAGTCCCTCTGGTTCAGTATCTTTCGCATGCTTGTTGCAAGTGTCATTTAATTGCTTTACTGACATATTAGCTTTGATTGGTGCAGTGAACTATTTCTCAGTTTCATGAAGACTTTTACCCTGTTCAGTGTGGTTGGCTTCCATTATATTACATTTTCTTTATTCTACTGAATATGATAAATTTGGTAAATTTATTCAGTGTATTATGTCAGCTCAATTGTATGTTTAATATACTTCTTTGTGAGCTATATTCTTCTCGGAACATGTCATATAAAAGCTCGATACTTTCCCACTTACAGCTTGTATAACTGGCAATGTGTTATGCATCCTGCAGCATGTTAATCTGTAGCTTGCCACTTTCTTTCTTTGCTATGAATGCATTTTATCAGCGTTCCATGTAAAAGGAAACTAAATAGCTTTTTGATGAACAAATAAGTCATTGTCCATTTTTTAAACAGCTGTGAGGCTTGAATCAAGAGTTTCTAATCTTTTTTTTTTGTTTTTAAAAAGAAGCAATTTATTAATGTGACTCTAGTGCCAAGACAGCCTTATTTTAATATTATATTTACCAAAGAGTTACTTTAACTCTGAGGTCAGCAACTGCTCCATCAAGAGCGCTTAAGAGCTAAAAGCCTGAAACACCTCTTTGGTTTGTCTATCACACAGAATAAATTCCTTGCAATAATCTCAAAGATACTAATTTGATATTTATGGCCTTTGT
Source organism: Campylorhamphus procurvoides (assembly GCA_013396655.1). NCBI lineage: Eukaryota > Metazoa > Chordata > Aves > Passeriformes > Dendrocolaptidae > Campylorhamphus > Campylorhamphus procurvoides. The sequence goes on from WBMV01004566.1 coordinate 598,898, forward strand.
CTTGGAATACCTGTGCTTCCCGAATTTGTTTAGAAGATGCCTTCAGGGGAGAAGATTATCAGTTTAACCAGTAATCTCGATTTTCCTCAGGCTGCTCAGACTACAGGACTGTTGCCTAAACAGAGAACATTCTCCAGACAGCAGCATCAGATTGAAATTAGGTAAACCGAGATCTTATATGTGACATTACACCAAGGTTACTACTGCTGACAAACAGATCCATGGTAATTGCCTTCAGAGAGTTGCCTCATTGCCTTCAGCACAGTGTCCATATTAAATGCAGTTGGAATTTTCTATTTTTTCATATATGGACTGACACTAACAAAGCACCAAATAATTGGCAAAATGGAACAGATCAAGTTGCTTATAAATTTAGCCTGTATTGATGACCTTAATGATCTTATTCAAATTGATTTTCTTTTCCTTATTGCTTTAGCCTTTACCTTTTTTCCCATTTGAAAAAAAAAGTTTCACTATTTCTTTCAGTATGCTTGAATAAATGCATCTTCTCTCTTTAAACTCTTGCAAATATTTCACTGATGAATTCTGGTGTCTCCAAATTTCAGAGCACAAGCATAAAAATTTGCAGAAGGAAATAAATTAACCTCCTAGGGCACCTCATGTCATCACAGCTATGCTGCTTTGGGTATTGATGCTAGCTCAGACACACTGTTGATACCCACTCTTCCTGCTCTGTGTGCCCATGGGAGACAATCTGCATTTGGGTTTCTAAGAAAAGGAGAGTGCAAATGCATTTTCTATTCTTTTTTTATGTTAGTAGTTAATGACAACACCAACAAACTGATGGTGATGGCCAGAGTCCAGAGCAGCAAGCCCTCCCATTACCCCACAACGAACGGTGATGTGCTCACTCAGTATATTATGGCAATGCTGACCCATCCAATCTTATGAGATGTTTGAAAGCTGCAGTTCGTATCTACCATCCGTGTGCAGGTTGCTCAACTCTGCACTATTAACTCTTAATATCTAATCCTCTCCTTCAGCTTATCCCAGTTCAGGCAAATCCATAAGAATCAAAACAGACATACACAATTTTGCTCCCAGTGGAGAGTATGGGCCAGGGTGGATTTTGCCCCAGGAGTGTGGCACTATGCAGAACTTAATGTTGCAATTTGTAGTGAATGGGATTTGCAATCACTTCTCTAACACAGCCTTTGCTTAATGGCAAAGGAAATGGTGGCAGATTCTGACAGTTTGTGTACAACATACTCTCATTAAGCACTGGAAAAATGAAATTCCTTAACTGACTCATAGATATGGAGAATTTTACAGACTTGAAAATTCATGAGATCTGAGAAAGAATACTCCAAAGTCAAATGAAATATCTTGTTGGATAACAGATTACTATCTGAAACCATGTAGGAAACACTGACTGGGAAAATCTGCTCACTTCAGACTAGGACCTGCTTTTCTAATTTGTCACCATTGTGGAAGCTTCTGGGAGAAAATCAGGGCAGGAAGAGTACAAATTCTAAATTCCAGCTATCGGAGATGTATTCACACAGAATACAGTGTAGTGGCATTTTTTTGCTAAAATGATAGAAAAAGATTAAATCAAACAATCCAGCAGGGAAAACTGAATACTACAAAAAAGGATTGTAAGAATTCACTGGCATTGGTTCTGCAACAATTTCCATTACAAACTATATTCATGTTTTTGATGCTTCCATGGATATCAAAGTGAGGATTAAGTAGTTTAAACTTTCATTGAAAGCAAAATATTGTATTAAATGTGCTAATGTTGACAGCTGTTAGGTTTACAATCACACGGTACAAAATTCTTTGCAATAAATTATTTTTATACTTAACCTGTTTAAAAGTGATAATGAATCCATATGGCATCTGACATTAACTATGAAACAACGTACTGAAATAAATACCAAATACATAAAATTTAGAGTTCAATTGTATCATAGAATGTTTGAATATTTCCAAAAAGCAGCTGAGGAAGGCAGGATATGTTTTGGTTATCCTGTGAGGGAGAAAAAGAAGTAACATTTAAATTATTCAAAATATATATTGTTCACTTGGGTTTAATTCAAGGCAATCAGCCTGGTCGATTTATTAGACCTGAGGCCTGCAAGAAAGTACTTTTAACATACTTTATAGCTCTATTCACACTAGTGGCATTTTTGATAAAACAAGTGTTTTTGCCCAGATCATACTGCATACTGCATGCACAGCTTTTTCACAGGGTTTATCCAAGCAGTGCTCAGAACAAATCGCAAGTTTTGCTGAGAATATTTTGAGTGATGTCATATACTGTCCAGCAGCTGCTGTACTAGTAATACCATAAAATAAATACCAACATCTTTTACAGTGATCTTCTTTCATGGATTTGGATGCATTCTGCAATGAAAGACAAGCACTGGCTTTCACATTTGCCCCCTGCTCCTGTGCATATGCACTTCAGTGGTGGCTTATCTTGTCATTGCAGGAGACAGAGCAAACAGCAGGTGGAGGGAGCCAGTGCTGCAAGGAACCAGGCTCTCGAATTCTGCTTAGCAATTTCAGGCATTGATAAGAACCGAATGTTTGAACCACCCTCACTCAGCTTCACTATTGGAGCAGTGACTGAGAAAGGCATGTGAACTGTAAAGCTTGTCTGTTTTCCACAGCTATCCAAGGAAATTGTCTCCCTGTATTAGCTTGGCCTCTCACATATCCCTGCACCATCATGGCTTCTGCACTGCTGTTACCATGACAGCTTTGAGTCTAATAATAAAGAACTCTAACTTTGCCTCTTCAGTTCTGATCAGGTAAAAATCTGGTGCAATGGGTATCCATAATTTCAAAGCAAATTGGTCAGTGCTGAAGGTAGGAAAAGCAAGTATTAAAGTCTAGTTTGACTATCAGAGCTTCCTCTGAGACAGTTTTAGGGCAACTGTGGTATTCTTATTAAATTTTAATCTTCATCTGATTTCAATATTAATTTTCAGAATAAGGCAGCGTGTCTTTTTTGAACATACTTACTAGTTTGTTACACTTTTATTCACCCAAAAAATATTTCTTCCTCTTCCTTGAAAAGTTATTCACATCAACTTCTTGTACAGCAGGCACCTGTCTCATTGGGGCTGTTCCTCCTACTCAACCATGTTTCTTGTGCAGTGTGTTCCTGCATTTGTTTCCTTAGACTGATCAGGGCTAGTGTGTGATGTATTCTGCCCCCTTACTGAAGTAGTCCTCTTAATCTGCCCTTTCATCTTTCACTGCAGGCAGGTCTACCTTTTCCAATCCCCTTCTCATCCCTGTGGTTTATCTTTCCTGAAGGTTATAGCATTCTCCAGAGATTTAGTCAGACAGTGGTAATGCAGACCAGTCTTAGGAAATCAGGTCAGATATCTGTAACTTTTAGAATTAGCATAACAGATGCCATCCAGTGAGTTCATGTATAGGTACATGGCAGCTGATGATCTGCAAATCAGTATTGGGTTTCCTGATATCGATATTCTCTTCTTGTTCCCTAGTGTCTGAGGAATGCTGCTCCATGTATAGTCCTCCTCTGAACCCCTATGTCCTTGAGCAACTTGATAACCAGGGAGATGGATAAGAGCACGTTCTCAGCAACTTCCTCAGGTTTCCGGGGAGTGAGGGCTATGAAGGATCCGACTCATTCTGAAACTGCCCTGAATTCAGAGTTGATCACAGGATGTGATCACTGGCACGACACACTCAAGGCAGAACTTGACAAAAGATTATGCGATGAGTCCCTTTATGGAAGAAATGTTGCTTAAAAAAGACTTCACAAATGTCATGTATGAAGCCAGCTCGTGGGGAAAACACATCCAGCGCAGGGATCCATTCCCTTCCAAACATGCTAACTGTACAGGCTCAGTAACAATCCAGTGCTGCACATATGATTCAGATGAAGTTGGCAAAATCAAAATGAAAAACACTGTATTAGTAATGCACATCCGGCCATTGGCGTGATGTGCCAGAAGCATAAATGAAGAGTACAAAGGACAGAGGTTTGTTAAATTAATTAATTCTTAAAGTACATGAATTGTGTATTCAGTTTGGCTAACCACAGAGAGACAAGGGCCTATTCTGAGAAAAGGCAGGAAAGATGCTCAGCATGTACTCAGCAAACAAATATTTTCCTAGAATATATAAACTGAGAGATTTCATTATCTTGTCATATAAAAAAAAAAAGAATTCCTACTGATGCCATGTATGTTTATATCAAGCACAGACTAGTTTTGTGCATCGGCTATATCTAGTCTTCCTTGCTTTTAATGACACCGCTCTATAAAAGAACTATGAAAGTAACCTTAATCTCTATTTCTTTTTTAGTTCTTTAGCTAATATACCTGTTATTATATGTGAAAACAAAACAACTGAAGAAAAAAACCAGACAACCCTTTCTTCCTTCCTCACCTTCCTCCATATGAAAAATCAAATACTGAATTACCCAGATGAAGGCTTTAGTCAACAATTTCAACATCACAAAAACAAGAGTCATCACAATTAGCATGATTGTGAAGTATGCTATCCAAAATATCAAGGGTGGAACAATCAGCCTTTTCCCCTTAGAAGGAACTCTTCTGTTTTCAGATTTTGAAACCTGAAACAATGGATAGCCATGCAACTTCAAAAGGATCATGGGAAAACCAGAATATTTGTCAAAAAAAAGGCCAATAGATTATGACTCAATAGACTATAAGTATGTCGCTATGAAGCATTTTGAGCTCTTGCTACCCTTGAAGTGTTTGTGCTGGGAGTAGACCTATTTAGTGCTCTTGAGATCAAACCAGCATAATTTCTGAGTGTTATACTAACACAAACATATTTTGAGGAAAAATAAATAATTGAAAAAAAACAAATTATGTGAAATGTTGGTCCTATTGATGTAACTGGAAAAAATATCCAGTGGTTTGAACCAGTCTTCCATTCTCTTATTATATATTTAGCCTAGCACTTACTTCATCCTAAATTCATTCTCCTCCTTCTACTGTTCAAACCTGTACACTATTATCCTACTTTGGAGGGAGCTGCCTACTATTAATATAGTTCTCAGCTGCTTTGAAGCTGAATTATCTGAGACTGTTTGAGGTGCAACATCCCTTTTTTCAAGCTTGGTTCTTTTCAAGAGCCTTTATTGAACGTATTTTGATGTAATTACCTGTGTTTCAGTGGTGAGTAATGCAAAACTGAAGAAGGGCAGAAACTTTGGCAGCATTAACACTTTCTTTGGGCAGTTTTACAGTATCCACTACTTTAAAGATCACATCTAATACTTTAAATGCCACTGTTCCACACACCACACCACCCCTCACCCCAACAAGAATCACACCCCTGGAACACTGTCTTTTTTCCTATTAGGATACAATTCCTTTTTAATTCTGTAGTCCCATTATCAGTCTCCTTCCCACCTGGAAGTGATTCCTACCCCAACATAGTGAGGGAAGAGCTCTCTGCTTCTAATTTCCTTCTGTCTCTTACACAGAGATGTTGATGCCAACTCCTTTTTCTCTCCACATGGAGCCATAGTTTTCTAGACACACCAGCAGCACAGCCATCAGTCCTCAATCTTGCAGATGGACATGTGTCTTCACCCTTAGCTTTCTGGTCATGCCTGCATCCCCCATTCCTTCTCTCTCTTTCTCTGCATCAAAGGTGGCACATACTTAGTGAAAAAAAAGATCCCACAAACAAAGGCCTTGTAGGAGAACGAAGCAGTTAAGAAATTAAAGATGAGTAGTCTTGAGAGAGGATAACTTCTTCCAGGTTAGCACTTTCCACACCCAAGCCCCAGTGAATGCAGACTCCAGGTCGACTCCAGAGACAGCTAAAGGCAACTTCCATTATAATTCACACCCCGGTTTTGGATCCTGCTGTGTGAAAAGAAGGATGGGCTTTGTACTGCTGTGAGCACAGAGATCCCATCTCTGTCAGGACATTCATTCTTCCCATTTACTTTGAAGATGCTCTCCCTTATCTGGGATGCACTAGATCAACACAGTGTGACCAGCATTGTTTCCTGAACTGATTCTTTTCTTGTCTCTATGAAATAACTCAGAGCACATGGTGAGGATTCACGCTTGCACAGTGAAAACCCTTAGTTGTACAGCCAGCCTCCTCTTGTTGGTGTGAACTGAGGAAGGCTATCCAGCATTGCCTTGAATGGATGTTGAGTTATACAGTGAACAAAATAAGACCTTATAGGAAGCACTGAGGCACTACTCTCGCTAATACTAATTAGTGAAGATATGATGCCATTTTTTATATGCACTTTGAAGAGAATTAAAATCCAGATGAATAATTAACAAAAAATCAGGGATGCATAATGGTCTTCTGCATTTTAATGTGTGTATTATTCCATGTTTCAGTAGCCACAGGCAGTGGTGGTGAATTATAGTGTCTGAAAAAATTTCTTGCTTTTTAAGGCTGACAAATTGTGGACTATAACATGCTATACTAGGGTATTTGCAAATATTAACATAGTACAGTCTTTATCCTGGAGCCCTTATGGAAAATGAAAACCAGGAAAAAAAAGAACACAACAAAATATAAGAGTGAATGTCAGATTCCCTGAAAAATTCAGGTTAACTGTCATCTCTGGCTCCACAAAATGTTTTAAATTGGCTTATTTTGGAAGGGGATAAGTTTGAAAAATTTAAGGGATGGGAAAGCCAGGGAAGGTGAGAGCTGTGGAAAAACAGGTACAGGAGCTGAAACAAGCAGCCAGGTATTGGAGAAGACAGGCACTCTCAGACGAGTAATCCAGAAATGAGCATTTTCTGCAGTTGTTTGGCCACACTGAATCACTGATGGGTTCCAACTGCACTTTTTCCCCATGAAAATCTACCTGTCTGTGCAGCATTGAGGAAATGCCACACAGGTCTTACTGTCTCTAGTACTAATGCCCCCATGACCCCCAGTCTTGGTACAGCAGTTTGCATTCTGCAGATATAGAGACAACATCAGATTCCAAATCAAATCGGAAATAAGTATGTGGAGACTGAAGATCACTATAGTAATCGCAGCTGTCCTGTGCTCTGCATCTTATTTCTATTACATTAAGGAATGTAGATGTAGTGTAAATTACTATCATACTGATTCAAGGATATTAAACACCTGCTAAGCAGAAAAATTCATAACTAACATTTGTAAAAATCTTCAGGCTAAAGGCATAATAAAATCTTACATTTATATTGTTTAACTATGTTGTACATATTTACCAGTAGTTATTTAATTTATAGGTCAGAACATTGTTTCAGGTCCTAAGACTTTAAGAGACTGAGTGTGGGTGTAAAATTTTGACCTTGTGCCAGAAGGTTTCTAAGCTGCCTTAGAATAGAGGGGATTTCTGCAATGATGATAAATAAGAAACTTTTCTTTTAAATCAAGGGTAGTAAATCAAACAGTAAATATTAGATACTTGCACAGCTAGTGCAAATAAAATAACAAAGAGAAACCATATTTTGTTTCTCTATCACATTCATAACTAAAATGTATCACTTTCTGTATCAGGCCTTATCTTTCTTTTGCTGCCTTCAGTCTTAATGCTACAATGTTGTCCAAGGCCCATTTTCATTCAAAAAGAAATATTGCTAGTTTTATTCACCACTGAACGAGATCCTTTAATAAGTTAATCTTTGTACTGTTGACCTTGGTGATTGTTTTTTACTAAAAAAAAAAAAAGCATCAGTGTAGGGCTGGCATACACAACTAGCTGCTTAACCCAAACTTTGCTTCCCAGTTGTGGTGTGGGGAATGGAATATGAATGAAACCATTACCCAGAACATGTAATCAGTCTGGGATTCACGCCATGAAGTATGATTTAGGTCAAGAGTCCTGCAGAACTCAAAAAAAAAAAAAGGCTTGGACATGTGTGGGTAAGAAGAACATCCAAAATAAGCATTTCTAAAAGCCCGCAGGAGTTTGTGGATGGAGTTAGGCTTCAGGGCAGATCAACATCTAACTCACATGGGTTAAGCAGAACATCTCCATGGCCAGTTCATTCTGTAACATTTTCTGAAGCAGCTGGTAGCAGTCCCTGTCAGAAACAGCACACTGCTCTACTGGCTGTTGGCATGACTGTATATGCTGCTCTCAGATTTCTTGCTGCAAAGGGGAGATCTGTTTTCAAATGCCCCAAAATCCAAAGTAAACATTTCTGATGGTACTAAAGCTAGAAGTATTTCTAAAGGCCTACTTGGTGCATGTTTGTATTTCACTCTGAAAATTGACTGTTATTTTTGCTTTCCTCTGCTACATCACATGAAAAAAAATCCTAAAATACATGAGATGTTTCCCATGTAAACAAATTCATTCCTTCCAGAGGAATGTTATATGATGACAGGGTATGTGAAATGGTCTCAGTGATCATGTGGTAAGTGAGATCATGAGACACTGTCTGATTTAGGGTTGCATGTAGTCTACTCAAATATTTTTGGGATCCCCGTGAAAGAATATTGATGGAAAGCAAAAACACTGGGAAAACAGGAGCTTCATCACTTCTTGATGTCAGGGCCTAAAGCTTTGGTATAAAAAGTATATAAACTTGTTGTTACTAAAATTAATTTAGCAGATAAATAAACAGGCTTTACTTGGTTTAAGAACGGCATCATTCAGGTAATATGATTTTTATACAGCTCTGTAAAATAATCTTGGGATGTAAATAAATTCTGTAGAACTGCACAGAAATCTTTGCCTCTATTTACACAATTCAGGGACTGCATCTGTCCAGCACTTCATGTGGATAGGTGACACAGGAAACGTCAATACTGTACAGCTGCTTTTTCAACACTTTTTTTGCATAGGCAGACAGTGTTCCTTCAGGGTTTAGAAAATTTTTTACTTTGACCACTCTTCTTTGTTTTGCTCACAGAGGAAATGGACTAGTGTTTAAAATTCAGTATCTTTGTTTCATTTCTCAAGAAAAGTAATGTACCCATGATATATACAGATGGTCATTCTAAGGAAAAGCAATCAAATAGGACAAAACAAAACAAAAGAAAATTAATCCTTTGCAGTACTTTTGAGTACTTTGCTAACTAAGGCAAAACAAAAAGGTATGGATCCTTTCTTAAAGAAATGGAGCTAGCGTGAGCATCCTGTGAACTCTGAAGAAGTTCATTTGCATCTGGGTACTCTGGTTTAATTGGAGTAGCACATCCTGTTGCTCCATGAGCAGATGATAACTTCCATGTCCATGAGTTTCTCAAACAAAATTAAAAATTGTTACTTAGACCAGAACCTGATTTTTTTTTTCTTGGAAATAACAGGGCTTTTTACATTTTTATTTTTTCTTAAATTTTGGAATGGAAAATTATTCTTTCTTTTTGGAAAGAGCCATTCAAAAGGTGTTTAAAGCTTGAAAAATCTGAAGTTATGCAGCAATAGCTGCAGAACTGTGACTTTTAACATAGGCAATACTAAGTTAAAACTCTGATTTAAACAGCACTGATCAGTTCCACTGATCTTACTGGAATTTAAACCTTCATGCCATATCTTAGGCCAAAGGATGTCTGAAAAACACACTTCCACAGATAGGAATCTGTTCAAGATCAGGAGCACATAGGATGTCTTCTTATTAAGTGACCTTCAGTGATGACAACAACAGGCAATTTTGATTGCTCTACTTACATTTTCTACTTCTCCATCATTTGGTCATCTTAACACACTAACTAAGCATTTGAACAGTAAAAGTTCAGTTCACCATTTACTTTCAAGACTTCCATGGATCCTGCAGATCGTCAAAACATAGGAATAGTGCTGGGTTTCTTACAGAGAACCAGAAGACCAAAGCACAGACACTGTTTTAGGTCCTATATTTAGTCACCATTACCTGTGATGGGGCCTGCTGCCTAGGTTACTGTATCTGAAGACAACTGTGAAGGAAAATGAATGCATTTGATTAACACCTTGGGAACTGTAAAGTAATGGTTTTAATACATACTTTAAAGCCAAAGCTAACAGTAAAACCTATTTAGATTCCCTGACACCTCCCATTTAGTAGCTCTTTTTTTTCAGGTATTTGTAACATTGCCAAGCTTCAGTCATTTGGGATAAAATTTTCCTCTTAGGAGTCTCCATTTTACAAGTTTTAAATTTTTGTTTGTTTGTTTTGGGTATATTACAGTAAAAATAGCTCAGCTGCTTTCAAGGACAAGGCTATGGAAAAAGAAGTTTTGTCCATGTGAACTGACTCCAGTGACCTTAAACTGAGTGTTTCACATTTCAGATTAAAACCTGGGACAGAGGGAGGAGTAAGCACACTTCATATCAAGGATGTGCCTTTTGGCACCCCTCTGAAATCTGACCCTGGATGATTAAATTTCATACTGTTGGGGGCCGGAGAGGGGTGTGTGGAGAAGGGAGTTCACACATGTTCAATAGATTAAGATTTTAACAGTTTATTTCCTCAAAGGTATTGTCCATAAGGAAGTGAACATGATGGTATCAGGACTTGTGCTCCAAGTGCAAAGTCTGAGCACCTAAACTGAGGTCAGCAAAAATTTCTTTGGGTCTCCCAGTGATACCCCTGGATTTGAGGAGTTAAAAGTAGAGAAGAAAATAACTTGGTGAGAGAGAAAGGAGTAAATTGTGATGGGAGTAAGTCACAGGTTGCTACTGAGTGGGATGGAAATAAGAAATGAGATAGGCTATGAAAATGGTACAGAGGGCAAGGATAAGGATTGCCAGTATAATCATAACTGATGAAATAGACAGGCTGGAACAAAAGGGTTGAGAGATTTGATATGACTAGCTGTCATCTTAAATGTAAACATTCCATAGCCTCATCTCATAGTATCAGTTTTTAAAATATATCTTCATTGTAATTGCTCATAGAGATGAGACAATAGCTCTTTTACTCTCCTTCAATCTAAACCTCAATTTATTTATTTGCTGAAGCAAATTTGATAGGAAAATATGAATAGCGTCCAGTTAACTTCTAAGAGAAATTTCTCTCTCTCAGAAATGACAAGAAATGTTACTTTACAAACAAATGTTCAAACACTCAGAATCATCATAACTTACTTTATTTCAATCATTGAAAATGGGCAAGTACTGTAAATTATATAAATTACTTTTAAACCTGAGCACTTCAGGTTTAAAGGGCAGAAACACCTCTATGCCTTTCAAACTGTTTTAGAACAAGAAGTCTAGGGCAGCACAATTCAAATGGATTCAAATTCAGACAGTGACCTCACTCCGACATACCCTATACTTAATAAAAGGAAACTGCATGACTGACTTAAAATCTCCATTGCTGTTTGGTCCTCAGTTATTCATGGCGGAGAAGTCCATGCCAACACTGGTTCCAGTGTTCAAATTGGCACCAGCATGGGGCTAAAGGTACCTATCACTCAGCCCAGTGTCAGTCATCCCTTCTGGTCTCAGAGACATCTTTAAATCCTTTCTTTCTATTAATTTCTCTTTTCTGATCTTGACTTCAGCAAGATCAGTTTTTGGACTCTGAGTGAGATCTGACAAGCAATTTGGCTGTATCTCCCCACACACAGCTTCACAAACTGCTATTGGACATGCTCAGTGTTTGCCTCATCATGGGCAGTATCATTTCAATATTTCACAAGACTGAGACCAGAAAAGCATGATACCACTGAGTATTTTGATAGAATTAAATGTTAATGAAGTGGTTGCTAGAATTCCAGAAGAGCATGAATGCCGTCCTTCTCTTATTAACTTCCCTGACCTTCCGAATATCTCATGGAGACCTAGGACATGTCCTTGAAAGACATCATACTATGATGCAAAGTGAAGAGTTGAGTGGTACTGGACCATGTATTGCACTTCAAGTCCTCCATAAGGTATAGAAATTATATGGTGTCTTATCTCTTTAAAATATTGCTCATCATCACCTATGCCTTATTGGTAGATGTTTCTAGATTTTCTTTTCTACTAAGTCATCCTGCTCCCCATCTTTGTAGAAATACAGAACACCATAGCTAGAATCCATATTTCTTCCCCACTGTTTTTGTCTTGTATTGTTAAATACAGCAGTGCAAATTATCTGTGTCACATAACTTTCTTCCCCTCTCCCAAACTCTATGCTATTACTACTGTCATTGTCCTAGCAGAAGAACTGCTGCTGTGTTGAGGGCTGAAACACTGGAGAAAAATTACCAGGCATACTGAAAAAAGATATTTTCTGCTGGAACTAGATTAGTGAGTCTTGAGGAGAGCCTGTAAAACTAGATTTTATTTTCTACAGGCAATTCTGATGAAACTTGTGGCAGAATTACAAATACTGAAAATTTTCAAATGAAAACCAGATTTGTTTCAATTTCAAAATAATACTTAACACAAGCTGAAGTTTGATTGCCTCATGACTTGATTTTTCTCTGTGGGATGGACTCAGACAGAAGCTTTGGGCCAGACAATTATCCCATCATATCTTGCCATGTCTCCTGTTAGAGAAGTGAAAGAATCAGATGTTGAAGAGAAAAATTCTTTGCAAGTAAAAGTATTAACACTCTAGTTCAATAAACTGATTTTTTTATTAAATGGAGATTTATTTTTCTTCTCAATGCGTATCACATAAAGCATCTGGAGGACAAGGATAACCTTGCTTTTCAATCTTTTCGAGTTGAAACTCCGCAGCACTTGAAGAAAATATAAAAGTGGTGAATAAGAGTGAACTAGCTACGAAACCTTGTGTCAGCTCTCTTCTCTCCTTGATATGTCTGTAAAACCACGGTTAGCATAAATCAGAGACATCTGTGCTAGTTACCAGGTGAATGGTCATAAAAGTGCCATTTACAAAACAGAATAGTGGCCTGGGGGGAGTGGATGTGGCATCATAGTACCATCTCATCACTTTCTTTTTTTTCTGGGAAAAGGTAAAAAGAGCTTTCTAATACATCCTTTTAAGATAACTTGACAATCGTCATGTATTCTGTATGCTTTGTTCACTCTACTGCTGAGAAGAATAAGAGTAAAGTCAAAGATAATGGTGAAAAATCATCTTCAAATACAAAAATATTGTGATAAGGCCACTGAAAAGAGCAAAACAAACCCAAATTCCTAGCTTTTAAAAGGAATGAACAGACATTAATGAGAAATGCAGACCAATAAAGAATATAACCTACATTAAGACTGACAAAATTCAATCTACGTCTACTGCTCCTTCCTAATATGTAAGTCAAGATGTAATTAAAAAAAAAATCCCATGTTTATGTTTTTCCAGAAAGCCAGATATTGACATGCTACCAATCTCTCATAAATTCTGTAGTGCAGTATTAGCAAAGTCCATAAAAGTTGAGCTAACACAGAAAACAAAAACTTAACTCTGGAACAGCAGATACATTTATCATTTGCATTAGAGAGAAATCCATATTTTATAAGCTTGACTCCTTATGAAAATTTGCATTAAAAGCTCTTGCTATCAATTTAGTGGGTTTGTTTTTTTAACAAAAATTTATATTTAAAAAATATAAATCTGCCTCCATTAGCGATGAGCATCTTCACATGGAAATTTTGTATACAAAAAATCATATTATCATGTTGTTGACACAGATAACAGTGCAAGGCTGTCAAACTTATAAGAAAATGAAAGTACCTTAGTACATGTCCCACAGTCAGAGAGAGAAATGCTGCACAACTGGTATTAGCTGGATGTTCTTCTGATGCAGGATGTAAAGCAGTACAACACATGTCTGGATGTGGACATGTGGATCTGGGTTGATATGGCTCTTTGCTCAGATACCTGAACTGACTGAAAACCTGTCTTCTGATAATGTAAAGTGTCTGAGGAAGTATTCCAGTAGTAGGAATGGCTCTTGTTGAATGCACCACCTCCAAGTTAGTTTAAGCAAGTTTGCTGTTTCTGTACTCCATATGGAGACACCTTTCACATACCTACACTTTTTCTGGCCAAAAGCCCTATGTCCTGCAGCCAGCCCAGTTTAAATTAATTTCATAGTATTATGGTCATTTACACCAACCATTATAGGATCCAAGACTGGTCAGAAAATAAAGAGAATAATCATTCCAGAAGAGGAAGGCTTTAGGACTATCAATTTGTCTGGCACTTTTCATAAGCAATAAATTATCTTAAACAATCAGTAAAAGCCTTTTATTCTGAGGTGATATGTGAAGGATACAACTGCGACTGATCCAAGTCCAGAAATGTATCATTTACGAAAGAAAATGGAAACAAGAATCAGAGATTTCTAAACCTTTCAACCCTCTAATCCCCTTTGTGTCGGGGCTGTGGACATGGTGTTACTCAGACTATTAATTATACACGGGAACAAGAATTGCCTTCCAGCAGGACGACACAAAGCTTCGCTCTGAGAGGTCACCAAATCCTGTCTCACATTTGCTTTTATTGGCCGCCCTGCTCTCCGTGCCACCTCCAGCCCCAGGAAGCAGATGGGACTTCCTTTCCATCCGGCTGCCAAGCAGGAAATGCTTGACCCTTTGACAGCCGCAGATAGCCAAGAGCTGTGGTGGAAGAGCACGACAGGAACTGACAGCTTCTCAGACACTGCAGTGACTTCCGACTGGTGGACCGTGAAGGTTTCACGTGCATTCGCCCATCCTACTCAAAACTGAGCATTCTTGAAAGATTAGAAATGTTGACCTCTGGTACAAAGGGTGGAAATAGAACTAATTAGTCTGGAAATCTATCTTGAGAAAAATCACTTGCTCACGTTGTCCAGATACTGGCAATGCCAAGACCATACTTGCTCTAGACTGTGCACTTCCTGTGTCCTTTGTTGCGCGGCCTTCCCTAGTAACATTTGAAATTTGGTTTTGCTTTCTTGATACATTAATATAAGGGAGAGGTTTCGCATCAAGGTATATAACCCCTCAATCTGGGCCTCATTAATGAATAGACCTGTAAAGCATTCAAATTCAGGGTGACACTGTGAGTACTGCAACATGGGGTACTTCTGGAGTCCAATATGAATTTGCATTATTCTGGTATTCAAAATAGATTTATAAATCTCTCCCATAACATTAATACTACTATCAACTAAACATAGAAGGAACCTCTAGAGATCATGTAGCACAAACCTCCTATTCAAAGCAAGGACAACTAGACCAGGTTGCTCAGAGGCATGTCCAGATGGGTTTTGAACAGTCTGTCTGCATAACCTTTGACTGCTCTCAGTGTAAACAAAGGTTTTTCTTCTGAGTAAATGGAACTTCCTGTGCTTCAGTTTCTGCCCACTGCCATTTGTGTATTCACTGTATACCACTGAAATAGCAATAGTAAATATATATAAAGCTAATACAATTACATTAAATATTAAGATAAAAAGGGCTAAAGAAACAAACTATGAGTAAGACAAAATAAGATTAAGGACAGAAGAGATTATTAGATCAGTAAATGTGATCCTAGAAATCACAAGCTAAGGAGTCTTGCCTAGGCATTCCTTTACTGAGACTCAGTTTTATGTTGGTGAAAAGGCCATTTGATCTTGATAGCACAGAAAGCAAAAATTGTTGCATATTGAATTAATTAGGAATTAGAAAAAAATTCTCTTTCTCACTCTAAATTTCCTCCTCTTTATATTGATTGAAACAGGTCCACTTGGTCTAGGTACTTAATCTATTTATTCATGCATTTATTTCCTAGTATGTGTCCTTAGTTTTTGTTTGCATATTAAAAATGAGAGAAAAGTCCTGCATGAGCATCCAGCTTAGCCAGTTCTTTGTCAGGGTGGTTGGAAGTCTGAGCACTGTGTAGAGATCCTGCTGAAATTCTGTTTCCAGACTTTACAGACTTTTTCTCTTCTGACTCTGTAAACACTGTCTGCTTTCATTACACTTCTTTTTGATGGGTTCTTCCTTAGTTTCAGCCTTCATGACTGCTGGTTAGAGCATACATATTCTGTTTTGCCTATAAGTAGCTGGTCTCTTAGCTTTGTGTAGACCAAGAAAAAAGTGGCTGTCCACTCTTCTCAGTATGGGTAGATATATTTCGGGTTTATATTGAAGCAGCCTTTGTAAATGAAGCATTTCATTTTCTCTACAGTCAGGACAAGATTTCTTTCAGCATCACTGGAAGCAATTCTGTTAGCTGAAGCCTGTATGTGATTTAAGCTAACTGGATCTCACCATGTGCCTTCTAGGAAGACTATGATTACTTTGTGTCCCTGCATGATTTCTGCTGTATTTCCAGACCATTGATTTACACTTCTGCATTATGTAGCTTAGTGACAACATTGATTTGATGATAAATTTTATGGTCTGAAAAGTGTTCCGAGAACATTAAAATCAGCTATGCTGTACCACGATCTTATCTCTTTGCAAGTGCATTTTAATTGCTGAAAAATAATTTTCCACAGACATAACTAGCAGCAGAGACTCATCAGTATAATGCAAGACACAGCAGAATACAAAAATAAGCTTTGGAGAAGTTTTTTTCCTTAATTTAAAAAAAATACCTTGATTCAACTTACTGATCATGTAAGAGTTAAAATGAAAGCACTGGGAAATAATAGCCTCTATTTAGCCATATCACAACTATTTACACCTCTTCTTGTTGCTAAAATATTCCCAAATGAACTGACAGCCCTTAACAATAACAGAACAATCAGGGATTAGTGTCAATTAAGTTCCTTGGCATTTGGTGAAAATTAAATCCTAACATGACTACTAAGAGGGGAAGTAGTTGTATCTGACATTTGGTTCTATCATCCTATGAAGCTCTCAGAAGCTATGCCAGTTTTCAAAAATATATTTACATATATTCTTAAGGTGACCATTTAAAAATGATCTGCCCTGAAGTGCTGACAAGCAGTAACTATAAATTTTATGCGATTTATTGCTTGTTTCCTTATAAACCTCAGATAAATATCTGAAATATTTCAGTACTAGAGAGGTGAATGATGAGAAATAAATTACCTATTCATATTCCAATTTCCTTGTTTATAACATAAACAGAGATATTTGCCAAAGAAATGTCTAAACAGTGTGTGAGGCCGACTCTGCCTTTGTGGCTATTTGCAAAGAATGGGTAAAAATTTTAACACTGTCCAGAAATATAACAATACAGAGCTCATATGATTTTGGTTTTGCCATGTTTTTCTTGCATTAACTGTGATGGTATTTTGTAAAGTGGACTCATACCGAGTTACACTTTCACTCATACTTTCACTTGAAGAAAGACATTAGATCTGACTGCACGCCATCACTAGGTCTCTTCCAGTATTATTCAGAAGAAATCTTAGAGAAGTGATGATGAAAACCAGCAGGTAGAGTTACCAGTTCACATGTGTAAAATTTATCATCCCGACTAGATCAGATTCTGGCAAGTTGAGATGAAAAGATGTTCTAAATTCAGTCACATTGAAAAACAACTCAAGTATCTTCCATCAAATTACAATGATAAGAATTACATCTAAGATATTTTATCTAAATCTCATATATAGTGGAGGATTAGGAGGACTTCAAATATCTCTGCTGCAAGTACCTAAATTAGAAGGTATACGAGTCAACTCTTAGAAACTCTAAATGGAGCTGAGTTCTTAACTTCTAGTATTGTGAGATCCAGTCACATGAAACACAAACTGAAACTTCACCAGTCACTGTCAACATTTTAATGTATGAGGCAGATGTGCTTTACAGAAACAAAATATTAAGAAGCCTTCAGCTTTTCAGTAGAAAATGCTTCAGAAAACTGCTGCATGTTAGTTCTGTCCCTAATGCAGATTTAATTTCATAAGAGTTAGTCCAGAACAATTATCAGCTGAACAGGTGTCATAGATGTCTATTTCTTGTCTTTTGTAAAGACATTTAGCATTTCAGCGTTTTGTGCCTGGGATATTCAGCATGACTTCATAAAGTTCTTCCTGGGCATTTTTTTTCTATGTTTGGTTGAGCACAAAACTAGGAGAAGACACTGAGAAGTTTACAAGTGACATCACAAAACATCTTTGCTTCTGCTTCTTACCACACAAACATCATATTTAAGGAAATGTGAAACAATAACACTGAAGAAAAAAGACTTTCATCAACTGTACTGACAATTTTTTTCAAGTAAGCATCCATCTGAATGTAAAATCTTAGGTTGTTCTATATAGATGGTGTGCACATTGAGAAATAAAAACAGACTAGAAGATTTTAGAACTACTGTTTTAGTGTCCAAATACTATTTTAGGCAGCATATAAAAACCAAGCCAGACAACTGGAAATAAGAAAAGCGGGACATGGCTCCTGTTTGTTTAATTCACTGCACCCATATCCAATCTGAATTTGCAAATGAAAAAGCTTGAATGAATTGCTGTGAGCCTCTCCATTCTGCATAAGGTCACTAAATTAAAAACATGTCTTACTTTCATGTGTTTTGGCACTCTTCATTGCAAAGCTAAAGCCTCAGGCTTAGAGAGATTCCAAATCAGATAAAAGCCCAAGCCTCAAGATTACTGATCTCATGATCAGCTGTGAATTCTACCACTAAAGCGTATGATTTTCGGGCATCTTACCTAGCCAACTGATAGGATATGAAAATCAGTAGTTACAGTACACAGGAACATATTTAATTGATTTTTTCAGTGTTTAGACTTATGAAAACATGTTCAAAATGTTCAACACATAAATGGTCTTTTATATGTATTGATCAGCACAGAAGTACAGAGAAAATCACATGAAATTTCCATAGATACCGATATATCCATTTCTCTCTTAAATCCCCCCTTTTTATGTTATGTGATGAACATACAGCTTACTATGAAAGTATAAAATAATGATTTTCAGGTAACTGATTTTTAATAAACAGGGCTGTATCTTTGAGCTCATCTTTGACATTCTTTAAAATGAGTTTTTCTGAGCATTGGCCAGATTATCTATAATCAGTCATTATTAAAATAAAAGACCAATCTCTTTAATTGCTACAAATTGCAGTGTTGCCCATATAACTGCTGTGAATTATTCATCATTTCAGTCTTGTCTTATTTCTATGAACAATCCTAATGACATCTGTGGGAATCCAGTTAAGAGAGGTAAAAATCCATTTAACAGGAGCCTAATTTTAAGAAGTTTAACTATTTCCTATGATCAAAATGAAGCAGCCCATTCAGCAATCTTTATTTCAAAGTGATTCTGTGAGTAGCAATAACTTTCTTTGCTATTTTGGGAGGTGTCCTTTTCATTCCAGTACTATTTTCTTAAGTACTAAGCAAGAACATACCTCAGCCTGTGAGGTTTTCTGGACTGGCATCCAGAATACCATGAAGTAAACGCCTTGGGGAAGTCAAGGTGACTTTTCAAAGTAGTACATTTGAGTATCAGGCATAATCCTGCCAGCCAAATTAAGATTATTTAAGTAAAAACACAGCTGTCTTGATAGCGGAAACCATACAGTTTTGTCAGACTATAATATTTAGCAGCATGTTTGAGATCTTTCATCCTGTTGCTTCAACCCCATCACCCTAGGAAAGAAAAAGAAAACAAATACAAAAGAATGGAACACAACATTAGCAAAGTAAACAAACACCTTTTGCATAGTAATGCTGTTTAACAGAGCTGCCAAGCTACATAGATGTAAACCCTTCCATTCTTGCATTGGAAACAGAAGCAAAAATACTCTGCTTGCTATCTTTGCAAAAGTTAAAAGGCTTTTAAGCCTGAGGAGGAATTTTGTGGTTCTTTTTGTGGCTGTTGTATTCCATAACCAGTTTAACCACTTCTTGTCTGTGAGAACATGCAAGACTGTTTCTCTCTAAAACTATTCTTAAATAAATAAACCACTGAAACACCTATAAAAATGTTTTAGTCCTCAAGACAGCATATGCTTAGGTGTTCTCCAGAGTAAGGTTTACTAAGCTGAGGACCGAAATAAATGTCATTCACTCCTAAAGTCTGTATATACATGTGAATTCTACTGACATTCCAGACAGATAAAATCCTTATAACTGGTATTAAATGCTGCCATATTGAAATTGTCAGCATCCAGAGAAGTGGTTTTATATTCATGGTAGCAATTTTCTCTTTCAATACACTATGGCCAATAATGAGATATCAAAAATGCTACTTAAAATATTAAAAATATTAAAATAGTTAAAATATTAATATATTAAAATACTATTTTAGATACCAAAATTGTCCCTTGGTTATTCTATTTCAACCACTCAAATTATGCTTACTTCATGATGTACCAGTATGTACTCCAAAAGTCCAAGTTTAAAGCTATCAACTACAAAGCTAGTTGGAAGCTGCAGTAATTTTCCGGCAACCTCACAGCTGTGTGTCTAGAATACCCTGGAAGACGTATCTATATTTTGGTAGCAGCAATTTACCTCTATCAGACCTAAAAACTGAAAAACAATAATATTTTGGAATTACTGTGGTGGGACACAACATAGAAATGTAGATTATCAGTTTTATATAAAACAATTTATACTTTAATATGTATATATTTCATGGACAATATTTAAACACAAATATGGCTCAAATGCATTCTGCTTAAAGTTCTAAAAAGTAACTTCCCTTCAATTTCCTGAAGTGATACCAGGACCCCATATGGCCTGGATTCCAGCCACAGTATTGTGGCAGAGATGTCCCCAAAAGTGGGCATTCTAACATTACGATGTATTTATGTACAGTAATGGCAAATCAAAATTAAGAAGACCATAGGAGCAACACTGGTCACAAGTATGAAGAATATGATAAATGTGCAAAACCTACAATAGTCACTGTTTCCAGAAAAAAAAAAAAAGAAAAAAAGAAAGTATAGAATTCTAAGATTAAATCTGAAAGAAATGATTACTGTAATAGATATGCAAATACAACATCAAAATTATCCATGAAAGCATTACAACCTGACATAGTTACAGCAAAATAGCTAAAAATTGTCAAGATGTTTTTAAAGACCGAGGTTTACTGTATCTCAAACTGAATAAACTGACCCAAACCATCATCTGCCTTCAATGTTATTTTCTAACTTAATGAACTTCTGGAATATGTATGCAATAGGAGTAGCAGTGTATTAACACGATGAATGTAATAATAGTAAATGAATATAATAGGAATATTTAAGCACAGGAAAAAATCTTCCTGTCTAGAGCAACAAACCTCCAAGATGACCTGTGAAACTAGGCAAAGCTTCAACAATGTGAACAAAAGTACTGAAGAGACATGGCTATTACATGCCTGCAAGTGAAGAATATTACAGATATGTTAAACATAATATTTTCCAGTGTCATGGAAAAGCACAGTCAAATAGAAGTGGATGAGAAAATCATTTTTTCTCTCATTTCCACAGATAAGAATTCTAGAAATCTGTTATGGAAGAATAGCATTATTGCTGCTTTTAACTGTGACTAATGACTTTAGTGTCAACTAGCGAGACTACTTGTTTCTGAGAGTAAGACAAATTCTAACAGGATTTTCAGATATACCTTTCACCTTCTGGTATATGAACAAAAAGATCTCATTTCTGCCATAAAGAGGCAAGGAAATGAATCTCAATTTTCAAGAAAAAAAAAAGAAAAGAAAAAAGGTAATCTGTGTTATGATACTTGCAGCCCCCCTCACAGAGAGCAGCAAACTAAAGACAAATGCATTTCAGCATAGGTACAGGTCTACAGGTACTAATTAATGAAGAGACTAGCAGAATTTCTAAACTCCCAGGGCTTTTCAGATATAAAAACCAATATGTAATGGTGTTTGCATATGCATAATGCTTAAGTATTATGCTCAAAGAAAAAGAGATCGTTAGTGATTCATGACCACTGAGATTACTGAGAGCCAGACATGAGCTCTGAGGCACTCTGATCTTATTACCAAAACTACACAAATACAGTTTAGGCAAATTACTAATGCGCAAAGCTGAATTTTAAGCAAAGGCATTTTTTGAGCATGAAAATATGGCAGACTAATGTGATTCTGAACTCCTTTTGAAGCATCAGTGAAGTTAGTTACAAGCTCATTTTAACAAAAGAACTGGGAGAACTGCAAAGCAATTATATGCTGACAGAAATTGATAGCTGCAAACTTTTGTTGAGGTAGTCAGAAAATAGTGGATATATTGCACAGGTCTCACAAGAATGCTGGAATTACAAGGATGAGATAAATATATGCACTGCCAGAAGCAAAAAGACTGAAGACCCAGAGCCCTGAGAACAAAATAATCTCTGAAGTAGAAGACTGTAGTCAGAATATAAGAAGTGAACAACTGTCTCAAAAATTATAACTGAGATCTCCAAGTAGGTGAACAACTATTATATATGTGCAGACATTCATCTAGCTACAAAGAGAATGAAAATTTACTGCATTTTTTTTTTTTAGCAAATTAGGAATAGATTCTCACCAACCCTTCAAACCCAATCACAATTTCACTAAAAAACACTGTTCACACTTATGGATGCTAGCCAAAGTACAAAACACTGCAGCAGTGCACAGTGTGCAGTAATAGCAAAACCAATGAAATATTTAAATAAACACGATTACTATCCAATTTCAGCTGACAGAATCCAAGAGGAGACAGACCATTTCCTGTCTGCCATCTTGTTACAGAGCATGTCACTACTGAACACAGATAAATTGGTTATTCAGGTGCAAGGTAATTTTACCCGGCTTTCACTCAATTCTTTCTAATAAAAATGGAGTAAGAAATTATCTATTCCTGCAAAGAAATGTAATCGTAACAAATTAGTGTTTATGATGAAACCTCATCTAGTCAAAGTATATTCAAACAGTTCTGAAAAAAGGCTTTTGTGTATACATTCTGCCTTATGAATCGTCCTTTACGGGCAGTGGGAATAACAGAGAGAAAAGAAGACACAGGAAGGTCAGTGCCTATTCTGGCAGGCAAGCCAGTGACTACCCAGACATTGGTTGTGTCAAGCCAGGCACAGCCAGAGCATTTCCAAACACCTGCCATTAGGCTTTGTAACTTCCGGTCATAAGAAGTCGATTTGAGCTAGTTCCCAAAGAGACAAGGTTGCCTTTTTTTACATATACTTGATGGCACTGACTGATTTTGGCCCTTACAGTATCCTACAATAAAATCTGATGCAATGGTACCTTCATGATTGTATTGTAGCCACCAAAGGGGGATGCATACTGTGACATAACACCGGAATGTGATGCTCCTGTCTTGGATATTGTATGAGGATAAACATTAAATAAAGTGGAGGAGAAGTGATCATTCAGATGGAGTTGTTGATCCTGAACAACTATGCCATGGAGCTATGACTGGTAATCACCAGCATATTTGGAGTGTGATATGTGATGTTAGCAAAGCCCAGGATGCCTGTTTGGAACAATCAAGATTTAGTGAGACTGAGCCAAATGACAACACCCTCCAAAACCTTCAGTCATTGCCTGAGTCTCAGAGGGCTGTGGAGTTATAGGATTGCATCTCCTATAAACTCTCAGATGGTGTCCAGCTGGTCTTGCACAGAACATCAAAGTCTTTCCTTCCACATGGCAGGTTAGTCTTTCCTATCTCTTACTCTACCTCTAGCTCTTCCTGACACTCACTAAATCTAATGTGTTACAACATACTCCTTCACAGTACTGGGCACACACAGGATTTTCCTACATATAGTAATAGAGATAAAAGAGGCAGATTTATTGATTCTCTCAAAAGAACTACCCTGAAAGAGGTTCGAAATCAATTTGGAAACAGGCAATACTCTATGTGTGAGTCTCTCTGAAGAGAGAAGGGTAGCATCAAGCAGTATTGTTGTTTAAATTCATTCATCTGGTTTAGTTTCTAGATAAAAAAGGATCCAGGGAAACAACTATGAGGAGCTGTACTAAAAAAGACCTGGGAAAAAGGGTATTTCAGTGGCAAACAACAAGGAAGTTGGCTTCATGGAA
Source organism: Campylorhamphus procurvoides (assembly GCA_013396655.1). Lineage (NCBI taxonomy): Eukaryota > Metazoa > Chordata > Aves > Passeriformes > Dendrocolaptidae > Campylorhamphus > Campylorhamphus procurvoides. The sequence goes on from WBMV01004566.1 coordinate 622,668, forward strand.
GACTAAATACTGGGAGATTCATAATTTAGAGAACTATCACATTAATGGTGTTTCAACTGTAAGGAGTCAAGAAAGGAAAAGGCTAAGAAGAGACTCTGAAGACATGGAAATTTTCCATTTTGAAGACTGTGAAATAAAGAAGTTACTTAGAAATCCTGGCCCTTCAGGACTCCACACACCCCTCAAAACACAAACACAAGTTAGAGAACTGTATTTTGATTGAAATACCTGCTTCAAATGGATAAGTTAAAAATGTAAAGAGTCAAAATGCTTTTTGCAATTTGAAAGAGAGGTGATGAGCCTCTGAAGGTGGAGAAAAGATGAATTATGTATCCCATAATACAGATAAAACATGGGTTCCCCTTTCTTTCACTAGGGCTTTGTGGTCCTTGTAACTAAGATATGGATATAACATGGATAAACACATCTCACAAGATCAAGATTATGCAAGGCTGCCAGCTAAAGAAGATAAATAATTGCTTGTTTTTTCTCTCAGACTCTTGCTTAACTGAGAGGCAGCCTTTTTAAAATCAATGGTGCATATGAAATGAAAGTGGTAGGAATGACTAATACTAGAGCAATAAAGCCACTCTCAAACTACTAGTTCTCTCATTAGATACAACTTTACAAAAGGTTTGATCAAAAATTATTGCCTCAATAAATTAAAAGCACTCAGTACTCCTAACAATTCACAGTAGAGGGAATAGACAGTTTTAGTGTTGAACTGCTTGAGATGTCCAGTGGGACTAATGAGTTAGTTAGAAAAGGGAAAAAGTCTAAGGGAGATGGCGATGCAAAAACCTAGTGTTATACAACTTCTATTACCATAAAGTAACAGAACAGAGAATCTGAAAAAAAAAAAAATCGCATTAATGAAAATATGTAGCTTTTTTTTAAAAAATTGCACATTTATATGTTTTTGTTCTTATTTTTCTTGCTCTAATAATCTATTATTCAGTATTGATATATATGCATGTAGCCCCTTACAAAGATAATATTAGAACACTTAACGTTGGAAAAGACCTCCAAGGTCATCAAGCCCAAAGAGCCTTCAAAGCTCTCCTGCATTATCCCAGAAAAATGCTCAAATATAGCAGCAGTGGTAGCAATTTTTGCATAACTAGCAGTGAGTATTCTCTTTCAAAAGTGTATATTATTCTCATGTTAGTTTCAGAGGTGTGAGATAGAATTAGCCTCCCTGTGACAGATGTTGCCAAAGAAATAAAGGAAGATGTGATTTTGCCCTACTCTCTCAATAGTGGCAGCTATTTGATACAATACTGATGATGCCCCTACAGACACTCTGATACAGTAGTTGAGAAAGAATAACTAATAAGATACTATCAATCACTTCAAAGTTTTCTAGACTGTGTGTTAGACTATATACCAGAGATTTATAAGGAAAAAGTTATTCTGAACACACCACCATTTAAGGATATATCATTTCAGTGGAAAGAATTATCATTTCACTGGTCAAAGAGAAAAAGATTTTAGTCACTTTGTTCCAATGAATAATGTTATGGGATGCATTTTTTCAAGACACAAGTGAAATATAAAAAAAAAATCTCCCAAAACGTCCCTTCAAAAATGATCCAGGCTGGTCTAATAGCTACTGATTTGTTGTAAAAACAGATAGAGATAAATTGTACATCAAAACAGTACTTATACCTTTAGATGACTGTTGAAAATCAATCATTGTATGCTAAGAACTTACTGATATTTTCATTTCTGCTGTTATTATATGAATTATTAAAAATTGCTTACTTTACAAATTAAAGTATTTGCACAACTTCACCTTATCTGCAGATCAGAAGAACAAGCTGACATAGAGAGGCTGTGCGTCAGGCAAGATGCTTCTTCACAGTGTTTTAGGGTTATATATATTCCTTCCAGTTCAAAGGGAAACATCAGCATAACTATGCCTGATAGAAATACCTTTTTTTTGTTTGTTTCTAGAATATAAGAAAGAAAACATTCACAGACCCCAAAATGCAAACAATTGTTGAAAAGATCTCAGGATTCTCTCTAACTAGTGGAGACACTGAAATGTGGTCTGATCAACCTCACTGTCCTTAGTCACTTGTAAATGATAATTCTTTTCAGTCCATTGTCAGCCTATAAAACTTTTCTATCAACTTCCCTAAGAAACACCATACCAAGAGGACTTTGCTGGAAAGTTGGTAGCACTGAGTGACCTTAAAAGAGGAGCACATCAGCTGCTGGCCAGATTAATCTGCTGGTAACAGCCCAACACCTGTTCGGGTTTGTTACAATCCACTGGCCACGTACATGTTTCTATTAACCCTGCCTTTTTGCCTGGTGCCTCCCAGGAATGATATCACACAATACTCAGCACTTTTTCCTCCAGTGAGGAGGGTGTTTGATGGTCAATACACTGTGATATAAAGCAAAGGAAGATTTACTGATACTACCAGATGAATTGCTTGGCTGACCTTCAGGATTTCTTTCAGGTGATGTGTATTTCCCCATCAAAAGTAATAAAAATGTCAATACCATACACTGTAGAAGTGTCAACCACATGGAGCATAAATAAAATCCAGCTTTTAATAGGAAACACTGTGTAGCCTAGAAACTATTGCTCTAGTGCAGCAAGTATCTAATTACGAGGACTGACTAATTACTGTTAATGCTTAAAGTTTCTCATTGAAGACCGGGCATTCTTATGATAATTTTTTTAATATAAATTATTATTTAAAGTATCATCCTATCAGCCAGTAACCACAGCTGTACAGTTCAGTGTTTAAATCATTGCTCAGTGCAAGGAAGTTTTGGTCAAAGTCCCAGGCAACCTTAAGAGAGATGCTGGGTGGCTTTCAGGTTAAAAGGCACAAGACAGTGAAATCTGTATGTTACATAAGGTTTGCTCAGTGACACAGCAATTGCAAAAGGATTAAAAGCGTATCTCTACCATGTGATAGAGCTCTGTCAATGCCGGTGCTAACCTGATCTAAATCATCCACATGACATAGAGTCAGGCAGAGCTAAGGTCCTGAAACAAGCTGGTAGTGGCAAACTAAGTTCCAGAAATAGGACATTCATGAGTAGGTAAAAGTATCTCTGCTATGCTCCACTGTGCTGTACAGATACACTCCTAGATCTGACAAGTCCTCAGAATTAAATTGTCTTACTGTTATTCTTAATATTCAGCATGGATGAAATTCATCTGCCAACAAAAGTCAAAGTCACATTCTTCTTTGAAATGATCTATTTGAGGCCCATGTTCCCAAGATTATTTGCCCTTAATTTGCAAAGACAAATGCCCTCTATTAGCAAAAGAATCTCTGAATCCTACACTACAAATTCAGAAATAAGTTTTGCAACTACTCCTCTAATTGATCAAACCTTGGTTAGATAAACCTGAAGATGACAGTGATAAGTAAATTGCTGATGTGAAGGCAGTGAATTTAGAAAGCCCTTCTGTTAAATCAGAGTACATGTAAGTACATCCATTTATCATAATTACTAACTTCTACTAGGGGAAAGGATATTCTCTGAAGTTGAGCAAAGCTGAACTGTTTAAACTCTTTTGGGCAAAAGTATTTGAAATACAGACGTCTCAGAAATGGTAGAAGTTAATGTTAACTGGCACAGATTTAAAATAATCTCCTAAGTAAAGGAAAACATGGCTTTCAAAGTGAAAGCATAATTGTGAAGTGAACCTATCCTTAAGTTATGGTAATCTGTTATTTACTGTGGAGGGGATGAGGTCATGCTCTCCTTGTAGGCAGCTGTTATTGATAAAACAAAACATATTTTCTGCAAGCCAACCATCACACTCTATGTCAATATTCATCTTCAGATGTAATATAAACCTTATTCCAATAAAAGGGAGGATCATGGCAAGCTGGGGAAAAGCCTATGCCTCAAACAATGTATGGAAACTTCTTCCTTCTGAATGGACTGCAAAAAACAACAATAAAAGGTATGAAAACCTTATTAATCATTACTTGCAGTTTGGTTACTTGAAAACAGGAGAAAGTCCAAGGTGACTTCTTATTTGCAAACAACATCATGGGTGTAGAAAATAAACTCCATTTAATCTCTGTGTGCCAACCCACATCATGCTCATGGGACATTGACTCTTTTCACATTTATGGAAACTGATATAATATAGGGAAGAGTGAGATACAGCTTCTACCTTCCTTCAAATCTTCCTTCCATCAAACTATCATAGTGCTAAGAGATGCTACTGTCAACTCCAGCTAATATAAATATTTATATAAAAAGACACATTTCTTTTTCATTCCAGATGTACAAAGCCCCATGGTCTCTAAATAGGAACATGAATCACAGATGTGACCTCTTTTGTTAGAGACCCTAAAAATGAAATCCTGGGTTAAAATTTGCTCTGTATTAACAAATTTAATGCATGTTAAACTCAGACATGGTGTTATTCCTAGCAAAGAGTATTAATTACAAAAAGCTGAGGTTACTAAATACAAGCAAAGCATTTATTTGTAAGGCGATTTAAAGAAAATAACAAACTGAAAAAGCAAGGCCAAAATTATTTACACATTTCCAGAGAGACTACTCATTAAGATGCTGAAATGTTACTCTGATGAGTGTTTAGGAGAAACCCCACATCTAAACTCCCCTGTGCTCATTAATTCTTTCCACATAAAAAGTAATTTTATGTTGTATGACTTAAAGTACTTTTACAAAAGGGATTATGTTCAGCTTGGTTTTATATAAGCATGGCTATAGATGTTAAAAGCAATTAGCAAGAAGGCACTGAGACTTCCTGGATAACACAAAGGTTTATTGTTTCAGAGATTAAAATTCTGTTCTTTTCTCTTCCCCTGACTTCTTTTGAAATGCTGAAACTCAATTATTAACCTTTCAAACTTTCCACAAAACTCCATTTCTTAAGTAATTATATGATCATGTGTAAAGAAAATACGTAATAATCTAACAGTGCTTTTGTCCTCAGAACACCTCCACCTTTAAGTTCAAATTCTGAATCAGTTAATTTTAAGGCGCTCTTGTTTTAAGCAGTACCTTTAATGGGACTGCAACTGGGGGATTTTTTCAGGTTTCTCACCATTGGTTGACTTCAGCCTTCAGAATACCTAAAAGTACTTTTGAAACTGACAGTTTCTCAAAGCATGACATTTACCTGGAGTGGTAGAAACATATGTTTTGGAGATGTAAGATCAAGGACTAGTCCTTGTCCTAGAATTTGTATGACTTACCATTACAGAGACATTACTTTTCTGTACACCTATTCCTACTCCATGCTAGTAGGAGTTTAAATCCTATTATAAAGCAAACTAAATCCTGCTGTAAAGATGAGTTTAATCTTACTTTAAAACATCAATTTGTCTATTCAATACTCAGAACTTTGTGAAATTTTCAGAAGAGCTTATGAGAAAAGTGATTTTCAAGGACAAGCACAGTAGGATTTTAAAGAACTTAAAAATATCTGAGAACAGTTCAAGAGCCAACTTTCTATCACTTAGGGAATGAGAAAGGGAAAAAAAATTACCTGGTACACATTCACTGCTGATTTTCTTTACCTTCTTTCTGTATTAATACATCTCTTGAATCAATTCACTCTATTTTCCAAGTGTGATATTATTTAACCTGAGATCTATAGGTGCTGGAAAAATTTTGATCTGTTGCTCAAAACCAACAATATTTTGCAAGAATGTTGTTTTTATCATTGCAGGATATCCTGCAATTCAAAGGCAAATAAGTCCTAAGTATAAATACAGGATCATTATTTTCAGATTTAATATTTCTCTAAAAATCAGATCTAATTGAAAGAAAAAAGAGTCTAGCTCAGAAAAATATGCATAATACTTTTATTAACTGATCTATCCTGTGAAAAAATAAACACACTGTATCCTAAACTACAGCTTTAAGATTTTATGACTCTTTTTTAAAAAACAAGTGTGCATTACACAATGGGAGACAGATGTTTCCATGTTTTTGTATAATTTAGTTTACTAATTTAGATCTCAGTTTATTATTCAGATGTTTGATGTTGTAACTCTGCTATATTTAACTATTGATCAGTAAAAGAAAGGAAACTTGATATGGTGTATTTTAACAACTACATTGTTAACAACTAGGTTTAACAAATAGGTTTTAACAAGCAGGTTTGAAGATGATAATGTATTTATGACTTTGTATATGACTACACTGAGACAGATAAAAGTAACTAGAAATATACTCTGTTATGCACAGTATAGACTGTTGATGAAAAAAGAATTATAGCAAAATGGGTTAAAACAAGACAGGAAAAGAAGAACAAACCCCACAAAACTTACTCAGTGAAAGAGAAGAGGGTTCAATTTCATGCTATTCCAAATATTTATTGATTATATTTTTTATTCTATTTTTACTAGGAATCTGTCAAAGTAATTTATTTTTTCATAATTCAGTGTGCAGTGAAATCTCCAAGATTTCCGCTGGTGGTTCACTGAGGAACTGTAGCTCGTGATTAATTTTGGTGGTCATGGGAAATACTTTTCAGGAGGAGGGAAGAACTGATACTCTCCAACACTCTTTTGCCATGCTCTGTAATTAGTCTACCAAAGATATCCCACTCTCATCTTCTCACACTCTTCCCGAGGTTCCTTGCTGCAGGAGAATTGGGGAGCATATTTGGGACTCCCGCTCAAATTCCCCAATGGGCCCAGCCTCAGATTCTCCATAATAAATAAGCCAACCTCTTGGAATCGCTTCTAAAAAGGTTTGCAAAAGTTCATTACGTAAGTTATCATCTATCTCACGTTACTCTAACCTCGTGATACAAATGTCAGCATGCTGATGAATAGGTCATGTCCAATCTTTTCCTTCATCATATGGCTGGGCAAGAAGGGGCTTACACAATCATGCACTGTAAACGTTTCTGCTACAGCTGAAGCAACCAGAAGACTAACTTGTCTACTCTATTTATAGTATTTCTAAATATGTGTGTAATAAATAGCAGTGGCACTTAATATGTGCTTTAGAATAACTTCCTTTTCCACTGACAGCGTTTTTTTCCAAGCTGACTCCAATTATCTCAAGAAGCTGGGCTTGACATACTAACATACCACTCACACATATGCTTAGGACAGTCTAGGGATAGTAATGTCACTCTGCCTAGAGACTGGCAACTTTAGAAGAGATGTTCAGATACCAGTCCAGGTAACCTAGAGAAGTCACGATCATATGCAATGTAAATTCAACATGTTTGTCTTTCTTCTCCTCTTTTTTCCTAGTTACACCAGTGTAGGAAAGCTACAGTGCTTTGCTCACTATTGCTACTGCTCCTAGCAGTCCTTCAATGTTTCAAAACACAGTTTTGACATTCACTTATATGTTTCCATTCAGACTGTCACAAAATGCTGTGGATCATGACAGTTCTTGTTTTTTAAACCTCATCATCTTATAGTGTAATGTGAAACGTTTTTGACATAATCATTAAAATCCAGACTGAGTTTCGGTAAGAGAGCAGAAGAACCTGGGGAAAAAAGCCAGTTCAAAATGAAGCCAGCAGAAGATTAAAAACAAAAATCTCTTTTGTAGAGGTAATAGATACAAGACCCGATGTACTACTTTTTATTTAAATTTACTATCAGAAATTACATAGCCAGCATAAACTAGTAATTGTACAAAGTGTGTCAAATTCTGTCATGTTACATAATAACTATATCAATTGATTTAAATGGGATTATATAATGCCACTGATTGACAACTGAAGATTTAATCATATGAATCCAACAGTCCTTTGTACATTTTTGGAAAACCTTTCAGTACCAGTAGTGGTACTCCTGTTGCCATTTTACCTCTTCAGAAAAAAATCACAAGAAGGCAATTTTGCTCTGAAAAACTGGGGGTGTAAATGAAAGAAAGCAGAGAAGAAAGGTGTATCCTTCCATTTCATAGTCAGAAACAGAAAAAATAATTTAGTTCATGTTTATCTACTTGGTAACTGTACCTTTAAACATTACAATCACTTGTTTGAACAGAGTATTCCTTTCATAGCACTGAAGTGGAAAAATGTGTATTTACATTTTGAACCCTAAGGAAGAGCCTCAGAGTTTTCCTAAGGAAACACTTTTTGATGGCATTATTCTTCATGTTTCATTATTTCAGAGAGACTTGCTCCCAGTGTGCAAAAGACTCATCAGCATCTGGTAAAGTTATTTTCCTACTTTTGTGGAAACAGGCCAAGATGTGCAGTAACAGCTAGTAACTCCATAATAATGAAGTAACTATTTCCTGGAAAGGTAGAAGTTTAAAATGATTTTGAAATAAATATCTTAAAAGTAATATTGCAACACCAAAAACAGAGTTCATTGCATTGCTCCTTTAAAAGAAAGGATTAGAAATGTGTGTACTGAAGAAAACGTTATTATGCAGCATATCATTATTTAGTAGATAGAGTCTTATTACATACTTGGCCCTTTCTTCCTAGTCCGTATAGCTGCATCTAAACTGCACTGCAAGTGAAGGTCTGGGTCCATGATCATTTACCAGCCTGCCCTGCACCTCTTTTTGGCATGAACAGTTGAGAAAGCTTGGGGTTATTTCAGTGATCACCCCCCAGGTAGGAAGATCAGCTTTATGCCAATGCCTAGTGAGGACCTTGGCTCACAATTTGAGGAGTGGGTTGGGCAGACTTGCCGAGCTGAGCCATGCCGTGCTGCCTCTGGATTTCAGCTGGGACACACAGATACGACGTTGCCATCGGGTCCCTCCTACAAGGGTCACTAGGTTTTCTGTAGGTAGAGCAATTGGAAACCCTGGGCAGCCTGAAGCCAGGCTGCTTCTGGGGTTGCACACATCCCTGTGAGCTGAACAGGGTCAGTGGAGTGCACATGTTTGCTGACCCCTGTAATAGCGGTGTGGATGTGGTTTATATCAGCAGGGACAGTAGAAAAGCTATCAAGCAGATGTGACAAGTACATAAGCAGAGGAAGTGGGAATATGGGAAAATGTTCTACTTCATCATTACCATCCACCGAAAGTTAATGAGAAGGACAGGAACAGAAACCAGAACTCCCATATTTCTGCCCCATGCTGGACCTCCTCCTGCTTCTCTCTCTCTTGTTTTTTAACTTGTTGAGGGAGGATTTGTCAATGTAGAAATATCTTCAGCATTATTGCAGATAACCTGAGGTTAACACACTACACTGAAGTATTTTGCTTGAACTCTAGACCTTATTCGGGCATATCTTCCTTTTATTGTATTACTGTCTCCTCTCTTACCATAAAAAGAATGAAAATGTACACTAACCATTTGAATTGGCTTACAGGGCTCATGATGACTTTGACAACATGAAGTATGTTTGATAACTACATGGCAGTCATTCATTAATGTTTTGGTCAACATTTCTCCACATTTCATTCCAGGAAATCCTTCTATTCAATCCCAGTCTCCAGAGGTGGATGAGCTGGGTGTGGGTACAGATTGCTGATTTTACCAAGGTTTTGCTTATGCTGCAAACTGATGATCTGGGACAAAACTCTTCTAAAAATACTAAAAATATCACTCATCTTGTGCTTTTTAACTTCTTGATGTTTTTGTTAATCTTTTTTTGGTATTTTCCTCTTATCTTCTCTATATACATACACATAAATGCACAAACACCACTACACCCACTTGGAGCATTCCTTCATCTCATCTCTCCTTACTTCTGCCTTCAACAATCCTGTATTTTACTCCAGCCATAATATTTGACTCCACTCTGCCCATGTCCTACGTGGTGTTATCTCCCATGAAGGCCAGTCCCTGTCTCTCTGGATGTGTACACAGAGGGACAAAGAGGTGGCAGGATGTAAAAAACAAACCCTTGCATACTGCATAGATTTTTAAGGACAGCTGATGCAGTTCAGACAGATGTTTCAACCTTTCTCAGCAGTGCCAGCCCAACATTCAGATGGAAAAACACTGAGTGATCATTTCAGGGGGTCATTGTAAGATTTCTTCTGATAAAACCCATGATAAGGAACACTAGAAATGGAGGAATAATCTATTTATAGATATATCTCAGTGTACATAATTCCTAAATACATACTCTCTCTCAACTAGAATTTTTGTTCAGTGGTGAGAAGACTCTGCAGCAAAATAAGAGCTTGTAAAAATTTTCACTTTGAATTTAATATGGACAGTGTTTTACAAATTTTCACACTAAAAAAGAAGTGATATTGTTTGATTTGCTGGTTTTTTTTTTAATTATTATTATTTTTTCATCCATCTGCACTCACAGTTCTAGCCAGGAACAGAAAACACATGATCAGAAACAATAAACAAAATAGGAAGCTTTAATTTTCCCATAAGTTCTGGCATATATTTTCATCACAGAGGATTCTCATTTCTCTCCCACTTCAGGAAATCACTGATTTACAAACATTCACCATGGGACTGGTGGGAACACAGAGCACAGGGAATCATACTTCCAGTTAAAAAGCAGACCCCTTTCTTGGACTGTATACTGAGAAAGCAGTGTTCTGCTGACACAGCAACACAAACAAACTACCTAACCTCCTGCTATATTCTGCACTGGCTAAAAGTCTCTTCCAAGGCTCCTGTCTGCATAACTCTCAGAGCTGTTTAAAAAATACTGTAGGTTTTCTGGATGTTTTGTGGGCTTTTGAGGGGTTTTGGTTGTTTGTGGGTTTTTTTGGTGTGTTTTGTTTTTTAATAAAAATTTTTAAAACTCATGAATATTAAAAGTCCTTTGTGTTACTGGATAGTTGCCAAATAGAAAGTCTTTAATACTGCTGAAAATTTAATGTATCAAAGTCTTGAGAGTAAGAATCACGCTTAACTAAGAGCTAAGAAAAGAAGAGCTAAGAAAATTTTCTGCAAAGGCAGATATTTGTAATTTTCATTTTCATGGATGAACTTTGAATAAAGGAATGGTAATCTACGAATTTAGCAAAAAGAAATTGTGTGTAATGTAACAATTAATATAGGTTGCACATGGCCTACCTGTTGTATCTTCTTTCTGTGATCCAGTTGAGGCACTTTGCTTCAAGAGATTGTATTATGCTGTTTAAAGAAGATACCAAAGGCAGCATTACTGAGTTTAGAGTTAAAAGTCTACAAAGGATTACCAAGTAAGCAGCAATATATTATCTGTTTCAGAGAACCTGGATTTGCATGAGAAAACTTAAAGGAATGTCAAAATGCTAGTTTGATTAGATATCTGGTTATGATTTCATATGGTTCATACATGCTGGAAATTCCCCCTCTAAAAGTCTCGTATTCCTGTAGTATTGCAGCAAAAGAAGCCACCTTAAAGTCACCAAGAGTGAAAGTGCTGTTCAGTGGGACACTCATGGTATGTTTGATATAGCAACGTAAACTATAGTACATGTATTCTAAGTAATAAATTTGAACAGATGAAGTAAAGTCCATACAGTGTTATGGTCTAGTTCTGCAGGAACACAGAGTGACTTAACATGTATGCACATGGGTGCAGATGTAAAGATTTTCTTATGTCCTTGCAGTAATCCATCCTAAACAGAAAGAACAGAGGTAGAACATAACAGACTGAAGGAAACAAAATAGCAAAGCAGCAAGGAAAAATAGCTTTGTCGACCAGATGCAACAGACAACTTAGGTCCCTACCATACACCAAAGATTTTGATGGTGATTATGTATTTAAATCTGTTTCTCAAACCCAGACTCTCTCCACTCTTCATGCCTTCCATTAGATCCTTTGCATTCTTCTAAGGATGATGAGAATTTTCCAAGTCTCAAAGGTCTGGATAATTTAATGTCTGGATCAATTTCAGAATCTAAAAGACATATATTTTTGCTCAAATATGTGACGTGACCAGTCTGATTGGTGTTCTCAAACCATTCCTAAAACTCACCTGGAGCACTGGGTCCCTACAAATGTGGTAGCAAAGTTGCATTCTGTCCAGAATGGGGACCTAGAGAGGAGCTCCTGCCCATGCTCCCTCTGCATTGTACCCTATAAGCCAGTACACTCACCATTTTTCTACTCAGGACCACCCTACACACCACCTGAGAATGCTGTTGTATTTTACTAAATAATTCTTCCATGTAAAACAGGAGAGCAATACTCAGAATCGACATTAGAGACCATGAGTTTTTGTTCTTAGAGAAATGCTAGTAAACTATAAAAGATTCCTGATTCCTTATAGATTTTTTCCTTGACTCAATGATTCTTGAATTTTTCCTGTACACTTTTAATAAATGAAAAATATTCTTCTTTACTTCCCTCTAGTCTCTGATTAGGATTTTATTGCACATGGTGAAAGTAATCAGTATAAGAACCTTTCAGTCAACAAAATCACTGACCAAAACCTTGTACTTCCTGTATAAGTGCCCTGTAACTTAAAGTATGAAAGACAGGCACCACCAGCTGTGCCTCTGGCCATATTTTAAACTATACCCAAGCCCTGCTCAGGTGTTTTTTAAAGTAGTAGTTTAGAGATGTGCTCTGAGATTTGCACCTCCACATAATAAAGAAATCCTTTTGAAGCCCAGAGCAGGTTATGTCTGGATTGCAGAAAGGGGAAACATTCAAGAAGGGGGTCTACTCTCAGCAGTTCCTTTTCTAACATTCTTATCACTTTGTTAGTCTTAGGCAGCTGCCTGTGGATTTTATGCAATCACATTCTTAAATTATTGAGAGTTTTGAATTTTGTTTTGATGCACTCCATTCCCAGAAACACTGCAGAAGGAGACATGATGCTAATTCCGTGTTCTGAATTCACCAGGAGAAATGAACTGAAGAAAGATCAGTAACAGATGGATCTAACCTGGGCCAGTGTAGATTCGGTATTCACCAGGGAAGGAGCTTAAAGCATGAGTGGGCCCGCCTCTGGATGGTAAAGTACCTTCATCTTCTCCAGATTCACCAGGCATTTCCTGTAATTACTGCACTGAAGTATTTTCTTTGAGCCAAAGAAGCTTTACAATTGATGCAACCAAGAGTAGCTTTCCTCAGTATGGAAAACTTTTGCTGTCTGACAACTGAATTGTGATTAAGAACAATCTTTTTCTCCCAAACTTGAAAATCCCAGTACCAATTTTAAGTGGAAAATTTTTTTCCAATCTTGTAAAACTAGTAAAAAAATAACTAAATTTTGAGGATTTGTATGCATGATCTATGTTTTCTTTAAGAAAAGAGCTTGACTGGAGTTTCTGAAATGCCTCAAATTAGCAGCAGCAGCAGTACAAGTTTGCTTCTGTTACTGATTTATTCACAGGAAATGGCTTTACAGCTTAGCAACACACCACAGATAGGATAATTAGGTACTGTGTTTTGGGCTCTCACAGTAGGTTTTCCTCTAATATACCAAAAGAGGAATATTTTAAACAAAACATTTCAGAAGCCTTCTACATCTCTTAACATCCGGAATAATAAACTGTCTTGCTACCTTTGCACAATCTGTAACTCCCCAGTATCTGCAGGAAATCCACAAGAAAAACCTCACTTACGCACATATTCACCACAGCAAAATCACATGGTCGGCAAGGTGAAAATAACAACTGAAGCCTGATGCAGCTGGAATACATATGAAATATAAAGTGGCAAAACAACCCACTCCTCAGCAGCATTTTTTCTAGAGAAAGTCATGGGTTTTTATATTACATTATGAATACAATCTACACACACAAACATCATTAAAATAAACAAATTTTACATTATGTTAATGTGAATTTTAAAAATTGTTGTAATGTAAGGAAGGACATAAGCACACATTTAGGCACTCTGTGATACTATAATCTTTCATGTCAATAGAAATCTTCTGTGCTGGTTCAAACTTGTCTGCTCTAGAACTGCCTGAAGTTGATGTTTGACCTTTTGCTTTTCAAATCTACACATAAATCAATTTATATCTGTAGCTGTATATTTCATTTAAAAAAAGTTGCTAGATGCCTAGGAAGAAAATCAATTACACCCTATTTTAATTTAATGCATATCTAATTAACTGATATCCTTGGACAAATATTTTTAGTCATAAAAGGAAGTTCAGTTTGTTGAGTGCCACTGTACAATATCGCTGTCTTTACAATGTAAAATGCTTATGTCAGAGCTTTATAGCCAACATACATACAAAAACCATGTAGTTAACTTCAGAAACACTACTCCTTAATTCTGAACAAAAATATACCATAAGACTAGGGAGGGGTGAACGACCACTGTCCAAACAAAAGCCAAATAGGAATGTTTTCTGGGCTTTGAAAAGGTTACACTAAATTTGTTTGTTTGTTTTCTTTCAGTTTTATGCACTGTGGCACTTCCTACATTCAGGCAAAAGCTCAAATATCATACAGTGCAAAGAGAAAAGCTCTTCTTCTGCTACTGTATTTCTGGTCTGACGAGAAACAGGAAATACCAGCAGTCTCATGAGACTGCCTGTACTCTGCAGATCCCCAGCTCAAATGGGGATCATTACACAAACCCATGTGAGCCTGAAAACCTTTTGAAATTGGCCTGTTTCTAAGTGGGACACAAAAAATTACAGCAGAATTCCGTAGCTTCATCATTTGAAGACACACAGAAGTAAAACATGAAACAATACTGTTTATCTGACATGGATACAACCAGCATTAAGTGTTAATAAACATTGAATGGAAATATTTCCAACTCTATATACAGATATTTAAAACATGCTTCAACAAACAAATAAAAACAAATATATTAAAACAGGGGTTCATGATTTTATTTTTCAATAGCTTCAAGGGACTAGATGGTATGGTCACCTTTCCTGATAAGCAGAATCCTTCAAATTTTACCATTAGGTATACAAAATCCCCTCAGCCCCTCTGAACTACAGTTTTCAAATCCTTGATTAAAATTTCAGAACTCAAAAGGTATTCAATTTCAGTTAATAACAAGAAAATACATGAGCAGAGTGGCTATACTGGTGCCAAAAGTAATGCTGACAAGAGCCAACAGCAGTTGCTTGGAGTAAAAAAGAGGCAAACACAGTGATCCTTTCTCTAGAAAGGATTTTGGCAATCTAGGAGGGGACCTTCTGAGACAGAAGGCATATTTGGGCCATTATGTTTACTGGCAATATGAATCTTAAATTTCATTTTGAAAACAATCATATTTTTGGCCTCAAGATCTTGGGGCGATGAATCCAACAACTTAACTATGCATTGTGTGAAAGAGTGCTTCCTTTGTTTTGGTTTTAGAGTTCCTGTGTTACAAATGGTATAATGATTCCTTACATGCCTTCTCCATTATTTTATTATGCTTTTTCCTCTCAACTCACCTCTGGTCTTTTTCCACACCAGAGGATCTCTCCTAATCTATTAACTCCTTGTGTTCTATACTCCTTACCAGCTGTTTTGTACATGAAATCCTAATATTTACTTACTGGAATGAAGTAACTGGGACTGCATGTAATGTTCAAGATGTGAGCATATCCTGGATTTATTTAGTGGCATAATGACTCTTTATTTTACTCTGTGTTCTTTTTCTCATTCTTTTCTTGGATTTGATGGTAATATCCAAGCTGATGTTTTCAGAGGCCTGCCCAAGGAGTCCAAGACATCTTTCCTTCAAAGTATGCTCAGTTAAAATTGATTGCTTTGCAGTCATAATTAAGATTTCCCCTCACCCTTGTACATTACCAATATTAGGACTCAAACATCATCTTTTTACCCACTGCTAAGGATCAAAAAATCCTTTTGCAACTATCCATAGTTTTGGCCATCATGAACAATTTTTGATTACTGGAAAATTTCTTTGTATCCTTGTTGCACCACTTTTTATAGTCTCTTTATGAATAGCTGAACATTTTTCCCAGCACATACTCCTGTGAGACTCCAATGGAAATCTTGCAACACCATGAAAACTTACTCATATTTTGGCCATTAATTTATCCTTGAAAGAATATATTATTCTTTTCTCCTGCAGAAGTTTAGCCTCTTCAAAAACCATTGTAAAGGACTTGGTGAAAACTTTTTGTAAATACAAGTATGCTTGACTCACTAGACCAACATAATCTCCATCTGTTGATTCTTTCTAAGAAGCACAATACAGGCTTCTTTTGTAGGCTTCTCTCTACAAAAGCCATCTGGGTTTTGGTATTTGTTATTAGTATAGGGTATTAGTTCTATTCATTATTATAATTTATAAAGATTTGTGTGGTAATGATGGTAATGAAGACAGACTTACAGTCTGTAAGTTGCCAGAGCGCTCACGGTCTTCTAAAATTTACTATCACCTTTTTTCTTCTTAAACTCCTCAGATACAGTAACAAGTGGCATGTTACACGCATCTCTTAGTTTACTATTTTAATAGCTGAGCACTTTTAAATCTCCAGGATGGCTCAAGTAAGCTGGTTATTTTTATCCATCATTTTGCAAAACATTTTAGTCTCTTTTAGATACAGTCACAGATTGGCATTAAAAAAATAAAAAACGAAGGAATATACCCTGCAGGTTTCCTGTATCCTATAGAAACCCATACTATTCTCCTACAGGGCTGCATCTTCCCATGGCTGCTTGATGGCACCCACAGTCGGGAGTGGATTTGCTATGGATAGTTTAGTAAAAGTGCTTTTTATGAATAAAACATGAAGATGAACATTCTCACAAAAGCAGCTAGACAAGGTCTTCAGAGAACTATGTATTTTTAAGAAAAAGGCTAAGCTGGGCTTGAATCACTGACAAAAGAAGCTAACACAGGCCGTAGAGAGCTGCAGTTAAGGAGCAAGTACAGACAAAAGCTCCTATCCTGTCCACATCCCACTGAAAATGAATCACTAAAGATAGACAGTAGTACCAGATAAATACAGTTTTAAAGGCATCTCCTTAAAATTCTTAAGAGCTTTGCAATTTTGGCTGAAGTTCAAACAATTTGATGCAATTTTTTTCAGTCATAAATAGATTTTGGATGAAGAACATAGAACCTACTTACCAGATCAGACTAGGTGGTCAGACTAGGAGCTGTGAATACTATGCTATTTGAAGTAGTGCTCAGTTGATCTGCTGCAAATTCATGGTAAAACACGATAGCAAAATGCAAAAATTTTCTCTCTTCTTAACTTTCTAAATCTCATCTAAGTTTGTTTTTTCATATTTTTAGTTTATACTGCCTTGAATCCTCATTAATTCTAGACTATTCTTCCTGGTGGAAATCCATTCCACATAGTAAATTTCACTTCTGTGATTATTTTTAAATCTATTTGAAATGTGCTACCTTAAAACGCCATTAGTATATCCTGGGGGTTATATCATGAGGGAAGGTATACAAATATATAACTACCTCACATACCAATTTTATCTAAAATGTCCAAACTCTAATCAGTTTGCATGCTAAATTTCAACCAATCATTATATATTTCATACAATTTCAGTTTCACTCTGCTTTCTTTTTAGCTCTGGTCAGAACAAGACATATCAATCCAGTACGTTCTACAGGAATTTGTATTCTTCAGAATACTAATGAGTATAAGTTAGTATAGATTAAAAAAAGCCTCTGAACATTTCTACCTCAGGGTTTTATGATCCACTGTTTCAGGTATTTTTGACCAGATTTAGAAAAACATGGAATCTGGAGGATGGTTTTCAAATAGGGCTTTTGAAGCATTCACCCCTCTCTGTTTCTGTGCAGCACCTTTTCCTACTCTCTACCCTTCTACTGGTCCGTTTCCTTCATTTCTCTTCTCTTCATGTTCATATTTGACACTGTTTCCACTCCACTAGCATGCATTCATATTTTTACAATGTACTTTTTTTCCTATCACTTTATACAACTCCTACACAAAAAATGCAAGTCTAAAGACCTTTTTATAACACTGTTACAGACTGACATTTTAACAGCATCATCTGTGATCTTAATAATGTCTCTGGTGCAAGGCGGCAGCAGTGCATATCCCAGCCTGTAACAAATCCTGTCAGGCAGTCCTGATAAGGTCCTTTCAGCTGCAGACTATTCAGGCTGTATTAGACACAGTCACATTAGGTCTGCATACTGTCAATATTCCCCTGACTCCTGCAGGCTGAGGAACTGCAGGCAGGCTTCCCCTGCCTGCTCTAGAATATATCCTGTACATAAATTCTCTATATGTCCCCAGGCCAGACTTCCTAAACCTTCCAGGCAAGGGCTGATGATATACATATCCACCCTTCAGCCTCTGGGGAGTCTGGTGTTACGGTTCATCCTTCAGGAAGATGTGAGGTTGAGCCTTTATCTGCATGCGTCTCCTTTAATTTTAAATTAATTTTGGGCATTATTTCAGGTGAGATCATAGAACTCTCAGGAGACAAGTAATCCAGTCCAAGCCCATCCTGAATACTGCCAAGAGTTTCTCCTTCATATCATGGGATCTGCCTCCCATGCAACAAACTTTCCTCTTTCATGGCTGGCTCCACAATGAGTCCCTATTATAATAAAAATATTATCTCTGTTTTTCCGCCTTTCCTAAGCTTCCTGCCTGAGAGCTTCACTGGATAAGTCAACACAGGGTGTGATAGGCTTCTGCAATTATGGCCCTCAGACGGCACCCTCTGCAGCCCATCCACCTCCCTGGTGGATGGTTGCAGATGATCTCTTGGCTGGGCCAGTTCATACAGGGAGGTAGCTAGCATCTTGCTGTACCTCTGCTGACTTGAGTATTGCTTTTGGAGGTCTGTGGTCCCTAATGACCAAACATGCTGTACTGAGTGCAACTGTCATAAGACGATGCGGATAGAACTTTTTAGCTGCCCCTCCAGCCATCCACTGGAGCTTGCCAGCAGTTTGGTTTTTAAGATTCTGCATTAGACTGTCATTTCTTTGTCCTCCTTTCTGGGAGATTTCCACATTCAAACCACCATCCCCAGCAGAGCTCTTGGTGGGGACTGACTTCATGAAGGATGTGACTATCTCATTGTTGTACGTCAGGACAATTCAAAATTTTTCATTGCCGTAGGCAAAGCTGAATATAGAGGAGGCAGAGCGACTGCCCTAGGCTCCATACCCCACCCTGTCACCACTCTGTTACTCCACTGACAACACTACCTCTCCTTTCTGTTGCAAAGAGGAAAGATGAGGACCATACAGAACAGGGCTGAGCGTGCACATTACAGGGCTACCAGCACCCATTAATGTGGATTTTGCTTGAGCTGCTTAGCGAGAACCTTGTCTACAAAAACTGCTCTGCTGCTGTTATTACGGCTTTGAAGTAACACTGCTTTGGCAGCCCAAGATGATGGAAATCCCTCTCAGTCATTTATTTAAGGATCACTTCTCTTAGTCTGTCTCTGCAGGCAGCAACTCTAGTTTGACCATGTTTATATCCAGCCAGAGTTTCAGTGTCCTCTCATCTGCATCTGAGGGACTGGAGCTCAATGATCTTGCAGTGTCTACATCTGACACAAGAGCCTGACAGGATCTGGCTGAGTCCCTGCACATGAAAAAATTCCCTTACACAGTGATTCATGAGCAGTTTTTCTCCAAATTGCAACAGCACTTCTTACAAGAGATAAAATGTAAAATCCATTGAGGATAATATTATTTTATTCAGTACATAGATGGTACAATACCGTGTATTACTAATACTGCAAAGGACTGAGCAGTAGGCAGAATACATACTTAGGTAGACAAGACTAGATTTCGGAATTTAAATACATAACCTGTAAATCTGAATTTTAACCCCTGGAACCCTTTCCCAAAGCTGAACAGAGCTAATCACAGTGGCTTCAAGATTTGGTTTCTTGTAGTTTTGTTTATTGTGGATATTTTTAAATTTTATAATAACACAATAAAAGTTGGATGGCAAAAAAAAAAGTATTAGTCTCAGTCTACAAACTCTCTCAACAACTCCACGTTTGCCTCTAAAGATACCTATTTATCATCATCTTCTATACTACATTGAGATCAAGGGACAATAATGACAGAAGACTAGAAAAATGCAGGCAATATTATCTGTAATTTATTTGGTGGATAAAAGTTCATAAGAAAAAAGACGAGCTGCTGTCTTCTTATCTTTTGTATATCGACTCACTTTCTGTCAGACGGCTAAATTTTGTGGGAAGTGCATTAAAAGCAATTTTGCAAAAACAGTTAGCATTTCTTAACTAATCTTGGAGACTCTTCAGTAAATTACAATATCCAGTAGATGACATCTTTCTATTAATAGATATAAAAAATGTCTTATTTTTCCTAACATGTGTGTGCCACATATGGAAGCAATTTCCTGTTACAGCATTATCTGGACTATGAAAAAGAAGACATTCAATTCCAGGAGACCAGACTGACAACTTGTATTTTCCAGCAGGCCTGGATACATGATATGGAAGCTCTGAGTAACAGCTTTTACATCCTATTTACTATCCCTTTAATAGGAGCAAATCTGTAGCATGATGAGACATTAACATGCATTTCCCTAGCAGGAGACAAACTATTTTTCACTGCAACTTATATGTAACAGAGGACATTTCATTCTTCAAAAGAATTTTTGGTAATGAATGTTAGTTATTTAATATATGTATAGTCTTTAAGTTTTGTAAATACAATTATTCTAGTTTGCAAACAAAGGTTAATCAATTAAAGTGGCACCATTTAAAACAAGAGTGTCAGGCAGAAATGGATTGGGGAGTTCTTATATATCTCATACTGCCATGATTTCAGTACTGTCAGCCTTTAGGATCAGTTTGTGTCTACTGTTTCATTCGTGCCATATTCTTTAACAGAGCCCATAACCTGGAGATAAATAAGGTAAGTTCAGAGTATTACACTTTCAGACAAAAGTGTGTAGAAGGAAAAAACCACAGCTTTTCAAGAGGGAATTTCCTTAGAACAAATCACAAGATGGTTGAAAATAATGTTATAAACATATCTAATAAAGATTTATTTATACATTAAAAGATACTTGAACAACCTTAGAATAACACACAGCAGAATAAACAGTAACTATCCTGGAAAAAGTGAGGAGGTGGATAGTTCTGACCATGTCCCTCTGAGCTTCTGCTGGCTTGGCTGTGTCTGTCAGGTGAGTGGGCTGCAATGCTACAGCTGCAGAGTTTGGCTGCAGATGCAGTTACACAGACAAACCTGTCCCTGGTCTGGAAGATCCTACTCACCTTGATGGAGAAGGAAAGCAGGACAGGGTACTTTTTGGAGCAAAGCAGTTCTGCTACTCAAAGCTGCATTCCCACAGTGATACCAACATAGTATGCAGCTGCAGTAAATACACTGGCAAAGGATGACTGTACAAATCTGAATGAGATGATGCTTGTGCTTAGGAGTGTGAAGTAAAGAGTAACAATAAAGCTTACAGGACTTCAATAAAGCACTACAATCTCTTCTGTGAGTATTCTTCTGGATTATTAAATTGCATATAAACAGGAAAGCAGTTCATTAGGGTACTTTAAAAAATCATCACAGTAAGCCTAGAACACACACTCTCTCTATAAATTAATTACAAGCAGACTACATCACATTCTTTCTCATAAACTGGCACATTACAGAGCCAAATTTAGGTTAATTTTGAAGTTGGAGTCAAATGCAAAAGCATTTCAGTTCCTGAGAAATGTTTTCCTTTACTAAAAAAAAACAAACAAAAAACCCCCAACAACAACAAAAAAAACCCCACCAGAAATAAAAAGAATAGAGGAGAAAAAAGATGCATCTCCGGAGGTTCACTGCTAGCTAGTTTCTGGTTTGTGTCAACTTGTTTATATCAGCTGCTGATTTGCGTCACTGGCTTGGCTTTGTGGTTGTATCTGGGGCCTGATGGACACCCTGGTGCATTAAGAAATTCACCACAACAGTACAGCATGTTAAGATCAGATAGCACAACCTAATGTTGTTTTCTTAAGGACATACACCACACACAACCCTACTAAGAAATTACTGCAGGCAGCTAAGAGATGCAGACTATGAGTTTGATGCAAACCAGCTCTAAATTCAGATAATGAGGAAAATGTCCATGTACTACTAAAAAAGTGCATACTACATATTTTTCAGGGTACCAAAAGTTGTACATATATTTTCCAAAGGGTTTGTGTTTCTAGGAATCAAAATACATTACATGCCTTCACTTCTTCTAAGTTTTTAGAACAAGCATCTTAAGCCACTGCATATTTACTGTGTTGTGCAGGGAAACTTTTTTACTTTGAGATGCAAAACATTATTTTAGCTATGGCTTTAATTAGCTCATTGGAAATTAAAAAAATACAAATCCTGAATATTTAAGATTGAACATCTGACCATTTTGAATATTGATGACAACAAAAATTGGATGTTCTGTCTAAAACACATGTATTTTATAACACATTTACAATATGTAGTTTGCCCATACAGAAGTCAAAATTACACTTTAAGCTTTGTATCCATGTTTAGATGACACATGTTCACACATACAGAACTGCCTAATGAAAATTGAGCACTGCAGAAATGAGTAAAAGGTAGTGCATGATGCCTTCCTGCTATTCCAGATGTTTATCACTGGAAAGGCTAAGAAGGGACTACTGTGATTCTGAGGGCAGGCTTAGATAAGGCTATTAACCTTTTACTTCAGCTGATTTTTTTCCTTCACATTTTCAGTCCAAGCTTCCAGCAGAAAACCTTACAGTTCTTTCTAGCTTCATGATAATTCATAGAAGGTGTAGTGAATAAACAAAGAGAACACACCTTAACAGACATATTTCATTAGACAAAATAAAATGTTTTCAAACCCATGTTCGCTTTATGCAAACTTCCCGTAAGAAACAGTGAAAGCAGCTTCAGGACCCTCAAAATATTCCATGAGCATGTCCCTTAAATGAAACATGTTTTTCTTTTTAAAAATTACAAATTTGATCAAATTTGTGTTAAAATATTAAAATTACTTCCAGTATAAACATTACAGATGAAATCTTTTAATCCATCTGTTTTACTTCTCTTTTTCTTTAGGAGAATTTCAAAATATTTGGCTGTCACCCAATTTGAAATGAAGTCAAATTTGGAAATCTCAAATTCTTCAGTAAAGTAGAATGGTTGACCCCTAGGCTGTTCTGATAATATACCATATTTTAGATCAAGGAATTGCAGTTTTAGAAACTACACGATGAGCCCAGAAAGTTTGCACGGCAGTTCACACAGACAGGGTGAGCAGGAAGGGCTCCGCTCTGACCACGATGGGAGGAGCCAATAGAGGCAGATAAATAGACTCAGTATCTGGTGCAGAAGAGCACAAAAAGATCTTTCAGCCCCAGTCTTATTACTGTAATAGTGTAAGCTTCTTCAGTTAATGGTGTTGACACACTGTAGAGCTCATTCCCCTGTAGCTGCTGGAGACACTGAACCAGCTATGTCAGAGGTCTCCAGCCAGCCAGAACTGCTGATGTAGCTCTTCAGGTCACAGGCTGCCTCCCTGTGAGGCTGGGGCTGACAAACTGCTGTTTTGTAGAAGGTGTGCTGTGGTTGAAGAGTTGTGTCACCAGCTGAGGAATCTACAGAAGGAAGAAAATAGGCTACGTAGTGATTTCCTTGATCCTTCTGGTAACAAGAAATAATATTGATTGGAATAGGTAGTTCATCAGGTCATTGTGTGGCTCTGAGACTGGTGTAAGTGAAAAAAGATTGGGATTTTTGATCATGGGATATGTTACTCAGCACCTGGTCTACTGACACATGATGGGATGCATCTTTCTCAGAGGAGAAAAAATTCTGGCACAGGAGTTAGTGGGGCTTGTTGACAGAGATTTAAACTACCTTGGAAGGGGAAAAGGGAAAATACCAGGCTTGCCAGCGATGAGCAATGGGACACTGTTCCAAAACTCGAGGAAACGAGCATTAATGTGACGCCTCAATCTGCTTCACGAGATGGTAACTAAAAAGTACCACACCTGAAATGTTTCTACACCAATGCACACAGAATGAGGAACAAATAGGAGGGGCTAGAAGCTGTGGCTCCATCCCAGAGACTTGATATCATTGGCATAAGTGAAGTCTGGTGGGGTAAGTCCTCTGATTGGAGTACCCTGTTGGATGGCTACAGGCTCTTCAGGAGGAATAGGCAGGGCACAAAAGGTGGAGGGGTGGCACTGTAAGTAATAGAAGGGTTAGAATGTATGGATCTCACAGTTGGAAATGGCACAGTTGAGAGCTTCTGGGTATCAAGGGACAAACAAATAATGTGGATGCCATCATGGGAGTCTACTGTAGACCTTCAGCCAGGATGATGATGCTGACAAATTATTCTTTGAGGAACTAAGGGATGCTTCCAAGTCAACGGCCATTGTCCCTCAACTTGCCAGAAATTAACTTGGACCATCACACAGCTGGTACAACCTGGGCCTGAAGATTCCTAAAAAAACTGGATGATAGCTTTATGGAACAGGTCCTAATGGAATAGGACCTCAAAACGATACCCTTCCTGATCCGCTGCTTGTCAATGAAGAGGATCTCATGAGTGAAGTGGAAACTGGTGGCCATCCTGGCCACAGTGACCACAAGGCAATTGAGTTTGAAATGTCTATTTGACAGCAGGAAAAGTGCCAGCAAAACCTCAGCTCTGGACCTGAGGAGAGCAAACTTCAGGCTGCTCAGGGAATTAGTAAGCAAGGTCCCCTGGGAAAACATTTTGGAGGTTCTGAGGTCCATCAGTACTGGTCACTTTTCACACATCACCTCCTAAGGGCACAGGAGCAGGCAATTCCCAAGTGTCGAAAGTCAATCAGACAAGGCAGAAGGCCAGCTTGGCTGAGCAGGAATCTTCTCTTGGAAGACAGAAAAGGAAGGTGTATGTCCAGTGAAAGCAAAGTCAGGTGATACAGGAAGAATTCAGAGATGCTGCTTGCTGCTGTAGGGAGAAAATTCATGCAGCCAAAGCTCAATTTAACTTGAAGCTGACCAGAAAGGTGGAAGTCAATAAAAAGAGTTTTTTTCAAATACATTAATGGCAAAAGTCAGCATAGAAATAACATCTAGTTACAGGACGAAGATGGTCACCTCACAAATAGAGACAAGACAGAGGTGTTCAACATCTTTTTTGCCTCTGTCTTCAACATGGATGGTGAACCAAGTAAGGGTTTTCAAGTGGTCTTCGAAATCCGGAGAGGTCCCATCTGGCTGGAAGCTGGAAAACATTGTCCTGATTTTCAAGAGGGACAAGAAAGGAGGGCCCCAGAAAGTACAGGCCTGTCAGTCTCACTTCAGTGTCCAGTAAAATCATGGAAAAGATTATTCTGGGAGGCATTGAAAAACACCTGGAGGACAACGCAATCATTGGTCACAGCCAGCATGTCTTCATGAGGGGAAGGTCCTGCGTGTTGAACCTGATTTCCTTCTGCGACAGGGTAACCCACCTAGCTGATCAAGGAAAGCCAGTAAAGGTAATCTTTTTGGACTTCAGAAAAGCTTCTGTTATTGTCTCTCAGTGTCCTTCTGGACAAAATATCCAGCCTATAGCTGAATAACCATGTTACACAACAGGTGAGCAATTGGCTCACATGTTGGGCACAGAGTTATAGTGAATGGGGTTACAACAGGCTGGTGACTGCTCCCTAGTATTGTTCCACAGGGCTCCATCCTTGGCCCAGTTCTCTTCAACATCTTAACAACCCGAATGCAGGACTCAAAGACTAAGTAAATTTGCTGATGACACTAAATTGTGAGGAGCTGTTGACTTCCTCAAGGGCAGAGGCCCTGCAGAGAGACCTCAACAAGTTAGTGGGCTGGGCAACCACCAACCATATGAAGTTTAACAAGGGCAAGTGCCAAATTCTGTAGCTTGGATGGGGAAACCCTGGTTGTGTGCATAGACTGGGGAATGAGAAGCTGGAGAGTAGCACTGTGGAAAGTGACCTGGGGGTCCTGGTCAATGGCAAGTTGAATATGAGTCAGCAGTGCCCTGGCAGCCAGGAGGGACAACCATGTCCTGGGGGGCATCAGGCACAGCATCGCCAGCCCCGTCAAACTAAGTGATGGTTCCACTCTATTCTGCATTGATGCACCTTGAGTACCATGTGAAGTTCTGGGTGCTACAATATTTTAAAAAATCCCTTTTAGCTATTAGACAGTATCCAAAGGATGGTGAAGGGTCTGGATGAGAAGTCTTGTGAGGAGTGTCTGAGGTCATTTGGCTTGTTCAGCCTGGAGAAGAGAAGACCGCATTGTAGTAACAACTTCCTCATGAGGGGAAGCAGAGAGGCAGGTACCGATCTCCTCACTCTTGTGACCAGTGACAGGATTTGAGGAAATGGCGTGAAGTTGAGTCACAGAAGGTTTAGGTTGGATATCAGGAAAAGGTGCTTCACCCAGAAGATGGCTGGGCACTGGAACAGGCTCCCCCAGGAAGTGGTCATAGCACCAAGCCTGACAGAGCTCAAGAAATGTTTGGACAGTACTTTCAGGCACATGGTGTGATTCTTAAGGTGTTCTGCACAGTGCCAGGAGTTGGACTCAATGATCCTGATGGGTCCCATCCAACTCAGCATATTCTATGACTCTATGAAGGCTCACAAAGCAAAAAAACTTACAAAGAACAATAATCCAAATTTCAGGCCATGGATCCAGGAATAATCCAGGGAAAAGCACATCCTAATCTGTATAGTCTAGAGCTGGTTTTGTGGTAACAGAATGTGGTAACAGTTTATCTGTATCTTCTTTTTCTTGTCTTGGTTCTCACAAGGAGAAATATAAATAATGCTGATGCTTGCACAGAAAGTGAAAGCAAGTATCACAAGAATGCTACAGCAGCTATACATTTCCCAAAAGATTCTACAATGCAGGAATAAATCCTTTAGTAGTGAGTATAATTTCAAGGAGGGGTGTGCAGTGTTGCCCTTGCAAAGTAAAAAATTCCCTCTCTGTCCAAACACACAATGCCCATTCTCATCCTGAGAAACTTCCCTTTTTCCCTCCTTTCCTATGTGTTATCACAAAGCACTATATCACATCCTGATTGACAAGGTATTAACGTACAGTCATCACTTTTGATGGATACTGGGAGCTTCAAGAGGAGCTGGAACATACGGTGTCAAAGAGAAAAGTCTCACTTGGCAGTTTGGTTTGCTGTGTTTGACCTGCAATTTGAAGTAAATAGCAGATTTGATACAGAGTTGTTATGATTTACTCTTTCAGAGGAATAAAAAAGCAAATGCTAGAGACAGTTTTCATTGGGTCTTTATTAGTAATCTCTGTTAAAACACAGTTGAGAGAAGCAAAGAATTTTTGATTTCATTCAACAGCTTTTGTAAACATTTCCACATCTCTGTCTATATCAGCACTCCTCAGCCCTGGAATTAGGAGCTTCCAGAAACATTGTGAAGTGTTAACAGAGCTGGTGGAATCAGCCACACCAGCTGGAAGAGGCACACTGAGGATCTGGTGAGTAGGAATGAGCCAGAAATTTAGCTGGAATAGCTCTGTGGTTTCAGGGTTGTGGCACAGACTTTGGGCTTTAAGGCATTCTGGGGTCCTGCGGGCTCCAGTGTAGGAGGGAAGAACCAGCTACAAAGGAGCAAGGAGAAGTTTGGTCATAGTTTAGTGCATGAAGCCTGTGCTAAGGATATGTGCACTCCCTGGATGCCCAATGCCAACATGGGAAGGATGGGAACACAGAAGGGATGAGCAATGGTCTCTACTGTCAATCTCACTGGCTTTGTGTACCAAAGAACACCATCAGCTTGTCCATGTGGGAACTACTTCCTTTGGGGGCCCCTCTGCTCTTCACCACTACAATAATTCAGGAGTTTTGCTTTCCCCTTGTTCTCAGGTCTCTGTTGTTCCTCATTCAGCTATCCCATAGTTTCCATGGTTCCCAAATTCCATCCTTTCAGGCCTCCTTAAAAATAGCAGAAGGGCCCTGAAGTATGCCACTATGACAGTCAGAGAAACTTGGAAATGGGAGTTTGCAAAAATATTTACTATGTGAACACCCTTCTGCTGGTCTTCATAGGAACTGAAGTAAGTGACCAAGGGGGAAATTTGAAACCAAAGCTTCTAACCGAACCCACAATTAAATAGAAGATCAACAAGCCCTGTAATGACAACTGAAAAGCTATGTCAAAAGCACAAGCCTTCACTGTCTTCATAGTTTTACAATCATTTTTTCCAATTTGTTTAAGTATGTACTAATTGGATAAAAAACAGAAAGATGACTCTGGTGCTCTGCTGACAGCTTAAACTACTTCTCTTTAGTTCAGAGGTTTCACTAACTACTTATTGTCAATTCTGGCTGTTAGTCACTTACTTTGATGTAGTAATGTTGGAAAATCAGAAGCTAAGTCAGTCTTTCAGTCCAACAATCCTTTCTATCTGAGATCATAAGAATATGAAAATTTGGCTGTAATATATTTTATTTCTTCAGCCATTTCAGTATTTGGAGATAATTGCTATATTGTAGGAAAAAAGGTGTATATCCTTTTTTTTAAATAGACAAATGACCACTTTTGAAATAAACAACTGTGAATTGAAAAGTGTGCGTTTGAGTCTTTTCACTTAGTTTTTCACACTTCTTTCTAATTTTATGTAACTGACATGGTAAGAATGATAATATGGGTGAGGCAGAGTTAGTACTGTTAGATAATGTGATAGCCAAGCTACTGTGGAGCTTTCCTATACCATCACAGAGATAGTTACTGAACTGCAGGAAAAAGTCATTCTTGTCCCAAGAACGTCACTGCTTGGCACCAGTGAAAGCTGCTCTGATGCTATGTGACAGCCTACTTTAATGGTTGCATGTACACGGACTGTCCATAAAAGAAATATTAGTTACTGCTCAGAAGAGACTCCTGAAGCTTCAAAAAGAACTATCAAAATGTTCACCCCAAACATTGAACGTCACAGATTTAAATGGCCAGATTTAAAAGGTGGAGGAAAGTAAAAAGTATAGAGTATCTCCTTCTTCATTCTAAAGACTGGAACGTGAGGAATGCCTTACCAAACAAAAAATTCTCCCATGGCAAATATTTAACCATATGTATATAGGAACAGTGTGAATGTAGATGAGAGTGGGAGAATATTATGGAAAATGCAGTTTGGCTAAACAGCCTGTCAAAGACTTGGCATCCTTTGGGATATTTGTCCAAAACTTCATGTTTTTAAGCTGTTGCAAATGAGAGAATACAGTTTTGTGAGAAATATGTAAACAGGGCCAGTATGACACTCATCATATGAATGGATAACTTATTTTAAGACAGAGTTAAAAGTTGTAATGCAGTTGTTGCTCAACTTACATGTTTAACTGGTGCCAGTATCACTGAATGAAAACACAGTTTAATATATTACAGTATCCAACTACTGGCTTGGTGACTGCTTCAGGTCAAAGATTCAATTGCTTTCTCCTTACAGTTTAACAAAATACAGGTTTGAGGCTCAGAAAAGCAGAATTCTTCTCCTCAGTCTGCCAAGTGACTTCAACAAATTACTTCAGTGTACCACAATTTCCCTACCAATTAAATAAAGCACAATACTTGTAATTCTTAGCAAAGTGCTTTCAAGGCAACTGACCCATTTTCTAGAAACTGCTCAAGTGCCATTGCTTGTGTATGTTTATTTGAATGCATCACTTGGCATGATAATATTATAAGACCATTATTTCTGTGTAAACCCACATATTCTTTCACCCAAGTTCTTAATTTGATGAGTACGTTTATGTAAATTACTGCAGTTGTCTCTCTGGTACATTTTTGAAACTCATGAATGATGCAGAATATGTTGCTCTCTCCCATCACTACTTTTCAAGCCATCTGTATTTCTCAATTTAATGTTCACTTAAACTCATGCAGAGGGAAGAGGCCTAACAGAGAAATACTGATGTAGCTACAACAAGATACTTAAGATGCTAGCCCTTTTACACATCCCTCTCACATTTCTGCTGGAAGCCTACCAGACTTGGTAAATTGGAAGATGCTTGCACTTTTCAACTATTATTGTGCACAATCCATTAACTCAGAACAAATTCCCCTTCGCTGCTGTTAAAGCCAAGCCTCCAGGCTAAATCTGAGCAGTTAATACCTTCTTTTTCTGGGAACTCTGCAACGAGTTGTTAAGGAAAAACTAAGGCACAACATGTAAATACTCTGGTGTTCATCAGTGAATTTACTGGTTCAGTATTTTTTATATTCATTGGATCATATTATGACAAGATAACAGACTGCAATGGACCTCAAGAGATTTCTACTACAATCTTCTGCTCAAAGCAGAATCAGTTGTAAAATCAGACAAGGTTTCTTAGGGCGTTATCTTTTGGGGCTATGGAGAAGACGCAGCCCCACTGGGCAAATTGTTCCATTGTTTTATTGTCCTCATAGTAAATAAGTTTTTCCTACATCCATTCTGAACCATTCTTGCTTCAGCTTTTTGTCCCACACCATGCAGCACTATGAAAGAGTCTGTCTCCATTTTGCTTATAACTTGATCATGGCAAGGGCAAGGCTGCTGTTAGGTCTCTCCAAAACTTTCTCTCTTGCAGACTGAATAAGCCCAGTTCTGTTCCTTCAACTGCTTTTTGCAAGGCAAGTCTCCCAGCCTCTTGACCATCCAGGTTGCTCTGTGCTGAACTTGCTTAAGCTTTAAAATGGAGGTGCTTGAAACTGGACACAGACTTCTAGATATCATTTCATGAGTGCTGAGCAAAGGGGGTTACTTCTCTTGATCCTGTTAGCATAGCTCAGGAAGCTGTTGGTTTTCTTTACAGCTGGGGCATACTGCTGGCTCATGTCCAGTCCATTGTCTGACAATACTACTTTTTTTTGCAGAGCCCTTTCACCATTTCTGTTTAGCCTTTCTACTGTTCAAAATGGATCTTATGCTCATGAAAGCCTAAATCCTATCAATGACATCAGCTGTACAACTAAATCCATCTCTCCTTTCCAAACCTTTTGACTGCACTAGCAGGACTCAACACCACCTGGGTCTCCATACCCTTGACCCTCATGCCCATAGCTGTCCAGTCACTCTTGATATGTTCAAGGTTCCTGCTCCAGAAGTATTAGTGCTGCCATTGCACTAGCAGCAGCAACATTAAGCAGCAAGAGAAATAGCACACGGGTTAAACAAGCCTTGGCAGTTTCTTTGCACCATGCTGGATCTGAGTTCCCAGCAAGCACTAGACTTCCTAGACAGAAAGTTGTGACAGCATATTGGGCCTTCTGCAAGTCCTATGCTACTGTCATTCGTGGCTTCCCCTTGGTGCTAATGCATGGTTCACCAGGAGGCTGTGTTGTTTCCCCAGGGATGGCTTTCTCTACCTTGCCTGCTACCAGCACACTGAGACAGTTTTGCAACTGCAGATCTGCCATCCTCCCTGCAAGGAGTCACAAGACACCTGCCTTTCCAGTCTGGAGTTCTCCATTTCTCCATTTAACCCTCAAAACTGATTGTGGTCTCTGTCTGCTTGGACTCCATGCAGTTACAAGTTCAGGCTTTTGTATCTGCATGATCTCTGTGAAGATGCCTTCAAGATCTTTTTTGTGCTTTCTGATGCTGTGCAGTTTGTCCCATTTCTTGTACAGCTTCTTGTCTTGGCAAAATATTTCCCCATTTAGCGCACACCTTGTGCAGACAAGGACACTGTTTTCTCCTGCTCCAGGCTCTGGGAGACACACAAGCTGTGCTCTGCAATCTGAGACCTGGAGAGTTTTATCCTCCCACTGGAGCTGTGACTTGAACAGAGGCCTCTGCTGTGCCATGGGTAGTTGCTCTATTTGGTGCTGGGAACTGTGCCCTGTGGTGCAACACTGCTGCTGATGAGTCCCACATGGGCTTCCACAGATTTGTGGCCTCTTTCCATGTGCCTTTCTGAGCAAACTGCTGCTTCTGAGAGCTCTGCCCTGGGACCTGTGTTTATGACAAATTCCTATTTTCTATTTTCCAACAGCAGCTGGTTTTAAAGAGACTATATGATATTTTTAGCATCTCAGGTGCTTCATTCTTAAATTCTTAAGATCCCTTGGGTGGACAGTATCAGGGTCTAGATATGGCTAATCTTTAATAATTATGATGTTACTTAAATGAAAAGTAGTCAGGAAGTTCCTTAAAATATCACTTTTCCTTTCTTTGGATTTAAAAAATATCTCAGCCACCCAAACAAGAAACTACATTATAAAAGCAGATAGGTTTTACATACAAGGTCATTTCATGTCCTTCAATAAGCCCATACTGCACCCACTGCAATGATAATATTGCATGTGCACTGATGGGTAGGCTTTGGGTTAAAAAACTGACACCCTGTTTAGACTAAGACAGATATCATCAAAAGTGATAGGGTAAAAATGTGACCAAATATTTTTTTGTATCTTTTTACAGTGCTCATATAATCCTCTGAGCAAAAGGGTCAAAACAAAATAAAACTCAACATTTCAAAGATCTGCTAATAAAATAAAGACCAAAACTCCTAAATTGTACCAAACTACTATGAGATGGACAAAATATTGGAAGAGAAATATTTCTAATCCAGAATGCCAAATAGACTCTCACAGATGACAAGGAAGAAAAAAGATTTTAAATACAAGGCGAATCTTCTTTAAAATAAAGTAGAATAATAAACTGAAAAAAATAATAATAAAGCAATTAAGGCCGAAGATTAACTAAACTATGTCATGTGAAAGGTTATGAAAAGACTGTGAAAGAGGAACAGAGTTTGACAGGGGCATGTTCTTATTGCTATTGATAGAATTTGTACATTTATCAGAGACAATGTGGCTCATTCTATATAGCAGAATTAATAAACAATGAGAAAAGCTCCAGAAGAAGGAGCAGCAATGATTTACCATTACCACACTTCAGCCCTCTAACTTCACTGGTAGGCATTGCCTTATCAAGTTTACATGGGACTAAAGATCTGAGTGATGGAACTCCTATTCTTTGCATAACATCAGGAAACACACCTGGAGTCATGAATTGCCCATGACAGATAAATCCATTGCCACAACATTCTCCCAGGTTTCAAAATTAATTGAAGCTTCAATTCACATTAAAATTACTTTCTTAAAGCGGGGGGGGGACGGGGAGAGAAAGGGGAGGGAGGGGTTGTCCCAGGCAATAGAAGCAGTATCTGCTATACCTTGCCACTAAAGGATTAAAACTTGAATTTAAACATTGAACAGTTTTGAACTTACCATTGTGACATATTGTGTCCAAAGCAAAGTATTTGAGGACTTTAGTGGGGTTTACTTCTTCACACCTGAATACCATCTTGACATCTTGTCCCAGCGCAGGATGAAATATATTTCCAAATCTTGAAATTTTTCATGGAACTGGAGTTAGGTTTGCCAGCTTGCACTAGCTAGCACAAAAGCCATTTAAAAAAACCCAACAAAATTATTTGATGAAAGTAGGGACAAGAATCACATATTTTAGAACACAAAGGGCTAAAGTAAACTTCAGCTGTTGTTTTTAACAACAAACAAATATTTGTGTAGTCACAGGGAGTGAGCCCAAGAGGTCTGGATACTGTTTGCACTTACTGAGCTCAGAAGTGCATTGGGATGCCGTGCTTGCAATTGCTCCTGCTTGTGGGTTCATGCACAGGGGAAGGAAGGATGGAAGAAAGAGGGGAAGGAAGGAAAGAAGCCCTGTAAAGGTCCATGACATAGCTCCAAAATCATGATCATATAAAATGAAAACCTTTGCCCCACAGCTTACAAGAGGTTTCTCAGACTTCAAGGGTAGAAAAGATAATGCGTAGGGAAGATGAGCTGCTTGTTGAGTTTAAGGAGAGTCTTGGGGCAATGCTGCACACAACTGAACTGTTGAAAACATTTGTATTTAGCAACTGCATTGGCTGTTAGCCTGTCAGCACCTATATACTTTCTGTTTTCTGCAGCACACCTGATCCAGCTAGCTCATATACTAACACACAGCTTTAGGCTCAGAACTAGATGATGCTTTTGCTAGGACCTTAAATGTTCTAACAAGGCTTAATGGCCTTGATTGGCCTCTCCTGGGGACTTCACACACATCCTCTGGCTCAGGAACCCCATCTAAGCTCAGACCGTGCCAGGTGATCCCAGCTGGCTCTGGCTGATCTCTTTTCCCTCCCTGAAGCTGTCCGATGGTAGGTATTTTTAACTTCACAGTCCCCTTGTGTTTTGTATATCCTTGAAGAGATTCACTATAAAACTTGGAAATAGAGGTCTTGTAATGCGTCATGTTATGAGCCTTTTACGATGATTTTGTCAAGAAGTAAGTTATGTGTGTAATGGTTTACTTGTGCTAAGGGTCAGTATGTTAAGAGTGACATTAATCAAGTAACACAGCACTGTGAGATTTCAGTGAAATTCACCAAGTTTTCTTAGTTTGTTAACTGTGAAGTTTCTTATTAAGTCCGAGAATTAGCATTGTTACTATAAGAGGTTATTTTATACTGCTATCCTGTCCAGTTATTAAAGCACATTACAAAATAATAATGAGCAGCTTTTTCTACCTAGTGAAACTGTTATTGTGCATAGCACTACTTACACTTTTTTTTTAAATAAAAAATGGCAACCTCGGTAAATGGTTTTAAAGTTACTTAGTCTATTTGAGATCCTGAAGATGGAACAGAATAGCTTATCTGCAGGGGAAAAAATATGAAGCAAAATACTTGATGCTTTCGATTCCCTGCCCCAAATCACTGAAAATAAGTAGTAAAAATTAAAAATCACAATTGAAATAATATTGTACCTGTTTCTTTGCCAGTTCCTTGATTACAATTGTATAATTACTATGGATAGAAATATATGACTAATCTTGTGGTTTTGAAACTCTACTTGCAAGTACCAGTGGGTATAAAAGATGACCTATTCTTCTTCTGCACCAGTTATTTTTCCCATTAGTAACTCAGACTAAGCTATACAGCTTCAAGCTATAAAACCTAGTTCTAGGTGTACATAGCTAAAATTTGGTACCTCCTTGTCAAGTTTGAGAATGAAACTTTGCAGATAAGCAACTTGGTAACTTATGACAATAAAATACGGGGCATTAGCAGTATGTATCCTCTGATGTTTCTGTTTACTTTAAATGGGCAACGCTAGGCTTCAGTTAACACAAATATGCTCCAGCTAACCTACAGGGGTAGCAAATAATTCTTTTCCTGGCAGTATTTGAAATGAGATTTTTATTGCATTATGGAAATATGAAGAGTTAACCTAACTTTGCTCACCAAAACCAGTTCCTTGAGAACAAAAAATCCTAAATGCTGCATGAGATTTCCTCTAAAAGTCAGATGTAGGATATAGCCAGAGACATTCTTCCCAGTGAAGCACAGGACTGAAAAGTTAAGCTTGCTGCTAGACTGGGCAGGAGACTGCAGCTGGCAAATGGGCTTTGGCTCACAGTTCATCTGGCATGGCATATGGGTTGTTGGCCTGCAATTAAGGCCAGGGTTTGGGTCTGATTCTGTCAGGTCTTGAATTAATGACAGTAGGGAGTGAAGACCTATGTTTATCCTGGAAATCGCAAGGAATCTGGTGCTGATGCAAGCAGCAGCAATGAAAGACTCATGGTAGATTATTCAGTATCTGGTGGTCACTAGGCTGTAGATAGCTACAATGAGTGTTATGCTTAGGATTTAAGGCAGCAGAGCTCTCTTTTTGCTTGCTTTGCTGCACTGTGTGAGGTTTAAGTCTCTGTAGCAGTTTTCCAATTTCCTTTCAATAAAATACTTGTGAGTTGGCCTTTTGTCTTTCACCCAGTAGGAATGCAAAGTTGTCCAAATACGAAGACTGTGGGAGCAAATGCATCACTAATTCATCTTAGGAGGCTCCTAAGGGGAAATCTTCATAAACCTGTTTATGAAGATTTTTGTAAAATTAAACAATGGATGAACTTGCACTTGTAACCTGTTTAAAAAAAAAAAGTGCAATGTGACAAAACCGACATGAAAAATTTAACAAGTAAGGGTAGCAGTAAGATAATATGATATGTTAGTGCTTGTTAGTGTCCAGTATCAATGAAGGCCTGGTCCTGTCTCATGCTCAAAAAGGGCAGAAACAAAGTCATTATGACTATTTTTAAGCTGAAAGGATTTAATCTATGTATTAAATCTGCAATGCTTTCCCCAAGGTGCTCAAGGAGAGAAACTAACTCAAGCCCAATCTAAAAACCAGAGAAAAACACAGGAAAATCAGCCAGCTTTCACCACCTTGTAGAATCTCTGCAAGCCACTCTCTACAGTATAGTGTAGAAGTCTACCATAATGCACTTTAAAAGAACCAAGTTTTACTTAAACTTTTATTCAACTTATCTACTTGGTGCATTTTGAAAGCAGTAAGTGGAAAGTGTTATGATAATCATGAGAAAACACGACAAAAATCTATTTGTGAATGTATTAAACTGATCAACACACCTTTGTTCAGAAAATAATAATGCAGCACTTGAGGAGAAGAGTTGGCATTTAGACAAAAGCTGAATGCGTATGAAACAATGTTTTAAATTTTTTAAAAGGTGGCAATCCTTTTTGTTTGATTGCCACACATAAAAGTTGAAAAAAAATTGCCTTTACAAATAAAAAGGCATTGTATTTTTAATTGTTGCTCATACAGGACTCTAGGTACACAAAAGAAGCAATGTTGTTTTCTTAACTTAAACTATTGCCTACTTCTTTTGAATAAGATCATTACTTTTATGATTTTTTACTTCTGTTCAGAATATAACAGATTATTTGCTTTCATTTCAATACATTACAAAGAACAGATTACTACATTTGGAAAAAGCCACAGAGAAATCACAAAAATACACATAGTGTCCTTTGGACGCTCTGTCTCTTCTCTGGTTAGTTGGCAGAACTAAGACTTGAAACTAGTGGAAAATTTCTTCCATGGTAGAAACTGTGACCCAGTTCTTGAAAAAGTTGCTCTTCCAGGCACGGCCTTCCTGAGTATGAACTACTAATTGGAGTAGGAGTAAGAAAATCCACCTGAGTGTAAATATATCCTTGCACATTTCCTGTAATCTTTAATCTTGGTAGTTATTTCAATAGAGATAAATTTCAACTTCTCTGTTAGTGAAATGCAGTTTGTTGTCTAAAAGGCAGCCTATTACTGGATAGTTCTAGAGAAATTTAATACTTCATTTATCAACAATCTATCAAATAGCAAAAATGAGAATTCTATTCAGCTGCCTTGAAAATATCTGAGCATTCAGACTTTTTTGTGTAAAAGAAATATTAGTTTAATATTATAATTAACTAGTCTATAATTGTGATTCAACTATATGTACAAATTGATGCTTTTTAAGAAGTTAACATGTAAAAGACTAATTCTGTAAGACAAGCAAGAAAGTGTCTCAGTTTACTTGAACCAGCAGAATTTGACCCAAATTATTATTTGCCTCTAACATAGATCTTGTGTTGCTGAACTGTATGAAAAGAATTTCCAAATCAGCAACCCACAACTATAATTTGCCAGTATGTGGCTTCATATCAGAGGCTGCAATGAAGTGTTTGTTTTTATTCTGTGAAATATGGATGTCTCCCACAAAACACAGAATTGCACACTAATATAAACTTGGAGTAAAATTATCAAAAGAAGCACACTGTTAGTGCCAGAAAATGAGACAAAACAGAATACCTGAAGAAATTTTCTTAGATAGATTATTATTAAACTTCCCAATATTTAAGATCTGAAAGGACCATTAAATAACCTAATCTGATTTTTACCTATGGAAGTAAGGGCCTTTAAATTTTATTCAGGTACCTGTACATAAATCTGTACATAAAATATTTCCATTCTCAGATGATTAAACTGTATGTTCCAAGCAAAGACAAAGGTTTGACTCCCAGTAGTGACAGATGCTAGCTAAGCCAGGATGAATGATATCAGCAGGCAAACCATATCAGTAACTACTGAAGGAAGCAAAAGTTCTTGTCAACCCAAGCCAGAGACAAAATTCTTTCCCATTTCCAAAGGAAAGTATTAGTATGAGCTTAGTAAACAGCTCAGCCTTGAAAGTCCCTCAGCACACATACCTTACCACAACTTTCTAATAAACAGAATTAGTCCTACCTTGTAACCCTTCTGCTGGTCTGTTTTCGTGCTCTTTCTTTGAACTGTCTCTAGGATCTCCCAAGGCTGGGCAAGGACAAATATAAAAGTGTAGGGGAAAGATTAAAAGAGTCATTTGGAAATTACCTAACTGTGAGTTTAGCAGCAGCTCCTATAAAAAATAAAATAAAAAATCATAGAATGAATAATCAACCCACAGCATGACTAGAGTAACACATAACACAGTAACACATAGGTGTGCTGAAAATAAACTGAGTCAGATCATAGTTTTTCTGTGAAAGACTAACATGCTTTGAGAGGGTAATGCTTAGTGCATAAGAAAAACAGATATCACACACCAATCTTTTGTAGAGTTTTTGACATTTTTTTCACATATCTCTAGTTTTCTTATGCAAATGTTACCTACTCTAGAGGCAATATGCACATTGAGGTATAAAACTCAATGGAGAAACTCAGTGGAAAACCTATTTAGAAGAAGCTATCACTAATTCACTATCAATTACCAATAAGGAAGGCTGTATCAATGTGATATTTGCAGGACTCTGCCATGGGGCTGATACCATTTGATGCATTAGTTCTTGAACTGGGTTGTAAAGAGGAACCTTTTTAAACTGGCAGTTATACCAGTCTGGGAGGAACTGCAAGTGTTTTGGGCAGAAGGGTTATAATTCAAAGAGATCTTGACAAACAGGAAATAAATCTGAAAATCTGCAATTCAGTACGAACATGTGTAAGACATGGATGCACAGCAACAAGCATGCATACAAGTTGGGGAATGTTGAGTTGGCAGCTGTGCTGAAAAGGATCTGAAACTATAGGGTTGACAAGCTGTATGTGAGTCAACAGTATAAAAGCCATTGGCAAAATGAACACGACTATCATGTAGAAGATTGGTAAAGCTGTTATTTTACCTTTCTCAACTCTAAGCCCTTACTTTTAATACTTTGTTTAATTCAAGGAGATTTGAAAAGAGATTTGGTCCAACTTCAGAGTCTAACAAGGAGCAACAGGCATGGTTGAAAGTCTCTAACATACTGTTTATGAAGAAAGATGAAAAGCACTGAGATTGTTCAGCCTGGAGAAAAGACTGAGGAAGGAAAAATTGTTTTACTGTTCAAATTCTGAAGAATGCTCCTTTTGACTGATGGAAAGAGGAAGGCAATAATCTACTCTTTTTGAAGGGAATAAGGGTAATATGTATGACAGCAAAAGAGGCTTTACTAGCAGAGATAGACATGCGAATGTCCCACTCTACTCAGCACTCGCCAAACCTCACCTGCAGTACAGTTCTGGTCCCCACAATTCAAGAAAGTTATTGGCAGCCTAGAGAGAGTCCAAAGAAGTGCCCGAAAGATGATCAAAGACTGAAGGTGTTAGATCTTTTCCCCCTAGAGAAGGAAAGGCTCAGAGGTAACTCATCACAATATTCTAGAAAAGGGTGGCTACATGGAGGCCAGAGGGTCTCTCTTCACAAGAAGCCACATGAAGAAGACAAAGGACAACGGTATAGGTTGCAATGGGAGAGGTTTAATCTCCATGT
Source organism: Campylorhamphus procurvoides (assembly GCA_013396655.1). Classification (NCBI taxonomy): domain Eukaryota; kingdom Metazoa; phylum Chordata; class Aves; order Passeriformes; family Dendrocolaptidae; genus Campylorhamphus; species Campylorhamphus procurvoides. The sequence continues at coordinate 662,066 of WBMV01004566.1, forward strand.
AAGACAGATACTGTGAAAACAGTCAATCACTGGAACAGCTTCCCCAGAGACACGGTAGAAGTCCCATCACTAGGGATTTTCAAGATGTGACTGGACAGTGTGCTAGATACGCCCATCTAGGTAGACTCCCTTCCACATAAATTGAACAAGATTATCTTTTGAGATCTTTTCCACCATTTTTTGTTCTTTGAACTTTCTCAGACCACAGGTAACACCACAGAAGGATAGTGGGTGAAAAGGCTGTGGAAACACCAGTTTTGGAAGATTTCTATGAACAGTCTATAATGATATGTGTATGGCTTGCCTTGTATTAAAAATCCCAAAGCGACAGCAAGCCACTTCAGAGTCCTGTGTTCTATGATCTGGGGCCAGCAAATCAAATAGACTTTTCTTTCCACAGCTCATTCGATTAGTACCAATTTCTGCAACTACTAAAAGTGATAAGTAGAATTAATTCAATGAGATAGGGCGAAAACGGCAAGCTCTGTCAGCTTATTAAATCAAAATAAGTTTGGGCAATGCAAACAAAAGATGAGAGCTATGAAACATCAACATTACATAGTAATGCAAAGTACACTAAAAAACATAGTGAGAAATGAAAGTAATTTCATAACCATTGACTAGTAACTGAACCTATATATGTATATAAGAGTAAGGATTCAAGTGTACTCCAGCTTTATCCAGTAATGCAGAGAAGTGAGCTGCAGTGAGGAAATGGAAAACCAAAACCATTTAGACTAGACAAGGTGACTCAATAAGCAGTATATGAAAACTTCAGAGAGTTGGGGTAATAGAAAAGTAATCTTTTAATAATGTGAGGATCTGCAGTCCTAAGTAAGAGAAATGATCAAGAGACCAGAGACATGAAAAAGTAGAATAATTGAACCAAGAGCTTAAATGGACAATGATAGAAAATTACTGTATCTTATAGGCAGAACCAGATTATATACAATCTTTGGAAAAGACTGCTAGTAATAAAATGACCACAGGCATGAAACAGTTTGCAAAATCATAAAACATCTAGCAAGAAACCTTGCCCATCAAAATACCAAAGAGATGAGATAAGTAAAAGTATCTAGTAAGTATTTCAGGAGTAAATCAAGTAACCCTGATCCTGTTATTTTCCAATACATGGGTATTATGCAATAGATTTTCCATTTGACTGATTTATTTACCTGCATCTGAGATCTTTGTCCCTGATGTGGTCAGGTTGCTATGTCCTTGCTTTAAAAGGCCTTTTGGCAGTCACAGGAGACCAGTAGCAAAACGCATGTCTATTATTCTGCATCCTGAAGCAAAAAACTTACCTCTATTCTCTTGAAGCAACAAGAAAGATTAGCTGGCTTTAGATTACCTAGCCTAGCAGCAAGAAGATGCAGAAAGAAGCAGCTGTATCAGTAAAGAAAAACAAATACTACAAACACAGAAAAAGGAGGGAACATCGTGTTAAGTACAAATTCTGACTGCTTTCCAAGAACAGACAGAGAAAACCTTATAGAAAAACAGAGTGTAGAAGGAAAAGAAGAAGGATCAAGGGCAATACCCAGATTTCTGGTTTCAGAAACAAAAAAAATCAGTTAATAAACGTAGAATGAAATCAGAAAAAAGGAAAACTTCTTGTCAAAAATTTCGTTTTAGATGAAGTGATGTCTGTACTCAGAAAGTAACAGACTTGAGACAGGTATGTAATTAGGAGGTAGAAAATGTAGAATTGATAAAATGGACATAGAAACAATGGCTAAAATAGTTATTATGCATCATAACAGGGTAAAGATATAAAAGAGCCCTGTCAAGAAAGGATTTTTAAAGACCTATAGAGATGGCAGTAAAAAGTTGTAGAGCTAGTCAACACTTAAAATTGAATTCTAGGAAAGTATCTTCAGGCAATTCCTGCCTTCTTGCTCAGCAGAAAAGGCAGATATCTGAATTGAAGGATTTTTTTTTTTAACTAGGAGCATCTTTACAAGTAATTTGTGTTCTTGCTGCGCACAAGAACACAGGAGCAGTAAGGAGGAACATTTAATGAAAAATAATGTCCTGTTCATTTTGCTCTCAATCATTAAACCATTTAGATGTTTAATTAGTAATTTTCTTCACTGAATTTCATTCTGAGTTTGTTTTACTCAGAAATTAATCTCAATGTCCACTTACACTGATTTCTAAAGCATCTTTATAAACCTAATATGAAACTTTGAAAGAATGGTGCTTTTAAGTAAGACAAATTAAAGCTGAAGTTTTTATTTTTGCTGGGCAGGTACCAAACCTGACTATAGCACAGTACCAGCACATCATCCAAACAGAGGCAGAATCATCAAATAATCCAGTGCAGAAATAAACTGCACATTAGGTTGAATGCAGAATTTCAGTACAGAACTAAGATGAGATTTTTTATATTATTTAGTTCCAGATTGTTTCATGACAAAATGACACCCAATCACAGAACCAAGAATCACAACTAGGTTGGAAAAGACCTCTGAGATCATCCAGTCCAACCTTTGACTGAACACCACCTTGCCTACTAGACCATGGCATTAAGTGCCACATTCAGTCTTAAATATCTCCAGGGATGGTGACTCTACCACTTCCCTGGGGAGCCCATTCCAATGCTCAATCACTCTCCCTGTAAAGAACTTCTTCCTAATGTCCAACTTAAACCTCCCTGGGCGCAGCTTAAGGCTGTGCCCTCATGTCCTCTTGCTGGTTGCCTGGGAGAAGGACCAACCCCCACCTTGCTACAACCTCCTTTTAAGTAGTTGTAGAGAGCAATAAGGTTTCCCCTGAACCTTCTCTTTTCCAGACTAAACAACCCCAGCTCCCTCAGCCATTCCTCACAGGACTTGTGCTCCAGTCCCTTCACCAGCTTTGTTGCCCTTCTTTGGACACATTCCAGCACCTCAATATCGTTTCTAAAATAAACTTACCTCACCTTCCTTGGAGTTTGAATAAATTTTAAAAGTCACTACAAGTTATCTCACCTTTGACTGATATTTAGACATGCTCAAGCAAAAAGTGCTATCTACAGAAACAAGCTTCTTCCTATTCATTGGTGAAGTGTAACACATTCACCGAGATCACCTAGAGTTCCCCTAGAAAGGCAGACTCTTGGACTTCAGTACAAGTCCAAAGTTGTGTTATCCCTTTGCTAATCACAGAAGGATGAAAAAATTTGGTGGCTTTGATATACAACTATAAACTTCACAAAAGTGTAATGTTTTTTATAAATATGGCCCGAAATTTTGTCATGATGGCAAACTCACATTGTTTCATTTATCTCTCAGATACTTTCAGTGAAGGTCTAGCAGGACTCTACAACAGGACAACTAGAAACAAGAGCAAGGATGCATAACAGTATTTTTGCACTGAAACTAGTAAAGTATTTTCCAAGTTAAAAAATCACAACTCTTCTGTTGACTAGTGATCTTACCCAAGAAAGCAGAGGAAGCATGCAAAGAAAGGAACCTTAATAAAATAATGAAGAATAAAATATCCCAGTGAGATAAACAATAATGCTTAAAAAGATAGGCTTGAAGGCTTTGAAAAAAGAGTTATGAGAACCTACCAAAGGGCCATCAACTAAAATTTCCAAATGGACCTGATAAAAACCCAACACTTTAAAAGAAAGAATCAATACCAGATGAAGCACATTGACAATTACATTCTGAAACAAAACAAGTACATTTTAAAGAATAAATTACTTTTCTGAAAAAGATTGTGGCAAGTAGTCTGCAAATAAAATACTGTTAATCATAGAATACAATAGGAATATTCAGAAGATTCATTACTCTCTATTAAATCTTATTGTATAACTAATAACACAAAAGGAAATCAAGTTAGTTAAAACATATGCAAAGATGCACTAAACATATAAGGGGAACAATGGTATTTTGAAAAGTTAAAAAGCAACAATGCTGCACTCAGTTACAGACAAATTCTAGCTCCAATTTCCAGAACACCAAAAAATTAGACTTAATGATGTGCTGCTACACTGCCATCCTGTGGCAAGGTAGCTGAAGTTTTCTGTGAACATAAGAGCTTTCCAAATGATAACCTGCTTTCAAAAAGACAACATTCTTGTTCTAAAGGCAGGAGAACGTCAGCAGAGATTTAGCTATACCTAAGGAGATGTTGCTCAAGAAATAACCCTAGTGAAAACACAATAAAATTTTTCTTCAGATTGTTCATGACCTCATTGTCTGGAAAGACAATTTGAACCTACAGCTTCTGAAACCTAGTTTTCTGGCAGCTAAAAAAAGAATAGTTTACCTTATTCTTTTCTTCATGTTGCAAAAATATAACGAATTATTATAAATAGATGATCTAGTATGTTAAACATATTGGTACACAATCTGAGATATGAGGGAGTGTTGATGTGACTCTCCTATTAATTTCTGCCCATTTAAAATGAAAAATAAAATTACTTATTAAAAATCTAGGAGTCCTACATTTCCTCTTAATACCAGATCCTAGGATTGTGCCAATTCATAGTTCCACCCTTGGTTCAAGTTTCTGCATTAAGATGACAACTAAGGCTTGATTTCCTTAACATATTTCAAAGTCCTAAACCAGAAACATATTCAAATAGGACCAAAAAAGGGAAAAAAAAAGTAGGTTTCTTTAAATGTTTTGCTGAATTTTAATACACAAAATTTTTTGCTCTTGACCTACAAGAGAAAAAAAATGTAGTAGACTGTGAAATAAGTTTTCTGCATTACAGAATTTTAGTTTTGGAAGAGCTATCACCCACAAGAAGGCAATAGTACACAAGAAAATCCATACTCCAGAAAACACTTTGAGATGGTAACTATGGCTCAATAAAGTCAATTAGGATAAAGGACATTCTTAAACACAAGGAAAAGTTCTCTTCCGAGAAAGGATTGTTGACTCTCCCTAAACTAAGGGCACTCACTTTAGGGTTAGGAGATGAGTCAAGGATTGAATTAACATGGGAATTGTTGCAGTTCAAGCAGTTTCAGATCTCTGAAAAGCAGCCACAGAAATGCAGACTGCCAAATAAATGCATTTATGCTGCCATATATATAATTCACGTATTTGGGGCACACCAGCTTTCCAGAGCAGTCAGACCTTACAACTTATTTCCAAAGCGCTAGAAATCAGGCATGCAAGATGCAACAATCTCAGGATGCAGAACATCTTGCACAATTGGTCTCTAAATGTTTTAAGATATTGATGATTGATTTTAACTCTTGTGACATTCCTCTTTCTTATTACTATCATATAATTAGAATTCTTGTTTCAGTTGCCCCATAGATTACTCAAGCTTATGTCAAACACTCAGATTACTTGCTCTGAATACCCACTACCACAAACTCAATTACATTTTGCTATCAAGAGAAAAAAACCCACTGATCAGTTAAACAATTAACTTCTGCCAAAATATCACTGCATTTTCAGGGCTGAGTCACCCAACGCCAAACCTTGTTTCTATCTTGTACGCTCAAGTGACACCTAGAGGTTGTCCCTGTATGTGACAGGTTTTACTCTTGCTGAAAGTTAGACTCTGACAAGAATCTTGATCCATTCTTCATCACTCTGAAATTCAGAATACATCCGATAGCTACAAACTTTCTACCTGTCCAGTAAAATGTGCCATCATTGTTCACGTGCCTTTCTATTCCCCGTAAATATGAAATGTAAGATAATGGGAAGCCTTTTATATACAACCCGCTGCAACTGAAAAATCAGATGAGCCCATCCTTTTCAATCCATGGAAAAACTCCATGCATCCATACTTGCTGTTACATCTTATTTGCAAGTCTTGTTTTCCTCCTATCATCCACAAGAAGGCAATAGAACACAAGAAAAGTCTGGAGGAGGCTCAGGGGTGACATCATCACTCTCTACAACTACCTGAAAGGAGGGTGTAGCCAGGTGGGGGTTTGGTCTCTTCTCCCAGGCAACCAGCAAGAGGACAAGAGGGCACAGTCTTAAGCTCTGCCAGGGGAGGTTTAAGTTGCATTTTAGAAAGACATTCTTTACAGAGAGAGTAATCAAGCATTGGAGTGGCCTGCCCAGAGAGGTTGTGGACTCACTGTTCCTGTAGGTTATTAAGATGAGACTGGATGTGGCACTTACTGCCATGATCTAGTAATCACAGTGGTGTTGGATCAAGGGTTGGATTTGATGATCTCGGAGGTCTCTTCCAGCCCAGTTGATTCTATGATTCTAGCAGAATAGGGATTGCACGCTTGTCTATGCTTTTGGGCAGGATGTATTGTGTTTGGAGTATGCTTTCTTTTCTTCGACCCGTTACACAGGCCATCAAAGTACAGACAAAACTCATCCTATTATTCTGGGGGCTGCACAGGTTCCCAGGCTGGATTTCTTAGGTGCTCCTCCTGACATTCGTTGCCTTTGCAATAACAAGTGAAGTCCAAACTTTGTAAAAACAAAAAACCCACAAACAAACAAAAAAACCCAACACCAAAAAACCACTATCTAGAAACTCAAAAAAAAAATAGATCCATGACACAGACATTGAAATGCATATTGTAACATATTTAGATGTAATGAAAGTATGATTAGCAACCTTAAAAACTGCTTAATATTAGCAGATCATGTTATGGACTATGCAAAGTAGAGTGAAAGAACTGTAAGACATAGGACCTCAGAGGAAGTGGACAAAAAATCTTTAAATTGGTTTGTAAAACCTTGGTTTACAGTAGCTTTCTGTATAGAAAATTCTTAACTTCAGAATAGTGATCTTTAACTGTCTCAGGATGAAGGTACCGAATTTAACATAGACTTGCTGGTTTTATTGCAGAATCTATTCTTTATCAATAAGAAGTGCAGCATTTTCATATGCCTATACCTCAAAAAAAATCCAACTAAACAAGTCAGTTGAAAAGGTGAGATGTATTCTCCTCTGACATGGAAAATGGCCAGATCACTACTTGCTTATAGAACTCAGACTGCACAAGTACCCTGTGTTTTTCATAGGCGTAGTGGCTACTGAACTCTTTAAGACTTTCTCATGAAACAATTGCTCCTGGAAACTTGACACATTTGTACTAGTAGTAGGAAAACCTGTTGCTGTCTGGTGCAGGTTTGTTTAGAAGGCTTTGTAGCCCATTACTGCTGCTAACAGATCAAATATTAGACACTATATCTGCTTTCTATGTCAATGATAAAAAATTACTGGGTTTTTAACCATAACTGAGTTTCCCAGCTGTAACAGGCCACTGCTGTGGTTTAGGAATGGTAATCCCCAATTTAGTGTTCCCACTGACACTGCAAACCACACAAAGCTCACTCGTTACCTCCCCCTTCTCTTTCCCCCCACTCCTCACTGCTGCAGCAAGTTGGCAAGGAGAATTGAAGGCATAAAAGGCAAAGATCACGGGTTGAGGTAAGAACAATTTATTGGAAACAGCAGTGAGATAGTAAAATGAACAGTAACAGCAACAATATTAATACCAAAAAATGTACAAAAGAGAGTGCAGAGCTCAACCCAACTGCAGTCTTGACACCTCAAATGCTCCCTCTGACTCAGGACCAGTGTCAACACACCACTGTGTCCACCGTGTCCTTGCTTGACTAGAAGGGACCCCTTCTCCCCAGAAGAGAGTCCCTTTCCCCCCACACCCAGCAATGATGTGAGGTGGTATAGAATAACCTCTTTGTCCTAGCCATGACACCTCCTGCCTACTGCAAAAATTAACCCTGTCCTACCTGGAATCAGGACAGCTACTCACTCTGCCAGGCTGTCTCAGTTCAAAGGAGAACTGAGATATCTATGTTGGCCAATAAATAATCCCTCTCTTTTGAATTTAGAGAACAGAACTTTAATTAGGAAAAATATATGTAAAGGAAAAGATAACAGTTCTTAACCACAACACATATGTATATATACAATAACAGTCTGCAACAAACCCCTCCACCCCCAAATGACAAGGCAAAACAGTCTAAAAGATCCTCTTGGCTACTTCCCCAAAAGGGAAAATGTGATTATATCCACAGACAGCAGGTGGCGCTGTTGCGCCCGCCCGGCTGGGCTCTCTGACCTGTTGGTGCAGATGATAGCTGTGGTCGAGTCAGGAGTGATGGTCGTAGTCTGATCAAGAATAGTGGTTTCCTCCTGTCGACGTCCTGCTGCTCCTCTGGGTCTGATGAGCTGCTCAAGGCCTTCTGAGCCCCGTTTATGTACCCTCAGGGAGCACCCAGTCCCTCCCCCAGGGCGGGGACTCACACAATGGGTGATTAACTCTATGAGTCATGGGGTATGGTTAAGCTGTTGATGGCCCATTAGCACCCACACCCCCTCAGGCCGGGTGTGGAGGTGCTAACAGCTTCCTGGGCAGGAACTGCAAATGGTCCATTGTTCTTGGGGAATGAATAGAGGGTGTAGAATACACAGCTTTAATCACTCCCACACAGTGATAACTGGTCCCTCCTGCTGAACTAGGACACAGGCTCAGCATTTATCCAACTCCTGGGGGGCTTCTGAGATCTTACAAATTTGAAGATTTGAAAAAGTAGTATCTTTCTTCAGTCTTCCTCTTAGAAAAGCCATTTGGCAACAGCCTCAACGTTTACAATCCAAGAATTACAACCCTACATACCTCGAGGCTTTATATGGTGGACACCCATCCACATCTTAGTCCTGTGAGCCACAGAAGATTTTCATTTAACCCCAATCCTAATCCTCACAGGAAGCATAATTTCAAGGCGGACAGCACTCTTCAGAATTTACCACTAAGTCACTTTCCACATCACCCTGTCTCACTTTCCAGAAGCCCAGTGGTTTGCCATACCCAGCAATATATTCTACAGTTCACAATATGCAGGTTTGTGTTTGCTGGGCAGGTGCAAGGGAGCTTACAGCTTACTGTGCAAGTAGGTGTATTGAAAGCTTTTGGAGTCTGTCTTCACCAGTCACTGTCCTTTAACAGATTCTCAAGGAAATGGCTGGTTTTTGGTATAATTTGTCAGATCCTGGCTGACAAGTTAGGTATGGACGTATCTGTTTCTTGACCATTCACTTAAGAATTAGACCCCACGATCCTTGTGGGTCTGTTCCAGCTCAGAATATACTGTGATCCTGCGATTCTGTGATTGACTGTACTAAGGTTGTTAAGACTGGGATTGACATTTAAAAAGGAAAACATTGAAGAGGTAGCTTTTCTGCTGCATCTTAAACAATTTGTGAATGTAACATAAGGCAAATCAAAGAGAGGTAACATATCACAGTAATCATAAATTAGCATTCTCTCAGGGAAGCATTTTGTCATATTCTCTATGTTGGAAGCTGGGGCTGGAATTTGGATTACAATTTTTCAGAGTCCTGCTAGGCTACAGACAGAAGTGTGGCCTTTGACTAGAATGCTTACCTTATGTCTAGCCCTAAGACCATTTTAAGTGTCTTGACTACTGTGAAAACTAGCGCTAGAATTGTCATCTAATTATACATCAAATATAAACCTAACAAATAATGTCACAACCATAGAACCTAGATTGGAAGGAACATCTGGATTTCTGGTCCAATCTCCTGCTCAATCAATGCAAGGCCAGCCTTAAAGTGAGATCAGGTTGTTCAAGTCTGTTATTTAATGGAGTCTGGGGCACTACTAAGGATGGAAATATACAAAAATAGAGACATGACTAGGATAAAAAACAAGCACAAGAAATACTGAGGAGTTGCTTTTTGCTTGTGTTATGCCAAGGCAACCCAGGACACCCGCCTTACGAGAAAAGAAATACTCTTACCTATAGGATGAGTAAACATTTGAGAAGGCAGAGAACAGGAAAGTACCAGAAAGAGATAACAGCATCTGTCACTGGTAATGCTTGAGAATCAAGGAAGCAGGTTTTCAGAATGTGCATTCTTTTGGTTGTCAGTGGAATTCACTGACAGAATTTGAGGGACAGTGTGCTTGGGAACTATGTCACAACCATAGGATCACAAGCAACAGCTCACCTCTAGGTTGTACAAATCACTATCAACCAAAGGCTTATTTTACCCAACTTTGCTCTGAAAAAATCTGACCACATTCATCCAAACCCTTGCACTAACTTCTCAAACCTTCTATTGTACAAAGGAACCATCTACAGTTTTAATCAACTTTTACACAGAAGAAATGAACATACAGCTCTTCCATGACAGTAACGATGAGTTATTATTCCTAAGGGGAAAAAAAAACCCACACAACCAAACCCAACACTGCTTAAGTTTGCTACTAAATCAGACAGGAAATAAAGGTTTCACCAGGATCTGCAGTTTAAGGTCACTGATTTATGCTGCCGTGTGCAGGAAGCTGATGTCCATTCCCAGCATTTGGCAGCCGCCCTCATCGCTCCGACAGAGCGTGATAGATACCCTGTTTGTTCTTCCACAAGAAGAATATCAGACTATTCTGACAGTCTGAACTCGAGAGAGCTATTAGGTGCTTTTGACACTTTTTTTTCCAACAGACCACCATAAGGAATACCTGGGAGGGGTCCTGTTTCTAATGCTTTTCACAGACTCTTTAACTTTTTTTTTTTCTTTATTTTTTTCCGCCTAAATTCCATTCTCGCGCTTCCAGGAGAGAGGTTTCCCTCGCCACCCTACGAGACTCCACCACCCACCCCCGCCCAGCGGGCCCGGAACGCGGAAGGCGG